>CANTUR010000491.1:365000-768008 GCA_947683625.1 Mallotus nudiflorus
GCGATCCCACCAACATTAGAGACAGATCTTCATCATTAAAAGTCACGCCCATATTCATCAAATCAGTTACTAACTAATTAAAGCTAGTAATATGATCATTCATTGTGGTACCTGGAACATAGTTGAAGCGTAACAATCTCTTTTTTATGTAGAGTTTGTTTTAATTACTTTTTTTTTTAAGAATTTCTCCTCTAATGCCTTCCATAATTTACTTGCATAAGTTTTTTTGAAAATGCATACCTCTACTCTTTAGAAAGACATTATCAAATTCCACCACATGCATCACCTTCCATTCTTTCTCCTTAACATCATATGGTTTCTCTCTTTCAATAGTAATGTCTAAACCCTGCTGAAAAAGGGCATCTAGACACTTTGCCATATATCAAAATGATCGATGCCATAAAAAATCTCCACTATAAATCTCGTATTTGTAATAGTAGTTCTTATCAAAATTGAAGATGATAAAGCTATTAACATAAATGTGGATACTTTTATGTTGTCTGCCATTTCTATTATGAATTCTCTTTAATAGCAGTTGATGCGAAATGCCAATTAGCCCAAGGAAATTTTTTCTGATGTGGAAGATCAACCTAAGCCGCAACCATAGATCTTACTAAAATAAACTAAGACCTTTGATACCAATTGTTGTGGAATTCACTTTAATTTCCATCGACAATAACAAATTCACTTTGAGAACTATTGTTCAGGTGACTAGAGTCTAAATGATTATACTAAAAAATCACCCCAAGATAGATTCCCAAGAAAGGTATGGTGGGACACAATGGTCCATTTAAATACCAACCTCCTAGATAGAATTTTACCAAGATAAATAATTTAATAGCATAATAATTAACAACAACTATACTCGATAATAGCTGTTAAATAGATAAAAAAGAGAACACCAAAATTTAATGAGGTTCAATTAATTGTGTCTATATTCTCGGACACTAGCAAAATAATACTTAACTACTTTGAAGAAATATTACAAAAGAGAGAGAAAGAATACAAATAGCATAAATATTAGAGAAGGATAATTTTGTGGGATACTTTAACTAGGGGGGAGGAGTTCTTTTATAACCAAAGAACTCCTCCCATTTTAATAAAAATCCTAATGTGGGATTTTGTTAAAACCAAAATCAACAATGTTTGAATTTTTTTTATAGTTATATATGAAAATTAAGATATTCATATGATATTTAAAAAAGAAAATTGCGGTATTCTCAAATTGATAGAAATTTTATCTATTTTTGATGAGTTGGTAGGTGAAACTAATAATATTAAGTCATAAAGGGTCCACCGATGTGCAAATAAGGTTTAGTTTTTATCCCTTTAATTAAATACTGAATTTCTATTGGTTTGCCCTTCTAACTCATTAAAAGCTAGAGTACTATATAATTTCTTAGAGAAAATTACAAGTTTGGTTTTCTATTATTTCTTTTTCTTACTATCATTAAAAAAATTCACTTTTTAAAAAATTACAGGCTTGCTTTCTTCGTTTTCTTTATTGCCCCTTTCTATATTTTATTTCATTTTTTACCCTTATTTTTGCTTTTTCTCTTATTTTTCTTTTTCACCCTCTTTTTTTATTTTATCTTTTTATTTTTATATTATCCATATTTTTTTCTCTTTTTCTTTTTCTTTTTATTTTATCTTTATTTTATTTATGGGTTAAGATCAAGATGCTCCCAAATGAAGACTACATAAAAATTCAAGCAAAATTGGATTTTAAAATAGGACTTAATTGAGAAATAGGATTCTTAAAATATAATTGATCACTATAGGAATGTGTTTTTTCATCACTTAATATTCTCTTCTTAAGTGGTTTCTCTTATTGATTAATAAAATTATGTTTTGCTTATAGAGGAAATTGCCAAATCTATGGAAAAAAAAGCTCTTTAGCTTTTGGTTAAATAACTAGTTTGATATGTACATTAACTAATAGTAAGAATAATGATCTTTCTATGATAAAATTCCAAATCCTTTCTTCATTTTTCTTTAAATTTTACCAAATTGAACACTTAAACTTTAATTTGATAAGGGGTAATTTTTTTTTTTGAAAAGTAAAATAATATTATTGATTCAAACTAGCAATATATCGATAAAAAAACATATACAAATTAGCTAAAAATCATAGAGGATGAAACAACACCCTGGTTAATAGCATAATTAAACAGCTCAAATCCTACAGATTTGATAATACTCTAGTGACTAGAATACCTATAACTCTAGTTCTACAACATACTGCGACCATAATTTGATTTGTTTTCTCTTTCTAATTAAGTATGTTTTGCTCATTTGAATCACCCACACACAAATAAAAAGTTATAAAAAGTTGTAACAAGCTTGCTAACTGGTAGAAGCCTGGCCAACACCTTTGTCACCTCTTCTAGCACCTCTACCACGACCCTATTAGGGAACAAGCTGAGTGGAACTATGATGCTAGGCTAGAGGCAATTGAAAAGGAATGGGTACAGCACTAGCAATCGACTGCTATGGAAATCGCGGAATCTGCGACTACTGATACCTAAAATAAAGACATGATTTGGCATAATGTCCTGTCTGCCCATATCTGAAGCATGTCAATAGTGTCAAGTACCAAGGTCCCTGATGGACTCTACCGCAAGTCTGGCAAACACTGGCAACTGATCCAAAACTACGTCCACTGCTACTACTCGAAGCACCTGACCTAAATCTGAATGGTCTACGCTGACCTCCATGGTCATGTCTTCTGCTCTAATGCACTCGCTGCTGTCTCTGACTCTGCTGAGCTAGACCTCTCTGTTGACTACTCGAAGCAACATGAAACTCGAATATGGAGTAGTACGAAATCCACCTGACTGAACACCCAGTTGGTAATAATCAGGCATAGCTCCCTGCCTGACTAGCCTCAGCTCAATCTCCTTGGCCAACTCAATAACAGACTCCAGAGTAAGGCCTACTATAGGCATACCAGCAAATGCAGAACCTAATCTGGTGATGTAGGTGGTGACCACGAAATACTGGTCTCGTATAAGATCCTCTACATATCTACCTAGCCGAAGAAACTCTCGAGTATACTCCTCTATTGATCGATCAACGTGAGATATACTAATCAATCTAAGACGATAACTCATGCGGAGTGGCTCTGGACAGAATCTCCTCATAAATCGCTCTCGGAACTGAGCCCAGGTCATCGTCATCATGTAAGGCTGGATCATCTAAATGAACCAGTCCAGGGCTGGTCCCTCAACAGACAGCTCGACTATCATAATTTGCTGGTACTCGGTGTGAGCAGTTCGAGTCTTAGTCTCAATCGCGTGCAGAAAATCTAACGGATCGGAAGTCCCATCAAAAGCAATCTTGCCAACTCTAGCATAGAACAGATATGCCTCATGGTCAGACATACCCTGCTGATAGGCAGGTTGAACAGGCTGAATGACTGGAGGTACATGAATATCCTCATACTCAGGCTTAATAGGCTCCTCATCCTATATCTCTCTCTGCCTACAGTGACCTGTCGCTCCTCGAGGTCTACCTCTGCCATGACCTCTATGTCTAACTGATGGCTCAGGAGATAAAACCTCATCCTGAAAGGACTCATCATCCTCGGCCTTAATGACCAGTGGAGTGACATGCGCTCGCCTCCTCATTATGAAAAGATAAACAGAATGATTCAGATAAAATAAACAACAAAGGAATAACGCAGAAAACTAAATCAAGGAATACTCATCAAAACATACTCGAACCTAATTCACTACAGTAGTTCAATAGAAAACACAACTTTGAAAACTAGGGCCACAATTCACACAACTAAGGCCCTGACACAGAACTCCGCTCTAATACCAACTTTTTCATGACCCAAAATAGGGGCCATGACCGGCACTAGGGAACGGGAATTCTTTCTAATCCAGATTCCGTAGCAAGCCTTAAAATAAAATAAAACATGCAATAATCATAATAACATAAATAAAATATTTTACAGCGGAAATAAAATCATAAATAAAAATAAAATAATAATCTGCCAATAAAATTAATTATACATCCTTATCTCATATATAAATAATCCTTTAATATAAATTCCAGTTCAAATCTTTAAAATACATAACTCAAACGAATATAATACATAAACCCCATAACTGTTTATAACTACTGCAGTGTCTAGATTATAAAATAAAGCTCAAATAAGCAGTTTACATAGTGAAGCCAGGGTGGAAGAAATCTGGCGTATGGGTTTGCTACTGAGGTCTGAAGACAATGACTCTCCTGAAAAATAGTCAACGGAGGGGATTCAGACCTCACTGAGTGAATTATTATAATATATATACATGCATAACTAAATGACAAATGCACATAGTCAATAGTATATATAATAAATATATATATATATATAAGCAAATACACACAAATGCAACAAAATCATTTTATATATTTTTATTGAAAATCACTGTTTATGAAGGATCAAATAGAACCCTAGAAAATCGCAACCTCAAACAGTATTAGACAACACTCTAGCCATACAGGCTCACTTATTCTAAATATATTAACTTGTTCCATTTGGATAGTAGATTGGCCCCGAGACACTAGGTTAATCGAGCTTCAGCAATCACACTCCCAAATCACATCTCACATCAAATAAATCAATATAAACAATATCCATAAATATGTTAGCAATAAAGCCTAAATGCTATTGGCGTACCAATGTGATTGGCCCCGAGCCACTTGGTCAATCGAGCTCCAGCAATCACATCTCACATCAAATAAATCAATATAAACAATATCCACAAATATGTTAGCAATAAAGCCTAAATGCTATTGGCGTACCGATACGTACTTGGTCCTAATGCTGCCCACTAGGTAGCACGTTCTATTGATATCCCTCATTTATAATATAAAACATTCATTCATAAATAAATGATACATGTAATTGAATAAAAATAGCAACATAAGCCATATATATACTAAAAATATACCAAAAGTAAACCAGGTATATTTCGAGTATATATACATCAAATAAATCCAATATAGTTACAAAATAAACTGGAAATAAACTATAAATATACTTAAAACAATTTAAGTATAAATTTAAAATAAAACATGCATATAATTTGGAAATATACCAGAAATATACCGAAATAAACCTAAGTAATGATTAAACTATAAGTGCATATTTTATACAATGAAAACATACATTTCTAAAACATGCACCCTAAAACATATATATAAAAAATAACAACTCACTGTTATTGCGCTCCTTGAGACGGATCCAATGGGCCTGGTCCACTAGGTCTTGGTCTCGGCACAACTAAATAAATAAATGATAACAGGAAATCAGAATAATTCTATCAAAATTTCTAGAAACTCGATTTAGAATACTAAACATAGAATTAGAATCAGAATTTGACCAGACATCACGTTTTACGAGAATTCTACCAAAAATCTTGCATAACCTCCCCTGTAAAATGGACATCTCTCTACTCAAAGAGTAGAACTAGTCTTGCAAGGAAATACACTTTGAAATAACATAATTCAGAACCCCTCGGTCGAACTCCAAACTACAATTCACCGACCGAGGTCCACAATTCACAAAATAATCACAGAAATACTAAAAAGTACCAAAATACCCTTCAATACTCAAAATATAGCAAACTTAAATATTCAAATGCTATAAATATTTATTTAACCAATAAATACACAAAAACCCTAATTTTAATAAAATATTATTAAAAATCGATAATTCTCAATAAATTCATAAATATTAAGAAAAATACATTTTATAAATCCAAATTACATAATTAACCCTAAAACTTACTAAAAATTGATAAAAACTCATTTATTTAGAAAAATCATATATTATATATAATTTGAAAATAATTTATGAAAAATAGTTTTAATTAGTTAAAAATACTAAATAAATTGTAGAAATCATTTTTATACCTCAAATAACTAGTAAAACCAATTTAATTACATTTTTTACCAATTTAGTGTCAAATTACCAAAATACCCCTAATTTCGTAAATTCCCTAAAATTAATCAAAAATTCACCAAAAATAGTATAATTACTCAAAATTGATTTTCTCAACATATAATTCAATAATATCTATAAATATAATTCATTAACCAATTAATTTCAAATAAACATATAATTAACCTAATTTTCCAAAAATTACATAAACTAAATAAATTCAAAATAAATTTATAAAATCCACAAAAATTAAAAATAAATTTCTAAAATTCATTTCAACACCTATAATCACCATAAAACATAATTTAATAATTTAATTAATTAATTTTCAAAAATTAGAAAATATTGATAAAATAATAAAAAATTCACAAAAATCAAAATAATTCCCAAAAATTCTATAAAAATTCACAGAGGTAGATTAAGCTACAAGGATCAATGTTTGTGAAGGGATTTTTCAGAATCAACCAAATTGAAGCTCAAAAAAAATTGAAAACCCTAATAGGCCGAAAATGAAAAATCAAAACCTAGGGAAATCTAGACCATTTCAAGTGAAACAAAGCTTGGAAATGAACTCACCGAAGCTCAAGGAGAAGATAGAGACCGGTGGCGTCAGGTTTGGTGGTCGGAAACGACTTGATCGACGGTGAGGAAGTTTTCGGCTTCTCTTGGATATTCCTACCAAAACACGTCGGAGAAGAAGGCTTGAGGCGTTAGGAATGGCTGGCAAAGGAGGAGGAAGGTTGAGAGGCACAGTGATAGGAAGAAAATGGCATAATCGACGTCGAAATAGTGAAGGGAACGATCGGGAAGAAGAGGTAGGGGATGATGGCAGTTTCGTAAATAAGGTAAACTTTATTTTTAGTTATAATATTATATGTATATATGTATATATATATCTATCTCACTTTATATTATAATAATATATAATATAACACACACAATAAATATACACCACACACATATTTTAATAATAAATACACAGATATACATATATATACTTAATTAATTAATTAATATAAAAACTATATTATACAATTTATTTATAAAATAAACCCTAATTTTAATTTAAATAAATATACGTATGCATTTTATTTAACACTTTAAAATTATGCATGAACTCATGCAAATTCATAAAACTATTTCAAATAATTAATATTAAATTATTTACGCTTTAATTTCCCCGAAAATAAAATTCCCGGGAAAATTTTACTTAAAGAACTTAAAATAATTAAAAATAATTAAAATGACTTAATAAATAACAAACTCATGAAAATAATCATAAATATATATAAAAATTATTAACACTACATATCCCGATGCAGTTTAAAATTATCTAAAAACTCAGGATATTACACAACAAAACAATAAAAAACCACATGCTGCAACATGATGACGAAATCACAAAAAAAAGAGTAAAACCTTGATCTATGTGGAATTACCACTAAGAAATAAATCAATAAAAAGAGTTGTAGATAGGTGATTTCAGGTCAAAATTGGTAAAACAAAATCACCTCTCCTTACTTAAGGAAGATGAGTGGTGAGTAAAAAAGAAGAGAAAGTTGCTAAGGGGTATTTAATTACAACTATTTATAATTTTTAATAAATAAAGAAATTAAAAAAACTTAAATATCGATAACTTGTATAACAGAAGTAACTCTTCCCCTTTAAATCAGATAAAAATTATTTTTATAAATCAATGATGATAAAATCCCATAATGTACTAAAAAACCATTACAATGACTGATTATTTTAACAAAGTATGAAATAATGACAATTATGAGCATTGAACAAAATTGACAAGACAAAATGAATGGGTTGCAACTTGTTCTTTAAGTGTGAGCACCTAACAAGACAACATATGTTTATTCATACTCACATATAATAAAATATATGTATTCTAGTCACCTAACAACTCTTATTTTATCTCTAAAATAATTTCTTAAGCTTTGTTATGGTCACATAAAGACTTGGAAACATTCATGACTCATATATAATAAAATATATGTATTCTATTCACCCAACAACTCTTGTTTTATCTCCAAAATAATTTCATAAACTCCAAGATCGTCACATGAAGACTTGGAAATAGTTTCCTTTTCTAAGCATTTCTTGCTCCACTTCACAAGCTTAAGGCATTCCACTTTCATATTAAAGCTCCCTAGCATCTCAAATGAGTAAAAGAAGATATGATTTGCACATATGACATTTGTTTTCTATAAGTGCTTTAATTAGATAAACTAGGTCTAATGTCACGATCCGAACTAAAAAGTACATGAATGGCACTAGGGAATGAGAATATATAAAGTAATTGAAACTTGTAGTAAGCCTTAAAAATTTTTCAAAAAATTAAAATAATATACTTAACAATAAAATCATAATAAATGCATAATACCAAATACATAAAATAATATTCTTAAAATACAACAACATCTCAAGTAAGATGAAATCATAATACAAATAACACAAGTTCCATAATTAACTACTGTGGTATCTAGAATTTAGTTATACAATACATATATCAATTCAACATACATAATGCAGCTGGTGAAGAATGAACCCGGTGCAAATAGAGAACACTAAAAGGTTGACTGTAAAGTCCTAAAAAAAAATAAGTGGAGCGGAATCATACCTCACTGAGTGAATTAATTTTTATAAAATGCATGCTGGTTTTAAAACCATTTGTTAAAACCCTTTTTTTAAATAAATCAAAATAAGGTAATTATAATTATTAAAATCATTTACTTTTCTGAATAATATTTATATAAAAACTCTTTATAACTATTAACTCAATTTAATATGATATCCCCGTAATAAAATATATGAAATAATTATTCTAATGAAAAACCTGGTAGAACACCTAAACCATTATTCTAATAATCTTTTGGCTCTATTGAATCCAAGTGACTATTGTCTTGAGAGCAAGCTCAACCGAATTACTGCCATAATCATTTCACTTATCCTATATTGATGCCCTAAGAGCAAACTCAACCGAGTTACATCCCTTTTTCTGGCCCAATAGCACTAGCTCCATTGAGCTCTAACCATTCACTTTTGCCCAAGATTACATGCTCCACCAAATCTATTTCACATTTTACATATATACTGAGATCTTACTTGTGTGCACATGGTCCTAGTGGCACCCACTAAGTAGCACATCTTACCATTAAATCTAAATCAATTTGACTTATAAATAATTAAATAAATAAATTATTAAATAATAAATAATTAAACAATTAAATAAAACATAACGGAATAATTTTCCATTAAGCATGCTTTCAATTACTATTCATAAACATAAAAGAAATGATCATGCATATAGCAATATAAATATATTCATAAATCAATCATATAATCATTTATTTATTATTTTTAATTACTTGAAAATATAATGAAAATATGTGCAATACACATTTCATAAAATTAACTCACAGGTTGAGCGTACTGGACGACGTGTTCTCTACTGCCCTGGTGCTACCGCTTGAATCTCGGAGTTCTCTAAAATAAATAATATTAATTTAAAATATGCTCATAAAATAAAATAAATAAATTCATGAAAATTCTCTGAATTATAAAAACTATAGAATTGACGAAACTGACTTAACCAAAGACACAAAGTCAATTATAACTAGAAATTCAACACAGGCCAATGTCAGATTTTACAAGAAATCTACCGAAAATTCAGCAGAGTCTCCTCTATAAAATATACATCTCTTTGAAAAAAGTAGAGTTATTCCAATATGAAAACACACTTTGAATATTCTTAAAATCACTAAGTCTCAAGTTAGGGCCCTCAAAGTACATTAAATGCTCAACCGAGAACCACAATTCACATAAATAACAAAATAATATAATTTTCTTTGAAATCACCAAAAATCATAAAATATCATTTAAATACCACAAATTAATTTATTTCCATAATAAAACTTAAAACATATTTATTTTCCAACAAATAGTAAACTTTTAGTTAATACTTAAATTTTCATCAATAAACATACAATATTCAAATCTTACAATTACATTAACATTACTTGCAACTAACCAATTAAATTACTTAAATATATCACAAAATTAATAAATAACTTATTTCAGCATAAAAATAATAAATAAGTTTATTGTTCTTATTATTTTCCAAAAATTAATATAAATTAATTATAAAAATTCTTTTAATACTATTATTTTTCAAAAACTGTCTAAAACTTCATAATTAACAATAATTTACTTAAAATAATAAAAATTACAAATCTATAATTATTTTTCCAAAAATTTAATCTTGGCATAAACATTCAAAAATTTATAATAAAAATTTGGTGCATAATTTCAATAAACTTCCTTAACAAAGATTAATCTACATAATTTATAGAATTTAATAAAAATATAAAAATTATTAAAAAAGGCACTGCATGAACAATAATCGAGACCCAAAAATTCAAACTTTCAAAATAATTTTGGAATTTAAATAAAATATATACATGGATAGATTTTAAGCTCCACAACCATTTATCCAACTACAATCAACTCTAATTCTAACTCAATTAACACAAAATTAATAAAAATCTAAAAATAGATATACCTCCAATTGAAGTTGATCCAGTCAAAGATCGAAGTAGTCAACTTAAGGGAATTGAAGCCTAAGCCAGGAAAAGCGAAATGAAATCGTCGACACGTCCATAGGTTACCAAAGCCGATGACGGTATGTACATATATACATACTCTTAAAAATTAAATTACAATTTTATTAACATTATAATTTTAACACCAATTTAATAAAATTAATTAAACTTGATAATCCCCATTTAATATTAATAAAATAAAATTCACATTTAAATTCCTAATTAATTTCATAATAAATATCAAAATTCAGGTGATTACAAATGTTCCCTCCTTATAAAAATTCATCCTCGAATTTAAATAAATAAAAAGAACAAATGTTTACTAATAAAAAAGATAAGGGTTCACCATTTGCATTTCCACCTTAGTCTCCTACATGCAATCCTCCACAGCATGGTTGCTCCATAACACTTTCACTATCGAAATTTCTTTGGCATAGAGTTAACGAACTTGTCGATCCACTATTGCCACTAGGTACTCTTCACACGTCAAATCCTTGCTGAGCTCCTCAGAGGACGTGTGAAGGATTGAAATATATTTCCTAAATATCGATACATGGAACACTGGGTGGATTCGAGACAACTCTAGCGATAACACCAGTCTATACGTCACTTCGTTAACCCTCAATCAAATCTTAAAGGCTCTGATGTATCTTGGAGCTAACTTACCCTTCTTAATAAACCTCAACACTCCCTTCATTAGAGACACTTTTAGAAACACCAAGTCTTCAATAGAGAATGACACGTCCTTCGTCTTAAGGTCTGCATAGCTCTTATGTCTACTGAAGGTCATCTTCAACCTCTAATGAATGATAGGAACCTTTTAAGAAGTCACTTGCACTAATTTTGGTCTTGTCAACTATCTCTCACCAACTTCCCAACACAAAGGTGATCTACAACTTCTTCCATACAATTCTTCATACAGAGCCATCTTAATATTGGCATGATAACTATTGTTATATACAAATTCAATCAATGGAAAATGTACGTCCTAATGGCCACCAAAATCCATCACACACATTTGAAGTATATCCTCTAAAGTCTGAATGGTCCTTTTTGATTGACCATATATTTGAGGATGAAAAGTTGTGCTGAAGTCCAACCTTGTGCCTAAAGCCTTGTGTAATTCTTGCCAAAAGACTGAAGTAAAAGTGGCTTCTCTGCTAAACACTATACTCACCGGTACTCCATAGAGACAAACAATCTGGTTAACATACAATCTTGCCAGCCTATCCATAGACTATATCTTCTTAATTGGTAAAAAGTGAGCTAACTTTGTCATTTTATCAACTATCACCCATATAGCATCATAGCCATTTAATGTATGAGGTAACCTACCTATAAAATCCATAATAATCATATCCCACTTCCACTTTAGGATTGGCAACTATTGCAACAATCTTGAATGCCTATAGTGTTCCAATTTCACCTACTAACAAGTAAGACACTTGGACATAAATTCTACAATATCTCTCTTCATCCCATTCGACCAGTATGTATCTTTCAAATCATGATACATTTTGGTAGAACCTGGATGAATACTATAAGTAGAGAAAAGGGCTTCCTCCATAATCTCCTTTCTCAAATCATCCACATCTAGTACACATAACCTTATGCCCAAATGCAACATACCCTCACTGTCAATAATTGACCTTGTTGCACTTCAAACATAATCTTCTATAACTATAGATCTGTTCTCTAAGCTGCTTTAACTCTATCCAAGTACACTAGTCATATTCTGAATTGAGTTAAAAGACACTTCTTGATCATTTTCAATTGCAACCCCTAATCAATCAATTCATGCAACTCTTTAATTATTGGTCTCCTTTTTGCGCTGATGTGTGCAAGACTACTTGCTGACTTTTTACTCAATGCATCAACTACCACGTTCATTTTACCTGGATGGTAAAGAATAGAGCAATCATAATCTTTCAGAAGTTCCATCAATCTCCTCTATCTTAAATTCAAATCTCTTTACTGAAAGATATACTTTAAGCTCTTATGGTTAGTGTATATTTCACAAGTTACAACATATAAATAATGCCTCAATATATTTAAAGCAAACAGCATAGCTGCCATCTCCAAATCATAGGTAGGGCAGTTCTGCTCGTGCTTCTTCAACTACTGTAAAGCATAAGCAACCACTCTCCCATTCTGCATCAATACACACCCTAGTCCTACTCGGGAAGCATCATAGTACACTGTATACCCTTCATTACCAAAAGGTAAAGTCAATACCAAAGCTAAAGTCAACAAGTTCGTAAGCAACTAAAAGTGCTCCTCACACTTGTTAGTCCAAAAAAACTTGACATTTTTTTAGTTATCCTTGTTAAAGGCACCATAATCTTGGAGAAATCCTTTATAAATCTCTTGTAATAGCTAGCTAAACCTAAAAAATTCCTAACTTCTGTCACTTTCATCGGCCTTAGCCATTCAATAATGGCTTCTATTTTCTTGAGATCCACTTATATGTCGTCTCTAAACACCACGTGGCCTAAAAATGCCATTTGATCCAACCAAAATTCACATTTAGAGAATTTGGCATATAGTTGATGCTCTCTCAAGGTATGAAGCACCAATCTCAAATGCATGACATGCTCAACTTCACTCCTTGAATATACCAAGATACAATCAATAAAGACTATCATAAATCAATCCAAGAATGGCCTAAACACCCAATTCATTAAGTCCATAAAGGTTGTCGGGTCATTAGTCAACCCAAAGGACATCACTAAAAATTCATAGTGGCTATATCTCATCCGAAATACAATCTTGGGTACATCTCCACTTCTAATCGTCAACTGATGATACCCAAATCTCAAGTCAATCTTAGAAAAGCATTGAGCTCCTTGAAGTTAATTAAACAAGTCATCAATCCTTAGAGGATAATACTTGTCCTTGATGGTGACTTTGTTTAACTGTCTGTAATCAATACATAGTCGAAGGCTACCATCTTTCTTCTTCACAAACAATAAAAGAGCACCCCAAAGAGATGAACTAGTTTTGATAAAAACCCTTATAAAGTAAATCTTGCAACTACTTCTTAAGCTCCTTCAATTCTTTCGGTGCCATTCTATAAGGCGGCATCCAGATAGGATATATACCTGGTACAATATCTATATAAAACTCTATCTCTCTGCCTAGTGGCAATCCTGGTAATTCTTTAGGAAAAACATCAGGAAACTTGCATACCACCGACACCTTCTCAACTGCTCCCGTATCCATCTTCATGTCTCTAACCATAGCTAAATAGCCTTTACATCCTCTTTGAAGCATTTTTCTAGTTGTGATAGTAGAAATAAGATTTTGAGGCATTGAACACTTATCGCCTTTGAATTGAAACTCTTCGTCATTAGGGATTTTAAAAATCACCTCTTTTGTCCGATAATCTAAAGTGGCATAATGTTGGGCTAACCAATCCATCTCCAACATGACATCTAAATCGATTACATCCAACAGTATTGTAAAGACCCGAATATTTATTATTTATTTATATTTATATTAAAAGCATATTATTAGGTTTGATTATTTGTGAAATTTAATATTTTGGGATTAATTAGTGTTAATGGTGTTTTAATTGATAAATGTTTAATTAATTAATTAATTAATTATATATATATATATATATATATATATATATATATATATATATATATATATATATATATATATATTAAAGTAAATTTTTAATTTTTAATTATTATTATACTTTTGTCAATTTCTTAAAAAAAATGACAGCATGAAAGTTTTTTTAGAGAAACTCTCCTTCTTCCTCACCAATTCTTTTTTCTTCCTTTCGCCATAGCCAGCACTGCAACTCTGCCACCAGCACCACCACGACATGAATGTAGTAGCCCAACTCCTCCACAACACGTTGACAGCAGCCCCGTCTTTTTTTTTTCCATTTTGCCCTTATTTGGTTGAATTTCTTTTAGCCTCCGATGAAGATTTCAACATCAGATTGTCCTAATTCTTATTTTTATGGATTCCTCATCTTCAAAGCTTCAATAATATATCCTTGGATTTTCAATCCACCATCCAGATCATTGTAGATCGAGGTAAATGTAAATTGTTTATTTTTGGTATTTTGTTGATTTTTGAATTTTTGGTTGAGTTTTAGGCTTATTTTCCTTTAGTAATCTTGTTGTAGAGATCATTAGCTATGTAAGGGTAATTTTGTTTAATTTTCTAGAATTATTTAGAAATTTAAATTTTTCAGGTGTCAGTTATTGTTCACATTATCCCGGGATATGAATTTTTCTTATTTTTATTAAATTCTAGATATCTTTTGGAGTTTATCTTTTGAATGAAGTTTGTTAAAATTAATTATAGATTTTTAGTTATGAATTTTTAAAATTTTATATGAAATATGAATTTTTTAGAGAAAATTTGTATGAATTTATTTTAATTGGGCTTTAGTAATTTTGTTGTTAAATTACTATGTATAATGATAATTTTAATTTTAGAAGGCATAAAATAATTTTATTAGTTAAATTAGTATTTTTATATATTTTGTTAATTATAGATTAATTTTTTCGAAAATAATATAATGTATAAAAATATTATAGCATTTAATTATTTGGTTGATTTAATTAATATTAGTACTAACATACATTTTTTATGAATTTCCAAAATTTTCAAATTTATAATTCTTAAATATAGATATTATATGTTAAATAATGAATTTTGTTGGATTAAATGAAATTTTGGATTTTTGTATATTATTATTTAAAAGAATTTATTTATTAACTGAATTAGATTTTGATAAAATTTTGCTATGTATTTTTATGATTTAAATTAGTTTTGGTGATCTTGATCGGGAATTGTGCATAGTTTGGGAACCTGACCCAAGTGTAGAATTGTGTTGTGAATAGAGGTGTGTTTTCGTGTAGAAACAGCTCTACTTTTAGTAGACAGATGTCCGTTTTACAGAGGATACTCTAACAAATTTTCGGTAAATTTCTCATAAAGGGTGACATCTACTTGTATCGAATTTCTAGTTTTAATTGACTTTATGTCTTTGGTCGAGTCAGTTTTGTCTGTTCCATTGTTTTCATAATTTTTGAGAATTTTCATGAATTTATTTTATTTTATTTTACGAGCATATTTTAAATAAATATTATTTATTTTAGATAACTCTACGATACGAGCTATAGGACCAGGGCAGCAGAGAACGCATCACCCGGCATGCTCAACCTATAAGTTAATTTACGAAATGTGTGTTATGCTTGTTTTTATTATATTTTCAAATAATTAAATATAATAAAGAAATGAGTATATGATTAAATTATGAATATGTATTTGTATTGCCATATACATGATCATTTATTTTATATTTGCAAGTAGAAATTGAAAGCCTGTTTAAGGGATTTTACTTTGTGATATTTTATTTGGTTATTACTTAATCATTTAATTATTCATTATTTAAAGATTTATTTATTTATTTTATTTTCTTTATTTATAATTTAAATTGATTTGGAGACAATGGTAGAACGTGCCACCTAGTGGGTGTCACTAGCACCACATGCGCATAGGTGAGATCTCGATTTATGTGTAATGTGAAATAGGCTTGGTGGAGAGTGTGGTCTCAGGCAACTGTAAATGGTTAGAGCTCGGTAGGGCTAGTGCTCTCAAGTCAAAAAAAGGGATGTAACTCAGTTAAGCTTGCTCTCGAGACATCAATATGGAATAAGTGAAATGATTATAGCAGTAAATTGGTTGAGCTTGCTCTCGAGACAGTAGTCGCTTGGATTAAAAAGAGCCGAAAGGCTATTAGATTTAAGGTTTAGGTGTTCTACTAGACTTTCCACAAAAATAATTATTCTATATATTTTCTTACATGAATTTTATACTAAATTGATTTAAGAATTATAAATAGATTTAACTTAAATATTATTATGAGAAATAAATGATTTTAAGAATTATGATTACTTTATTTACATTTATTTTGAAAAGAGTTTTTAATAAATGTTTTTATAAACCAGTATGCATTTTATAGAATTAATTCACTCAGTGAGGTCTGATTCCTCTCATCCTATTTTTTTAAGACATCATAATCAGCTCCTTAGTATCCCTTGTCTGTGTCGGGTTCGTTCTTCACCGGTTAAATTATGTATGTTAGACTGATATATGTATTATATAATTAAATTCTAGACACCGTAGTAGTTCTTTATAAACTTGTGTTATTTGTATCCGGTATTGAAATGCTATTGTGTTTGAAGGATATTATTACATGTATTTGATATTGTGCATTTATTATTAGTTTATTATTAAGTGTATTATTTTTATTTCACAAAAAAATTTTAAGGCTTACCATGGGTTTCGAGTACTTTATGTATTTTCATTCCCTAATGCTGGTTATGTACCTTTTGATTCGAGACATGACAAATACCAAGTCGATAAGCAACTCCCTACCTTCTACCAACATAAAATAAGATGGAAGGAAATGTTTGTCCCTAACTCATCACTAAGTAGAGTCGCTACAGATAAAAGAAATAACAATTTGGATGTTTGCCACTCCATCCTCAAAGCAAAGATAGGTGAAACAAAAAGAGTATAATGCACCAGGATCAAATAAAACTCTAGCCTTAAAAGAACACACTGAGAGAGTATCTACTACCACCACATTAGATGCCTGAGCATCCTGAGGAGTCAAAGTGAACTGGCCTGTCCACAGCCAACCTTCTAGGAACTTGAAGGCTATGTGAATCCTCTACTACTCGGTCTACCCCTATATCTGCCTTTTGAACCTTAGCCTTGCTAGCCCATATTCTGAGTCGACCTCTATTGAGGGTATATAGCTACATGGTAGGGCTGATGCACCTGCTAAAATGGCTGAGCAACTGAAGATGAATATCCTTGGGCATAAAAAGACTGATACCCAGTGTTAGGATAAGCTCTAGCAAGATGTCGAATCTACCCACACCTAAAGCATGCTCCGATTAGAAAATGACACGACCCCTGATATACACGGCCACAAGTAAGACATGCATCAGGCCCTAAGCCTGCACTACCATACCTAGAGGTCTGAATATTACTACCACTACTGGCTCCAAGTCTAAACCTTAGAGGTCTACTACTCCGTCTGCTATGTCTGCCACTCCTATACACCTGACTACCTTGATGGCCCTATTGTGAAGTACCCATGGTCTGAATATCGATACTGCCCATTTGAAACATAGGCTACTGAATTCCTTATGCCCTAATTACTTCATTTTTATTGCTCACATACGAGTTGAAAATGGTACCATACATAATATGGCATCCCTCTAGCTATCAACCCTCCTCAATAAAATTATCCAATCTCTGATCTTTAGTTTGCATACTGATGTAGGCTACACCTAAACTGGTCACAAATAACTCTACTGCTCTTCTATCATCCTGCATTACATCTAAAGCATGATGACCCAATCCCCAATCTGAGGAGCTCATGAGTGTGATTTGCAACTGACTGATCACCCTTACTTATATACAGTAGTTGCCATTTATAATTATCCCTCATCAATGTTGGACAGAAGTACCTTAAAAATTGCTCCTTAAATTCCAACTGAGTCATCATAGTCATACATGGCTGGATGGACTGCATGAACCAGTCCTAAGTTATGGCTTGAACAGATAGCTCTATAACCATAATCCACTAGTAGTTTGTGTAACCTATTTGAGTTCTGGCCTCAGTAGTGTTAAGGAAATCCAATCATCTTCTGTGCCATCAAAAGAAACTCTCCCCATTTTGGAATACAAAGGAATCAGACATCCTTTGATTCCTTTGCTACAACATCTACTGAACTAAAGACATGGCTTGATTCAGAGCTGCCAAGCCTTGCTTGATGCCTACCATTCTAGCTGCAAAAGTTATAGGATCAACCTCATGAACTCTTTGTCTTGCATGCTACTTTTGTTCTTGCATTTGAGCTACTTCTGCTCTTGGTCTACCCCTACCCCTCCCCCTTCCTCTACGCCGAGGAGTAGGGGGAGGAACTTTGTCCTAAATAGAATACTCATCCTTATCATATGTTGCTTCTGTAATAAGAGCATTCCATGCTCTCCTTCTTATTTTAAAAGTACAAAACAAATGAAAATTCAAAACATAACATGAAATTCTAGAAACAAGGACAAAAATTGACATTATCAACCTAATTATAGCAGTAGTTCAAGAAAAAACATATCTCAAAGACCATTAGAGTCAAAATAAAACATGCTCTCTGATACTAACTTTATCACGACTTGAACCGAAAGGTACGTGATTGGCACTAAGGAATAAGAATACATAGAGTAACTAAAACCCGTAGTAAGCCTTAAAAAATTTTCGCGAAATAAAAATAATATACTTAATAATAAAATCATAATAAATGCATAATACCAAATACTTAAAATAATATTCTTCAAATACAACATCTCAAGTCAGATGAAATTAAAATACAAATAACACAAGTTCCTTAATTAACTAATGCGGTATCTAGAATTTAGTTATACAACACATATATCAATTTAACATACATAGTGCAGCTGGTGAAGAACGAACCCAACGCAAATGGGGAACATTAAAAGGCTGACTGTAAGGTCCTTAACAAAATAACTTGAGGAGAATCAAACCTCACTAAGTGAATTAATTTTTATAAAATACATGTTGGTTTTAAAACTATTTATTGAAACCCTTTTTTTAAATAAATTAAAATAAACTAATTATAATTATTAAAATCATTTACTTTCCTCGATAACAGTTATATAAAATCTCTTTATAACTCTTAAATCAATTTAATATGATATCCCCGTAAGAAAATATATGAAATAATTATTTTAGTGAAAAACCTAGTAGAACACCTAAACCATTATTCTAATAGCCTTTTGGCTCTCTTTAATCCAAGTGACTGCCATCCCAACAGCAAGCTCAATTGAGTTGCTGCCACAGTCATTTCACTTATCCCATATTGATGTCCTGAGAGCAAACTCAACCGAGTTACATCCCTTTTTCTAGCCCAAGAGCACTGGCTCCATCAAGCTCTAACCATTCACTCTTACCTGAGAACACACGCTCTACCAAGTCTATTTCACATTTTACACATATACGAAGATCTTACCCGTGTGCATGTGGTCCTTATGACACCCACTAGGTAGCATGTCTTATAATTATCTTTGAATCAATTTGAATTATGAATAATTAAATAAAATAAATAAATAAATCATTAAATAATGAATAATTAAATAATTAAATAATAATTAAATAATTAAATAATAATTAAATAAAACATAAGGAAATAATTTTCCTTCAAGCATGCTTTCAATTACTATTCATAAATGTAAAAAAAATGATCATAAATATGGCAATATAACTATATTCATAAATCAATCATCTAATCATTTTTTATTATTTTTAATTACTTGAAAGTATAATGAAAACATGTGCAACACACATTTCATAAAATTAACTCACAAGTTAAACATGTCCGGCGACATGCTCTCTACTGCCCTGGTGCTACCGCTAGAATCATGAAATTCTCTAAATAAATAATATTTATTTAAAATATACTCGTAAAATAAAATACATAAATTCATAAAAATTCTCAGAATTATGAAAACTATAGATGTAAAGACCCAAATATTTTTATACATATTTATATTAAAAGTTTGATTATTCATGAAATTTAATTTGAAATTTGTAACGTCGAATATCATTTTAATATTATGATTATTTCAGGATTAATTAGTGTTAATGGTGTTTTTATTGATAAAGGTTTAATTACATTTATATATATATATATAATTATTATTATACATTTTTCTTTTTCTTTAAAAAAAACAGCATGAAAATTTTTTTAGGCAACTCTTTTCTTCCTCCTTTCTACCTTCCACCATAGCTAGCACAATGCCTCTGCCACCAGCAGCACATCGACCACCACCAGCAGCTCCAATTCACCAGAAACAGCCCCTCCCTCCACCACTAGCAACCCCACTTCCATTTTCCTATTTTACCCTTTATTTGGTCAAATTTCTTTTAGCCTCCGGTGAAGATTCTGACGTCGAATCGTTGCGATTCTGCTGTCTATGGATTCCTCATCTTCCAAGCTTCAATAATCTACCCTCGAATCGTCAATCCACCATCCGGATCGTTATAGATCTAGGTAAATGTAAATTGTGTATTTTATATTTTATTGATTTTTGAATTTTTGGTTGAGTTTTAGGCTTATTTTCCTTTAGTAATCTTATTGTAGATATCATTAGCTATGTAAGGGTAATTTTTGTTTAATTTTCTAAAATTATTTGGAAAATTTAAATTTTTTAGGTGTCAGTTACTGTTCACACCGTCCTAAGATACAAATTTTTCTTATTTTTATGCAATTCTATATATATATTTTTTTGAGTTTATCTTATGAAGGAAGTTTATTAAAATTAATTATATATTTTAAGTTATGAATTTTTAAAATTTTATGTGAAATATAAATTTAAAGAGAAAAATTGTATAAATTGATTTTAACTGGGTTTTAGTAAATTTGTAGTTAAATTACTGTGTATAATGATAATTTTAATTTTAGAAGGCATAAAATAATTTTATTCGTTAAATTAGTATTTTTATATATTTTGTTAATTATAGATTAATTTTTTTGGAAATAATATAATGTATGTAAATATTATAGTATTTGATTATTTAGTTGATTTAATTAATATTAGCACTAATATACATTTTTATGAATTTCTGAAATTTTATAAATTATAATTCTTAAATATAAATATTATATGTTAAATAAGGAATTTTATTGGATTAAATGAAAATTTTGATTTTTGCATATCATTATTTAAAAGAATTTATTTATTAACTGAATTAGATTTTGATAAAATTTTGCAATGTATTTTTATGATTTAAATTAGTTTTGGTGGTAGTATTTTGGTGATCTCAGTCGGAAATTGTGCGTAGTTTGGGAACCTAACCCAAGTGTAGAACTTTGTTGTGAATAGAAGTGTGTTTTCATGCAAGAATGACTCTACTTTTAGTAGAGAGATGTCCATTTTGCATAGGAGACTCAGCCGAATTTTCAATAGATTTCTCATAAAACGTGACATCAACCTGAGTCTAATTGCTAGTTTTAGTTGACTTTGTGTCTTTGTTCGAGTCAGTTTCGTCGATTCCATAGTTTTCATAATTTTTGAGAATTTTCATGAATTTATTTTATTTTATTTTTCAAGCATATTTTAAGTAAATATTATTTATTTTAGAGAACTTCAAGATACGAGCCGGAGCACCGAGGCAGCAGAGAACGCGCCGCCCGCACGCTCAACCTATGAGTTAATTTTATGAAATGTGTGTTGTCTGTGTTTTTATTATATTTTCAAATAATTAAATATAATGAAGAAATGATTGCATGATTAATTTATGAATATATATTATTATTGTCATACGCATGATTAATTGTTTTACATTTGCAAGTAGAAACTAAAGGCATATTGAAGGGAAATTACTTTATGATATTTAATTTGGTTATTATTTAATCATTTAATTATTCATTATTTAATGATTTATTTATTTATTTATTTATTTTAATTATTTATAATTTAAATTGATTTGGAGGTAGTGATAGAACATGCTACTTAGTGGGAGTCACTAGGACCACGTGCGCACAAGTAAAAATCGTGATTTATATGTAATGTGAAATAGGCTCAGTGGAGCATGTGCTCTCAAGCAAATGTAAAATGGTTAGAGCTCGATGGAGCTAGTGCTCTCAGGCTAGAAAAAGGAATGTAACTCGATTGAGCTTGCTCTTGCGACATCAATATGGAATAAGTGAAATGATTGTGTGTGATTATATGATATTATAAATTATTAAAAATTATTTTAAGATATACAGTGTTAATAATATTTTAAATTTATATATATTATGATTATTTTGTATTAGAGTTGAATTTATTTTATTATGTTTTAATATTAATTTGTGATTTAAGAGTTAGTTCATTATTAAATAATATTTATTTATTTAATAATATTAATATTTTTATTAAACAATATTATTCTTCCTCTTGTGCGGTTTGCAACACCACCAGCCATCACTTGCCATCACCGAAACTCGCTATCACATCCTCATTGTTCCTTCTTCCTTCCATCGCCGTCAGAAGTCCTTTCTTCCCCTATTTTCGGTGAGAAACTGCAACAATAGCAGCAACTTCAACACATCGCCAGTGATGATTTTGGCGGTTCAAGCTCAAGTTTCTAGGCTTGATCGAATCCTCTAGGTCCAGGCAAGCTAGTTTTCAACTTAGTTCAAGCTAGAAATGTCTGGTTAGTTATATATCTTTAAGTTTTGGTTTAAGTTAACTTTAGTCTCTTATTTTTTTTTTTAGCTTGATTTTCTATGATCCATGCTTAATGTGTTTGCAAATGTTGTTGTGTGTATCTTAAACTATTCAATTTTTTTTATTTTTTTGAATTATTTTGATTTTTGGTGTTTTGAGTTTTCCAGCGAGTCACTGTTCTAGTGACCCTTGCTGGAAAATATTTATATTTTTAATAAATTTTTTAGATTATTTGGAGTATAGTTTGTTAAGGAAGTATATGAAAATTGTGTTCCGATTATTTATTATGAATTTTTGAAAGTTTATGTGAAAAATTAATTTTTGGAAAAATTAATATAAATTAGTGAATTTGGTGTTTTAATTGAAATTATTTGTTAATTAGCATGTTTTGAATAAATTTGTAATAATAAATAGTATTAAAATAATTTTTACGAATTAATTACTATTTTTAACTAATTAATAATAATTTATGGAAATATATTCAAATAATATTCTTAGTATATATTCTTAGTATATATTTTGTATATTTTTGGTATATTTTGGAATATATGTGACATATATATTTGGTATATTTTGAGTATATATTCGATATATTTCTGATATAAAATTAGTATATTTCCAGTATATGCTTAGTATATGTTTGGTATATAAGTGGTATATTCTTTTAAAATGGATGCCATTTATATTTAAATTATGCATTTTACTATTTTAATAATTATACAATTTATTTCAAAGATATCAGTGGAACGTGCTAACTAGTGGGTTGCACTAAGATTGTGTACGTACTAATGCGTTAGATTTTAGGGTTTAACTATTTTGATGTGTGACTTGATTATTCGATTATTAAGAAATTATGGTGAGAGAGTAGTGTGATTGTAGGAGCTCGGTTGACCTAGTGTCTCGGGGCCAATCACACTAACAGTGAGATTGCAGGAGCTCAATTGACTTAGTGTCTCGAGGCCAGTCTACTGTCCAAAAATGGAAAAGAGAATTATTTTGGAATTAAGTAAGCCTTTTGGCTAGTGAGAATTATTGATTAAGGTTGTGTTATAATTTAGGGTTCTATTTGATCATTCACTTAAATAAACTTTTTCTACATTTATTATTATATAAACGTGAATTTTAGCATCTATGTGAAATGTGTGTATATGTATATTATTATACTAATGCTTGATTGTATATGACTTTAAGTTGTATGTATATATATTATAATAATTCACTCAATGAGGTCTGACTCCTCTTAACATTTTTTTATAGGATCTTCTTCTTCTTCAGACCTCCCTAATAGTACTATACATCTGTCTTCTTCAGCCTCGACTTGATTATGTAAATTTTATATATGGACTCTTATTTTTATTCTAGAAACTGCAATAGTAGTGTTATTGTGATAAAAAGTGTGTTGTATTAGTTTGAGATTTTGTATCTGAATCTTGTATGAAATATTTTTATTATGTATAATATATAAAGAATTGCTTTCATATTAAATAAATTTTTAATTATGGCATATTATTATATTATTATTGCATGTATTTTTATTTTTAAGGCTTGCTACCGGTTCTAGATTTGAAAGAATTCTCATTCCCTAATGCTGGTCATGACTCCCCAGTTTGGGTCGTGACAAAATTGGTATCAAAGCCCTAGGTTATTAGTGTTGTGGACCTAGGTTCTTAAAGTCATATTTTCCTTAAAACTACTACAATAAATTAAGTTTGATTATGTCTTTGATAAGTCTTCCTTGGTTTATTTTTTCACGTAATCGTTAGGATGTTTATTTGTTGTCTATTTTTTCTGAATCTTGTTGCTTTTTTTCAGAATGAGGAGGTGAGTGCATGTCGCTCCACCAATCATTGAGGCCAAGGATGATGAGTCCTTTCGGGATGAGGTTTTACCTCTAGAGCCTCCAGCCAGGTGTAGAGGTAGAGGTAGACCTCGAGGAACGGCAGGTCACCGTAGGCAAAAAGAGCTACTGGATAAGGAATCTGTAGAGCAAGAGTTTTAGGAAGCTGCTATACCTTGAGCTACACCACAGATGCAACCTGTTTACCAGTAGGGCATGTCTGACCTGAGGCAGAGTTATTTTATGCCAAAGTTGGTAGGATATCATTTGATGGGACTATAGACCCTCTAGATTTTCTATACGCCATTGAGACAAGGACTCAGACCGCTCACACCAAGTATCAGAGGATTATGATCATCAAATTATTTATCCAGGGACTAGCCCTAGATTGGTTCATTCAGGTCATCCAGTTATATATGATGATGATGACTTAGGCTCAATTTTGAGAGAGATTCATAAGGCATTTTATCCTAGGCCATTGTGGATGAGCTACAAACTCAGATTGACTAGAATCACCAGAGGAGACAGATCTGTAGAGGACTATACCAGAGAGTTCCTCAAACTAGGTTAATATGCAGAGGACCTGATGCGAGATCAGTACTTCACAATTATGACATACATCATTGGACTGGATTCTGCATTCGTTGGGATGCCTACTGCACGTCTTACTCTTGAGTCGGTGATAGAGTTGGCTAAGGAGATGGAGCTCAGATTGGTCAAGTGGGAGTTATGCCTAATTACTATCAGTTGGGTGCTGTATAGGAAATAGGATCGCAGAGTACTCAATACACCACTTTCCAAATTGGCTCTAGCAGTCGGTAAAAAAGATCTTATTAGCAGAGCTAGAGACCTCAACAGAGTGTCCATAAGAGTAGTAGACATGGCCATGGTGAACTGCATAGACCTATCAGATTCGATTCTAGAGCTACTAGTAGTAGCAGTGGTCAAAGTTCAAGTTATGGCAGTATATGATCAGTAGCCAGTGTTTGTCAGATGTATGGGAGAGTCCATCAAGGACCATGCTACATGACTCTTGGAGCTTATTTCTAATACGAATAGATGGAATATTTTGCTAGAGCGTGTCCATATTCTAGCTATTAATAGCAGTTTCAGCAGCAGTCTATTACCAGTTTAGCTCTAGCTCTTTATCAGTATCTAAATATGACATAACTTATTGCCCAGCAGGGGCATGGCAGAGGTAGTAGAGGGGGTACTAAGGGTGTTGGTCATGCTTTCACCAGCCAGTAAGGAGGTCGAGGTCAAGCCAAATTTTTCACCCTCACTCAACAGGATGCTCAGGCATCCAACGGTGTTATTACAGGTATACTTCCAGTTGGTTACTTGGATGCTAGAGTTTTGATTAATCCGAGTGCCACACATTCTTTTGTGTCCCCTATTTTTGCTTTTAAGTTATGTTGGCAAGCTTCAAGGATGGCTTTTCCTTTATTTGTTGCCACTCCTCTAAGCAATTTATTAGACACCGACGTTGTTCTTTTTGGTTGTCTGGTGTTAGTGGGAGGTAGAGAATTGCCAATGGAATTGGTGTTGTTAGATGTGATCCTTAGTATGGATTGGTTATTTTAGCACTATATCATTGTGGATTATTGGAGTAAAGAGGTGATTTTTAGAATTCTAGATGAAGAAGATTTTAACTTTGTGGGTGATAAGAGTTTTGCACCTCAGAATCTCATTTTTGCTATTATGGCTAGGAAGAAGTTAAGGAAAGGCTGTCAAGGATACTTGGCACTCATCAGAGATACTTCAGTGGAGAAGTTGCCTCTTATAGATGTTCTAGTAGCTTATGAGTTTCCTAACATTTTTTCCTGAGGAGCTACCAGGTTTGCCACCTCATAGAGAGATCGAATTCTATATAGATAAAGTCCCAGGTACAAATCATATTTTGATGCCGCCTTACAAAATGGCTCCTACAAGGTTGAAAGAATTAAAGGAGCAGTTGCTAGATTTGCTAGACAAGGGTTTTGTTAGACCTAGTGTTTCTCCTTGGGGTGCACCAATCCTGTTTGTGAACAAGAAGGATGGTACACTGAGACTATGCATTGATTACAAAGAGCTGAATAAGGTAATAATGAAGAACAAGTATCCTCTTCTGAGGATAGATGATCTATTTGATCAACTTTAGGGTGCACAGTTCTTTTCCAAGGTTGACTTAAGGTTGGGTTATTATCAATTGCGGATCAGTGAAGCTGAAGTTCCTAGAATGGCATTCCACACTCAATATGGTCATTATGGATTTTTGGTAATGTCTTTCAGGTTGACTAATGCACCAGCTGCTTTTATGGATCTGATGAATAAGGTATTTAGATCATTTATGGATTAGTTTATAGTAGTTTTCATTGATGATATACTAGTGTATTTGAAGAGTATGGAGGAGTATGTATATCACTTGAGGACAGTACTATAGACACTAAAAGAACATCAAATTTATGCTAAATTCTCAAAGTATGATTTCTGGTTGGAGAGTGTTGCATTCCTTGGACACATTGTGTCTAAAGATGGTATTCAGGTTGATCCACAAAATATTGAGGTAGTTTCTGAGTGGTCCTGACCAACATCAATAATAGAGATTCAATTTTTTTCTAGGTTTAACTAGGTATTATAGGAGATTTGTGCAAGATTTCTCAAGAATTGCATATCCTATGACTCGCCTAACTCAGAAGAATGTGAAGTTTGTGTGGCTAGATGCTTGTGAGAATATTTTTTAGTTATTGAAGGAGAAGTTGACTATAGCTCCAGTTCTGACTTTACCTAATGAAGAAGATAAATTTGTCTGTGTTGTGATGCCTTTAGAATCGACCTAGGTTGTGTGTTGATGCAGAATGGTAGGATGATAGCTTATGCTTTAAGGCAGTTGAAGAAGCATGAACAAAATTATCCTACTCATGACCTAGAGATGGCTGTAGTGATCTTTGTTCTCAAGATTTAGAGACATTATTTATATAAGGTAACTCGTGATATTTTCATAGATCACAAGAGCCTGAAGTACATTTTCCAATAGAGAGATCTAAACTTGAAGCATAGGAGATGGTTAGAACTCCTGAAGGATTATGACTATGATATTCTTTATCATCTAGGCAAGGCTAATGTGGTAGTAGATGCTTTGAGTAGGAAGTCCTTGGGTAGTCTTGCTCACATTAGTATAGAGAGGAGACCTTTGATCCAAGAGTTGAATGAGTTAATGGATCAAGGTCTGATGATGAAGATTAGCAAATCAGGTGGATTGCTAGCTCATTTCAAAGTCAGATCAGTGTTAAAAGATAGGATTAAGGCTGCTCAGGGCCGATATCCTGTTCTAGCAGAGCTTGAGGAGAATGTTCGTGAAGGGAAGTTCATTGATTTTACACTTAATGATGAAGGTGTTTTATGGATTAGTGGTAAATTATGTGTTCCTGATATGGATAATTTAAGAGAAGAGATCCTTGAAGAGGCGCATTCTACAACTTAAAGTGTACACCGAGTGTTTCTAAGATGTACCACATCTTTAAAGTTTTGTACTAGTGGGATGGATTGAAGAAGGATATAACTGATTATGTTTCCAAGTGCTTAATGTGTCAACAGGTGAAAGCTGAGCATTAGAAGCCTTCTGGGAAGCTTCAACCTCTTCCTATTCCTGAGTGGAAATGGAAGAGAGTTGCTATGGATTTTATGGTAAGGTTACCTCATTCTAAGGATGGAAATGATTCCATTTGGGTGATTGTGGACAGGTTAACCAAATCACCTCATTTTTTGCCAGTTAAAGCCACTTATTCTGTAGCTAAGTTGGCTAAATTATATGTTAAGCATATTGTGTGCCTTCATGGAGTACCTATGTCCATTATATTTAATAGAGGTTGAATGTTTACCTCTCAATTTTAGCAGAAGTTGCATGAAGCAAAGGGCACCAAGCTTGATTTTAGTACTACTTTTCATCCTCAAACAGATGGTCAATCTGAGAGGATGATTTAAGCACTTAAAGATATATTGAGGATGTGTGTATTGGATCTTAGAGGTAGCTGGGATGATCATTTGCCACTAATAGAGTTTGCTTATAATAACAACTACCATATCAATATTGAGATGGCACCGTATGAGGCTTTGTATGGAAGGAAGTGTAAATCTCCTTTGTATTGGGATGAGATTAGAGAGAGAGCGTTGATTGGACCTGAGATGGTTCAGGATGCAACTGAGAAGGTTACTATCATTAGAAGGAGAATAGAGACTCTAGTTAGCAAACATAAGAGCTATACGGATCCGAAGCACAGAGATGTGGAGTTTTAGGTTGGAGACTATGTGTTTCTGAAGGTGTCTTCAATGAAGCATGTGATGAGGTTTGGTAAGAAGGGGAAATTAGTGCTAAGATATATTGGACCATTCTAGATTCTGGAGAGAGTGGGCATGGTTGCATATTGGTTGGCTTTGCCTCTAAATCTATCTTAAGTGCATCCAGTGTTCCATATCTCGATGTTGAGGAAGTATATTTCGGACCCTTTGCACATGTTGCAGCCCTATAGTATGAAAGTGAATGAAGGCCTAACATACGAGGAGGAGCCAGTCGTAATAGTGGACTATCAAGTTTGTCAGTTGCATTCGAAGCATATTGTAGATGGTGGGGTTTAGTGTGCATCCAAGATTTTAGCAACCACGTCACTGTTTGAGCTTAGGGCTCTATAGAACACACTAACCATTGTCACAAAGACATGGCGTGGATATGAGGAGTCACCACCTAGGGTAATAACTGGGACATATCGAAAAGGTGGTACTCGATTCCCTAAAAGAAAGCTAGCACCACAACCAGGAGATTCTAGATACGGAATACCAACTTCTTTTAGTCTTGTGTTCATTTAGAATTACTTTATGAATTATTATCTTATTCTCTATTTACATGCAATTTCATATAAACCCAAAACAATAAACTCCAAGGCAAACTAGTCATGAAATATACAAGTAAATAATGCATTCAATCACATAACCCCTAAGTTAGTCTAATCTACATGGATTTTAAATAAATAGGCTAAAGTCTACATATTTTAATATATAAGTGAACCTAAAGACCTAATTCCTTTTAATTTTAATTAAATTAACCTAAGTCTACTAATTTTAATAAAAATGGGCCTAATTCTACATGTTATAAAGATATTTAAATTAATGAGCCTAATTCTACATGTTTTAATTAAATAATGATCTTAAATCTACAAATTATGAAAAAGGTTTAAATTAAGTGGGCTAAGTCTAAATTAATTAAATTAAATTAGGTGAGCCTATGTCTAATTAACTAAATGGGCCTAAGGACATTTCTAATTTAAAATCTAATTAATTATGGACCTAAAAATATATTTTAATGAATTAAACCTAATTAATTATTAAGTGATATGGGCTAAAGTAAACAAACCAAAATCTAAAATGGGCTTAAGGCCCAAAACACACAAAAATAATAAATAAAATCCAAAAACAACTAAAAACATCAAAGAAACAATTAAATAATATCAAACAAATAATTATTAATCCTTACTAAAACCCTAATTTTTATTAACATGCAACCTAAATTAATCTACTTCCTCCATTGATTTTAAATGATTACTAAATTGAAACCTAATTTTACTAACTGATTCAATCAAAATAAACATGCAACCACACACATAATTTTATTACTCCCACTTTTGGGGCTATTACATTAGTTCCTAAAACAATTAATAAAACATAAAACATAAAAATAAAGATAAATAAAAAATAAAAATAAAACCCTAGAAACTAAGTCTCTATGAGGCTTTATCCATAGTCTTCTATGGATTTCTAATGAAATTCATCTCCCTCATATGATCACCATGCGTTTTCCTCCATAATCACCATAAAAGATAAAATAAAATAATAATTAATTATAAATTATTATAAAATAATAAGAATATTAATAAAAAAATAATCAAATAAAAGAAGAATAAAAGAATATGATATACTTATGGATGATTTAAGGTACTCCTCAGATTTGTGGTTCACCGTTCTTATTAAATCTTTAAATCTTTTCTTCAAAAATTCTTCACAAGTCTTGAATTAATTGATGAATCCAAAGGAATTTTTTTTACTAAAAATAAATATAAGAAGAATAAAATCATAATTTTCTCTCTTCTCCTCCCTTTTTTCTACGCTCTTCCTCTTTTTTCTCCCCTTTTTCCCTCCTTAGCTCCCCTTTTATAGTGGAACTAGGAAGTCTAACCCTAATCCTAATGTGATTCTCATTCCTAAAGTGTATTTAGGAATTTTGAACCAAATAGGATTGAATTAATTAGGAAGTTTAAACCAATTTAGGATTGAATTAATTAGGAAATTTAAACCACCTAAAACACTAAATTGGAATAATTACAAATAGGAAAATGGAAGAGTTTAATTCTGATTGGGATTGTGCAATTCCGATCGGGATTGTACGATCGAAATTATTATAATTCTGATCGGATTAGGAATTTTGAAACAAATAGGATTGAATTAATTAGGAAGTTTAAACCAATTTAGGATTGAATTAATTAGGAAAATTAAACCACCTAAAACACTAAATTGGAATAATTAGAAATAGGAAAATGGAAGATTTTAATTCCGACCGGGATTGTGCAATTCTGATCAGAATTGTACAATCCCAATTGGAATTACATAATTTCGATGGAATTATGTAATTCCAATTGGAATTATACAATTTCGGTTTGAATTATGGAATTCCGATGCGCCCTTTTTTTTATTTTTTTATTTTTAACATTTAATTATAAAAAGGCCCTTAAAAAATTTAAATTTTGTAATTAGGTCCTAAAAACATTAAATTCTTTCTTTCAAAGCCCTTAGAATTTTTTTTAAAAATTAAGCATCGAAGACATTTTCATCATTGGAGTCCTTTGTTGCATCTATAACATGTCATCCCGAAATTGGGTGTCTGTAGTTGCCCCCCTTTGTAGTTGTTTGCTCGACAAATTGTGGCAAAGTAAAATAGCACCCAATTTCTAAATGGAAAGTTAGGATACTTACTTGTACTCCTTGAGGCTTCTACTTATGAATTTGCTATACTCAGACATATAGTGTTTCAAATGACATATCATACTTGGTCGTATGATATTGATTATACTCAGTCCTATAATCAATTAGAGACACATTGTACTCAGTCATACAATGTTGACTACACTCGGTCGTATAGTCTGTTTTGATGAGAAACATCATACTCGGTCATATGATGTTGATTATACTTGGTCGTATAATCGATTAAGGATACATTGCACTCGATCATCCAATGTTGACTACACTCAGTCGTATAGTCTGTTTTCATAAGAAACATCATACTCGGTCATACGATGCTGATTATACTCGGTCGTATAATCGATTGAGGATACATTGCACTCAATCGTATAATGCTGACTATACTCGGTCGTATAGTCTGTTTTGATAAGGAACATCATACTCGGTCGTATGATGCTGACTATACTCGATCGTATAATTGATTGATGATACATTGCACTCAGTCGTACAATGCTAATTTCACTCGGTCCTATAGTCTGTTTTGATAAGGAACATCATGCTCAATCGTATGATGCCAATTATACTCAGTCGTATAATCGATTGAGGATATATTGCACTCGGTCATACAATGCTAATTACACTCAATTTTATAGTCTGTTTTGATAAGGAACATCATACTCGATCGTATGATGTTGATTATACTCGATCGTATAATCAAATGAGGATACATTGCACTCGGTCATACAATGCTAACTACACTCGGTCGTATAATCTATTTTGATAAGAAACATCATACTCGGTCATATGATGCTGATTATACTCGGTCGTATAATCAATTGAGGATACATTGCACTCGGTCATACAATGCTGACTACACTCAGTCATATAGTCTGTTTTGATAAGGAACATCATACTCAGTCGTATGATGCCAATTATATTCGATCATATAATCGATTGAGGATACATTGCACTAGGTCGTACAATGCTGATTACACTCGGTCGTATAGCTTGTTTTGATAAGAAACAACATATTCAGTCATATGATGCTAATTATACTCGGTTATAATCGATTGAGGATACATTGCACTCAGTCGTACAATGCTGACTACACTCGGTCGTATAGTCTCTTTTGATAAGGAACATCATACTTAGTCATATGATGCCGATTATACTCGGTCATATAATCAATTGAAGATACATTGACAGTTTTAACCATTTCCTAAATTGCTAAACTACAAAGCTTTACAATTTAGGACTAAATTGCAAAGAATCAAATGGACCTAAATGTAAATGAAAGTTGAAGGACTAAATAGGATATTTTCCCCTTTATATATTCCATTTCTTCTTTTCCCAATCCATACTTTCTTTTTCCTATTCTTCTTCTCTTTTTTTCTTTTCATTTTCTCTTGATTTTCAAATTTTCTCTTTACAATTAAACTCTCATCCGACGTTCGATTTTGAATATGTCTGATCCTATGGCCCACCCCCAATGTAGACTACACGGGAGCAGTTCCAAGTAGTCATATCCCATCACTTTACGTCCACATTTTCCCCAAAATGATTTAGGACTTCATGAAGATGAAGAGATATTTCCATTGACCCACTTGCACCTCCACAAATGTTCTCAAGCTAGAAATGAGGCAAATTTCTTATCCCTATTTTTAATTCTACAATAAACATTTATTTTAGTATATAAAATTAATTTTTATATGCATGCAATTTAAAGTTGATGTGAATCATGAAAAATTGATAAATTAAAATCAAAATGTGTTAAATTTCACTGGGATTTTCATCAAAGTTTTGAATTTTTGGATTGAAATCCCAAATTTTTAATCGGAATTCTCCAATTTTCAATTGGAAATCAGGAAATCTGATCGAATTTCTAGATTTTTGATCGGAAATCTAGAATTCCAATCAAAATTCTAGACTTCCAATTAGAAATCTACACTTCCGATTTGATTTTTTTTAAAGAAAGAAAAAAAGTGATGTAAAAATTAGAAATTTAGGAAAGAGAATGATCTTGTTATTTCTGCATTATTCAAAAACCCCTAAAATTCTTGGGCTATTTTCACTTGGCGTGAGAGTTATTCCATGACTTGTCTGGAGAGGTTGCACAACATGTCTGGGCATCAGGCTTTTGACACTTTGTTGCTGCTTTACCAACTGCTCGAGGTAGGTCAGATCACTATTCCCTTTTTGCACTTATCGAGAGATGGATGGACACTACTCACACCTTCCACACATGAGTGGGTGAGATGACCATTTCCACGATGAGTTTTTCTGCCATTACCAGGATTGCATTCGGAGGTCCCCCGGTTCCTTTTGATGTCCATTACTACACTCTTTCGAAGGATGCTAGGAGTCGTTACGTCTGTGACCTACTCGGGTTTGTTCTGACATGGAAGAATAGGAAGAACGTGCTTCTTTCCTCCCTTGTACAAGGTTTCAGGAGACTACCTACCACTACACCTCGCCAGATTCTCCAGAAGGCAAGATGTTTCTTATTGATTCTATTCGGCACTACCCTCTTTTATGATACTGGTCATGAGGTTAGCATTGCTCTTCTTGGCCCTCTTGAGGATCTTTCTAGGGTCTCTACTATAGATTGGGGGTCTGTAGCACTTGCTTACCTCTACTATATATTGGATATTGTTTGTAAAGGTGCTATGACAATGTGCGGCTTCTGGCATGTCTTGCATGTATGCTCCTTATCTCTTTTTAACTTTTTACTTACTTCCACCTTCCCCTTTTTATTTCCTTCATCTTCCCTTTTTCAGATTTGGGGTATTGAGACTGGAGTGATTTGAGGTTTCAGTGCTATCAGCTCTGACGGAAGTCTTCCCCTGATGCAGAGATGGGGTTCTTCTTGTCTTGCTAGCATTAAGCATGATTTGTAGACTTATCGAGATCAGCTAAACTCCTTATAGTGGGACTTGGTCAGAAAATTTTAACTTTTAGTATTTCATCAATTGCATAAATCTAACAAATTTACATGAAAATGAATGAGTTTGCATATTAGATCATATTGGTTGGTTGGTACTGAGGATATTTAGCAATATGAGTTTATGATTACAGCTATGAGACTTGAGACTATGAGAGTTCTGCTTCCTGGTTATGGTTGCTAGATGTGGTATCTTGGTGAGCACGTTTATCACTGGCATGTGGGACCTTCCAGGAGATGTTTCCCTTCTTCTATTCCTCTTTCAATGTTACAGAGTAACAGCATGACTAGCCCAGAGCTTAGAGTTGCTCTTGAGGGATATAACGCTTTGACGATGCTTGAGCATTCTCATCATTATTGGGAGTATATTCGAGAGAACCTCTTAGAGCAGGTTCCTACGGACCCATCTGAGGTATTCTTTTTCTCACTACTTTACTTCAATTCTCTCATCATTATTGACATTTAATTATAGTTTGAAGGAGTCCATGATGCTACTATGGAGGAGACTGAGGATGGTATTAAGGAGACTGAGCAGGAGGTCAAGCCTATTCCTCCTAGTGAGACTGCTCATGGTGAGGCTCCCTCAGGTATTGTTCTGGGTGATGTTCCCCCATTTGATAGGTTAATGTATTATTGGGCCCCCATGGTACAGACTCCTATTGAGCGACACATGTATTTTGATACAGCTTAGATTCCTAGCTTCTCGCCTCTTGATGCTTCTCATGTAAGTTCGATTTGCTTCCTAGCCAATCCTGCATAAACTTGCACTTGTTGCTGAGTTAGTAAAATTTATTTTATAGGTCCCTAGGACACAGGCAGAGTATTTGTATGGAATCACCTCTTCCTAGAGATTATTTACTATGTAGATTACAGACACTTAGAGGGTTAGTATTCATAACAAATATATAAATGTATGCATGCTATGCATGATATACATGGTTCTAACTATTTTCTGATGCAACAGAATTATGTCAAGGATCTGAAGCGTGAGAACGAGAGGCTCCGGCGACAGCTTGCTAGTCTTGGTTTCGATGGACACAATGTCGGGACTTCTATTCCCTTATATTAGGGTGACAATCCAACTAGAGAGTGGAGTCCTTGGCCGGACATTGGAGCTCAGGAGGACTGACTTTCTTTAGGACTTGTATTAGTGTGACTGTACTTTGAGATATTCAGGACTGTCTTCTTTTATGCACCATAGACCTTTATTTTAGACCAAACTATAATTTCCCCTTTTTTTTGCCTGTGTCCTAGATTTCTAATCTGTAATTTAGAATTTTGATCAAAAATCTAGAATTCCGATCTAAATTCTAGAATTTCGATTGGAATTATAGATTTCCGATATGAATTATGGATTTCCGATCAAAAATCTAGAATTCTGAGTGAAAATCTTGGTTCCACTTCATTTATTTTCCTTTTTCGACACATCCAAACGTAATCCTAATCCTTTATGTATTTGATTTGCAGCCTATATAAGAACCAAAAACCATAAGACACATATACTGCATTCATTCCATTCTTCACCTCCATTATGACATAAGCCACGCTTATTTTGGTGAGGAAACTTCTCAAAACCCTTAATGGAGATAATTGGAATAAAATTCTGCCCTTTCATGCCAAACCATTAAAGTCCTTTCAACATCTGAAGATAGACAATAATTTCTTACACACTGCTGCCACTTTTTGGGATGCCAAGGATCATGTATTTAGATTCAGCGGTCAAGAGCTGTATCCCCTAATAAAGGAGTTTGCTGCTATTATGGGATGTTCACTAATTTCAACTGCTACTATTGCTCTCCCAAACCTTGAAATTGAGTTCCCTAATAGGTTAATAGCATTCTTTGATATGTCCCCAGATGTTATCTACATGCACGCACATAATGTTGAAACCATTAGTCTTCCTTTTCTGATTTCCTGTTGTGAAACTAGAAACAAAACTAGTACTGCTTGGATTAGAATTGTCACCTTCTGCCTATATGCTCAGTTTCTACTAGTATCTTCTCATGGAGATGCTGATGTAAGAATTATCAATATCTTGGAATAGGTAGAAACTGGAGCTAATCACGTGCTTGTCATACTTGCTGAAACTATCATTGGGTTAGATAATTTCAAAGTTTAAAACTAACTCTCAGGCAGTCTGCTTCTCCTTCAGGAATGTAACCTCCTTTTTTTTTCCTCTGTTTTTTTAGCTTAGCCACCCTTTCAGATTTTCAACTTAGCTTCTTTTTTTTTAGATTTGGTTATAGGAGAAATTAAGTCTGCTTAATGCCCCTCCCAATGCTTTGATTTATCAACCTCATCATCTACAATCTCTTCCTTTAAAGATAAAGAATAAGCATACTAGAGATCAATGGGTTGATTGGATAAAAGGCATTGTTGATACTAAGATTACTTGGATCTATCCTTGGTGGAGATCAAAATTCATGACCATCAACTTGTATGACAAATGTGTCCCTATTCCCGAATTATACTCTTCGACCTTTCTTTCTCCTTTACACCTCTACCGTCAGTATGGTCACCCTCACTTTATTATTGTTGTTATGACTGACTTCGAAGGTTTCCTCATGAGGCAAGACTTCTTGGACAAGGTGAAGAACTTATGGCCTCATAGATCTTTGGAATGCAATTTGTGCCTGGATACTGACATGACTACTGATGACAACTACAAGACTTGGGTTACTATGCAATCTATAGAATCACCAAAACTTATTAAATACAAAAGGACTCAAATATTAATAGATGAGTCAATAAAGAAACAAAAACATAACTAGTGGTCTCATAAGTCCGGTTTCTTATGTTTTATTTTTCCTTTAAGTCTTTGTGTCTTATAATAAAGATAGAATACGCAATATTCAAAAAAAATGTCTTTTCAATTTATTTCATTATCCAAGGCAAAAATGAGTACATTTATTACATCACATAACACAACTCCTGTTATCAACTAGTCCTTTTAGATTTTCTAACTAAACATTTTTCCTCTCATTTTCATTTCCTAACTTCTGCCTGATCAGCCCTTTATGGGTTCTCTAAACAGCAGGAACGTCCTAAATTTTACCTAACCAGCCTTTTCAGGTTTTCTAGTTAACGAACTTTTTTTTAAAGGTAGTATTTCTTAAGACAATCTAGGTTAATTACCTCAGTGAACTCATTCCCTTCTAGATATGATATCTTTGCAGCTCCCTTGGGTAAAATTGTCTTGACTAAATATGGCCCTTCCCAATTTGGTCTGAATTTTCCTCTTAGGTCAAACACCATACTCCTTGCATGCTTTAATACCATATCTCCAGCTTTTATCTTTCCCAACTTAACTTTTTTGTTGAATGCTCTTGTTATTCTCCTCTGATAAATCTGAGTGTTGAATAAAGCATCCATTCTTTTCTCATCTAGTGATACGAGGTTATCAAACCTCTTTTACATCCATTCACTCTCAGGGATCTTTGCTTCCATAACCACCCTCAAGGATTTAATTTCTGTTTCTATAGGTAGAACTGCTTCACAACCATACACTAACAAGAACGAAGTTTGTCCCGTAGCCATACGTGTTGTAGTTTTGTATCCCCACAAAGCAAAAAGAAGGTGTTCAGACCAGTCCTTATGTGTCTTCACCATCTTAGAGAGAATCTTCTTTATATTCTTATTAACTGCTTCTACTGCTCCATTAGCCTGAGGTCGATAAGGTGAGGACTTGTGATGCTCAATCTTGTATCTTTGTAACAACTCAACGGTTTCTGCCTGAAACTAAACTCCATTGTCTGTCACAACATGATGTGGGACCCCATACCTATAAATGAGGTTCTTCTCAATGAACTTTTCCATATGTCTAGCTTTTAAGGTACTAAAGGACTTTGCTTCTACCCATCTTGAAAAGTAATTGATTGTGACCACTATATTTTTGTGCCCATTTAAAGCAGTTGGTTTTACTTCCCCTATTATATATATTCCCCATGCTGCAAAGGGCCATGGAGATGTTAAACTGTTTAGAACTATAGAGGGAAGGTGATTGAGGTTCCTATGTATTTGACATTGATGGCATTCTCTTACTATTTGGATGCAGTCCTTTTCCATACTTCCCCAATAGTACCCCTACTGAGTAATCTTCTTTACCAGAATTATCCTATTCATATGTGATCCACAAACTCCTGCATGAATTTCTTTCATCACTTGCTATGCTTCATCCATCTTAAGACATCTCAGCTGTATTCCATTCGGCATCCTTCTGTATAATATCCCATCATGACTTGCATAATGACATGCAAGAACACGAAGAGCATATCTATCTTTGGAAGTTGCTTCATCTTGGTATCTTTTTTCCTCAATAAATCTCTGGATGTCATAAAACCATGACTTTTCCTCTGGCCGTATCTGAATATTCATGACATGTTCTTTGCCATAACACAGAACTTGCATTTTCATTATCACCGAAGGTTTCATCATCGATCCCATCGGTTTATCCCACATTGAAGAAAGTGTTGCCAAAGCATCTACTTCTCATCTATTGGTAGATGCATAAAAAGACATTTGGTGAAATTCTTTATTAGCTTTCTCAAATAATGGATGTAAGGTTTTAGTCTTTCTTCCTTTACTTCCCACTCTTCATTAGCTTGGCTGATGACCAACATCGAATCTCTGTAAACTAATAGGTCTTTTGCTCTGACTACTAATGCTGCTTCCATACCATAGATACATGCCTCGTATTCAGCCATATTATTGGTAACCCTGAAGTCTAATTTCTGGGCCATTGGGATGGTTTCTCCTTCTGGTGTGACAAGAATTACTCCTAACCCTGCTCCCCTATTATTCACTGCTCCATCAAAATAAAGTTTCCATTCTCGATGTTCTAATACTACTAGGTTCTCATCTAGAAACTCTAGATTCCACTGCTCATTTCCTTCAACCGTTCTGGGCTAGAAACCCTGCTACAGCTCTGCCTTTGATGACCTTTATAGTGACATGTTCTATATTGAACTCCGTTAAAAGTACCAACCATCTAGACATCTTTCCAGTCAAAGCTGGTGTTTGGAACAAATATTTTAAAGGATCTATCCTTGAAACAGCTTGTACTTTATAGGATTGGAAGTAATGTCTTAACTTCTTTGTAGCCCAAATCATTATCAAATATGTCTTCTTTATAAGATTGTACTCTTCCTCATATGGCAGGAACTTTTTACTAAGGTAGTATATAGTGTACTCCACCCCTTTGAGTCCTTCTTATGCTAGCATTGCTCCCATTACCTGTTCTTCTAAAGCTAAATATAAGATTAAAGGCTTACCTTGTTTTGGTGGCCTTAATACAAGCGGGTTAGTAACGTATTCCTTAATCTTATCAAAGGCTTTTTGGCATTCTTCATTCCACTCTATAGGTTGATTCTTCCTCAAGAGCTTGAAAATCGAGTTGCAGACCATAGTAAGTCTCACAATGAACCTTCTGATGTACTGCAGTTTTTCGATGAACCCTTGTACTTTCTTCTCTATTTTTGGTGCTGGCATCTCCTGAATGGCTTTGATCTTGTCAGGATCAACTTCTATTCCTCTATTTCTAATTATATGCCCCAATAACTTTCCTGAAGTTACCCCAAAGATGCATTTCTTTGGATTAAGCCTTAGGTTGTATTTTTCTATTCTTTCTAAGAACTTATCCAAAGCCTCAAAGTGTCCCTCTCTTGTTTCAAACTTAACCATCATGTCATCAACATAAACTTCCACTTCCTTATGCATCATATCATGAAATAAGGCAGTGGCCGCTCTTTGATAAGTTGCTCCTGCATTCTTTAATCCGAAGGGCATCACCTTATAGCAATACGTTCCCTATTCCGTTCAGTTTTGATTTTATCCATAACTACCATCATTATCTGATTACAACTTGAGAACCTATCCATAAACGAGTACATCGCACTAGAGGCTGCACTATCCACAATTACATCAATATGAGGTAAAGGAAAATAATCCTTTGGGCATGCCTTATTCAAGTCCCTAAAGTCTACACACATTCGAACTTTTCCATCTTTCTTAGGAAATGGTACTATATTCGCCAACCATTGAGGGTACTCCACAACTTCTAGAAAACCAGCCTAGATTTGCTTAGCGACTTCTTCCCTTATCTTTTCTATCCACTCAGGCCTTAACCTATGAAGTTTCTGTTTAACAGGTTTAGCTTTAGGATATATTGGAATGTGATGCTTCGCAATTCCCTTATCTAACCCAAGCCTATCCTCATAGGACCAAGAAAATACTACCTTTCCTTTTATTAATATTCTCTCAAATTTTTCCCTCTCTTCAGTAGTTAAGTCATGTGATATAGAAATGTATTTTGGTTGTTCATTTATGCCCATGTTTAATGAATCTAATTGAATAGAATTAATGTCAAACATGCATGAATGATCATTATTAAAATGCACAAGACCATCAGAATCAACATCACATCAGTAAGCCAAATCATAAATTATATCATTGACCATAAAGGAAACAAAGCTTTCATCCTTAAACAAACTGAACATTATTACATCAGTTTCTTCATAAAAAAGATCACTAAAACTATTATTAATGATACTAGCTAATTCCTGTGATGGTTCTTTATTGGGTGGCAGACAAAGTAGTTCTTCAATGTCTTCGGTTTTCATATTTTCAGCAACTGTCTTCATCACCTTGTCCTTATTGTCTTGCACTAGCTTTTCAACTATTTGTTCTTTAAAAATTTCAACTCCTAGGACATCCACACCAGCTACTTAGATAGGCTGCTTTTAACCTTGGTAGAACTTCTCCTTTCCTTGCTTGATAAAGTTACCTTTCAGGGGTCCTACACTTCCTAGGCCATTTTCATTGAAAAACCTTCTTCTTGTTCCTTTGCTGCTGAACCCAGCTCCAATATAGCCCAATCCTCTTATGTCATTTTGGGTCTTGAAATCTGGCAGTTCTGGGATTCCTTGCTCATTTTTCCCTAGTCCTTGTCCTGGTCAATAATTCATCTTCTTGATCATGTTCATAACCCTTGGATCCATTGCGACTCCCTCTAAAATCATGGCCACCTAGTAACCTGGGGGAGTGATTACCTGTTTCTGACTATCAATAACTATAAACACCATTTTGCCTATATTAGCATCTAGAGTCACCACTTCCCCATCAAGTAGGAATTTCACCTTTTAATGCACAGTTGAAGGCACTCCTCCCAGGACATGATACCAAGGTCTACCCAGAAGAAGGGCATAGGTGACAAGAATATCTAGAATAGTGAATTCCACCATTGCCTCTATAGGTCCAGTCTTCATGGAAGCCACAAAGGTTCCTTCTACACTCCTTGTGTTGTCATCATAAGCCCTTATTACAAGGTCCGATTTTGCCAAATCCTCAACCTTCATGCCTCAATTGGGTAGGATCTGTAGTGGACAAACATTAATTGTAGACCCATCATCCACCATCATATAATTAGTCCTTTTCCCTCTTACTTCAGTTAGGATGAATAGTGATTTATTATGGTTCCTTCCTTCCACAGGTAAATCCTCATCCGAGAAAGTAATGACCCCATGCTTTTTCTCAGTAACCTTGGCCACCATTGCTTCAGGAGTTACTATAGTTTCAATGTTTATCTTAGTCAAGGCTTTAACTAAGGCTCTTCTTTGGCTGCTCGAATGCATCAAGAGTTCCCAAATGCTTATGTTGGCCTTCGTTTTCTTGAGTTGTTCGAGAATCAAGTCATCACCCTGTTCATTCGAGTCTTCTCCTTCAACAGCTTCTTCCCTCTCTATGGCTTTCTCTGCTGGCTTATAACCTTTCCCGCTTCTAGTAACATGGCTGACTTCGGGATTATCTACCCATACATCATGCCCTTTAATGCCTTCCTCATCCGAATTATACCAAATATCAATCATTCCTATAGTGCAATCTTTCCTCCCTTCTTTCTGTACCTCGACCATGCATTTTTCCTTCTTGACCAATAACTTTTCATTATCAAACTCCTCACCCCATCATGTAGGCTTGATTGTATCAATAGATATGTCAAAAGAAGGTGGTTTGGTGTAAAACACCTTGTAGTCAAACTTGCCTAAGGGCTGACCCAGCAAATCTTCTGCCTCTTCCATACCTTTGGGAGCATTAGGAGATTTCTCAATAGTTTTAAGGCTTAGATCCTCAAAAGAGTTTAACACTTCTTCTTTGCTCACTCCTGAGTTGATCATCATAGTGGGTGGGGGTGGTACATTTCAATAATTTGGGAAAGGATTATTTCGGGTGTTTGGGTTTTGGCTTGATTTTTTAGGGTCTGTGATTTTTCCAGAGTCTATGAGATTTTGGATTTCATGTTTAAGACACATGCAAAATTCAGTAGAGTGACCTTTGACTTGATGAAATTTGCAATAACTATTTTGATCAAAACCAGGTAGGTTTGGGTTTGGTGGTCTAGAAGGGGTTAAGGGTCTAAGGAGGCCTTTTTGAATGAGACGGTCTAGGAATTTGGATAAGGGTTGGTTAAAATTTGAGAATCTCCTAGGTTGTTGGATGGCATGAACTCCTATCACTCGGTTGGTATTTCCTTGCTGCGTGCCCCTAGTTAGGTAATTTCTCACTCCAATGTTCCTAGTCGCCTTCTTTTTCTCATTTTCGATCTCTTCAGCCTATAACCCATAATCATAAAGGTCCACGAACGTCTTAGGGTTCATCATTTGTAACCTCTCCACTAGGTTAGATGACACATTTTGGACTATCATTCTAACATGGTCCTTCTTTGCCAATTTTTTCTTCATCATTCCCGCCTTATTCATGAACCTAGTCAGAAAATCTAAAAATGATTCATTGGGCTTTTGCTTGGTTAGTTCCAGATCTCTTATAGACACTTCAAGCCTAGTATTATAGTCGTATTGCTTCAGAAAAGCAGTGCACAACTCCCTCCAATCTGCTCAGATAGACTTCTCTAACCCATTATACCAGTTAACAGCAATACCTTCCAAGGACAACATAAACAGCTTAGTAACCACGGCCAAAGGAGCTTTAGTGGTACTCATAGTAGTTGTGTATTGACTAAAATCAATCCTCGGGTCCCCAGTACCATCAAACTTCTGCAGCTATGGCATTTTGAATTTGTCAAGTAGCCTGTCTTCCTCAAATTGCATCATATCATCAAATTCAAAAGGGTATCCTAGGCCTTGTCCCCTCATCAACTCTTCCATCTTAAACATCTTCTGAGTTAATGCCTTCATCTGTCTAGATTCCAGCTCTTGAACTTACTCAAGTGATTCCTTTTTCACTTTTTCAACCATTTAACTCTCAACATCCTCGAGTTTCATGTCATTGTTAACAGGTAGTGGACCCATGACAGATGGGTTGGCCGTGGTGGGTGGTGCAGCAGCAGTAGGTGGTGGCATTAGTCCCGTTAGAGCTTGTCTTTACTTGCCTTCCGTCATTGCTCTCATATCATTCATTAGTGCTCCTTTGACATCTTCTAGGGTCCAGTTTCCTCCCTCTCATTGTTCTATTCTTTCAGTTCATTCAGGTTGCGTAGCTTTCAAATAGAGCAGATTAATAGGGCTCTTTTCCAGTCTTGAATCAGTTCTCACCAGTCTGCCACCTTTTCGACTCCAAACACAAGAAGACCCAAACAAATCTATGATGGCTGCAAGACAAATGGTAAGTATGATGCATGAGATGCATGTATGCATGATGCACATGCTATGCAACAAGTAGCAAGTAACCAGTTGGGTATATATACATCCTTCCAACCTTATTCCTCCTACACCCGCCCGCACCCATATTCAATGGTGAGTCTCTTTTCCTAGGATTTTTGGTATTGGTCTTAATATCAATAGGGGATATCATGGACCGACGCGCATGCCAAATCTGTTAAAGCAAATAGAAGAATAGAAACAGCATTTCCAGGTGTAAAAGATTAGCCCAATCTTTATTAACCTAAACAAGTTTCAAAAGTATGGACTTGGGACTTTACAGATAGAAATACTTCATGGCAACATTCATAAGCAATTTGGGTAGATCCTAGGGGAAATAACTAAGCCATTATATGTACTTAAGGTCCAACAATAAGGTCAAGGTTCCCTTAGCAAGATGCTCTCCTTTATGGACTTTGAGTTACAGGCCAAGGTCAGAGGGGCCCAGCATCCTTTGCAAACTCGAGAGAAGACTATCCCCCTTAAGGACTTGGGTTACAGGCTCTGGTCAGATGAGCCCAGTAATCTCTCTTAGACCGAGTTAAGGCTAAGAGTGATGGTTAGCCGATCTACAACTCCATAAAGCTAATGCAATCATGGAATCATAAACCAATGCCATTGGTTAATAGGGACATGTAGAATGAATGCAAGAATAAAATAATAATTAATAAAATAATTCTAAAGAACACAAGTAGAATTAGTATCTTTTATCCCCATTGGAGTCGCCACTGTAGACGACAAGATTTAGCACGCGTCCAAGATTTTAGCAACCGCATCACTGTTTGAGCTCAGGGCTCTAGAGAACACACTAACCATTGTCACAAAGACATGGTGTGGAGATGAGGAGTTGCCAGCCAAGGTAATAATAGGGACATATCGAAAAGGTGGTACTCAATTCCCTAAAAGAAAGCTAGCACCACAACCAGGAGATTCTAGATACGAAATACCAACTTCTTTCAGTCTTGTGTTCATTTAGAATTACTTTATGAATTATTATCTTATTCTCTATTTACATGCAATTTCATATAAACCCAAAACAATAAACTCCAAGGCAAACTAGTCATGAAATATACAATTAAACAATGCATTCAATCACATAACCCCTAAGTTAGTCTAATCTACATGGATTTTAAAAAAATAGGCTAAAGTCTACATATTTTAATAAATAAATGAACCTAAAGACCTAATTCCTTTTGATTTTAATTAAATGAACCTAAGTCTACTAATTTTAATAAAAATGGGCCTAATTCTACATGTTATAAAGATGGGCCTAATTAATAAAAATGGGCCTAATTAATGAGCCTAATTCTACATATTTTAATTAAATAATGATCTTAAATCTACAAATTATGAAAAAGGTTTAAATTAAGTGGGCTAAGTCTAAATTAATTAAATTAAATTAGGTGAGCCTATGTCTAACTAACTAACTAGGCCTAAGGACATTTCTAATCTAAAATCTAATTAATTATGGACCTAAAAATATATTTTAATGAATTAAACCTAATTAATTATTAAGTGATATGGGCTAAAGTAAACAAATTAAAATCCAAAATGGGCTTAAGGCCCAAAACACATAAAAATAATAAATAAAATGCAAAAACAACTAAAAACATAAAAGAAACAATTAAATAAGATCAAATAAATAATTTATAATCCTTACTAAAACCCTAATTTTTATTAACATGCAACCTAAATTAATCCACTTCCTTCATTGATTTAAATGATTACCAAATTGAAACCTAATTTTACTAACCAATTCAATCAAAATAAACATGCAACCACACACATAATTTTATTACTCCCACTATTGAGGCTATGACATTAGTTCCTAAAACAATTAATAAAAATAAAACATAAAAATAAAGATAAATAAAAAATAAAAATAAAACCCTAGAAACTAAGTCTCTATGAGGCTTTATCCATAGTCTTCTGTGGATTTCTAATGAAATTCATCTCCCTCATATAATCACCATGCATTTTCCTCTATAATCACCATAAAACATAAAATAAAATAATAATTAATTAATTAATTAATTATGATAAAATAATAAGAATATTAATAAAAAATAATCAAAAAATAAATAAATAAATAAAAGAAGAATAAAAGAATATGATATGCTTATGGATGATTTAGGATGCTCCTCAGATTTGTGGTTCACCGTTCTTGTTAAATCTTTGAATCTTTTCTTCAAAAATTCTTCACGAGTCTTGAATTAATTGATGAATCCAAAGGAAATTTTTTATTAAAAATAAATATAAGAAGAATAAAATCACAATTTTCTCTCTTCTCCTCCCCTTTTTCTAAGTTCTTCCTCTTTTTTCTCCCCCTTTTCCCTCCTTAGCTCCCCTTTTATATTGGAACTAGGAAGTCTAACCCTAATCCTAATGTGATTCTCATTCCTAAAGTGTATTTAGGAATTTTGAACCAAATAGGATTGAATTAATTAGGAAGTTTAAACCAATTTAGGATTGAATTAATTAGAAAATTTAAACCACCTAAAACACTAAATTGGAATAATTACAAATAGGAAATCGAAAGAGTTCAATTCCGACCAGAATTGTGCAATTCTGATCAAAATTGTACTATCCCGATCGAAATTTTGTAATTCTAATCGAAATTACATAATTCCGATCAGAATTATGAAGCGCACTTTTTTTAACATTTAATTACAAAAAGGCCCTCAAAAAATTTAAATTTTGCAATTAGGTCCTAAAAAGAACTTTGCGATTTAGTCCCTGAAAACATTAAATTCTTCCTTTAAAAGCCCTTAGAATTTTTTTAAAGATTAAGCATCAAAGACATTTTCATCATTAGAGTCCTTTATTGCATCCATAACATGTCATCCCGAAATTGGGTGTCTACACAGATCCCAATGGTCAAGGTGTTATGGCGGAGCAACAATGTGGAGGAGCACACATGGGAAACTAAGGCTAAGTTGCCGGTGGCTTACCCTTACCTTTTTCCTCAATGAATTATTGTTGTCTGTTCTTTTATTTGAAATTCGAGGACGAATTTTTATAAGGGGGGAAGATTATGATGATCCAATATTTTAAATTATTGAAAATTATTTTAAGATATGCAATGTTAATAATATTTTAAATTTATATATATTATGATTAATTTGTGTGATTTAATTAAACTCAAGTAATGGAGTTTAATTTATTTTATTATGGTTTAATATTAAGTTATGATTTAAAAGTTAGTTCATTGTTAAATATTATTATTTATTTAATAATATTTTTATTTTTATTAACTTATGAATAGTGTAAATTTAGTATATTTATTGTATTTAAACAATTGTGGTATACTTTTATTAAGTCTAAATTTAATATATATATATATATATATATATATATATATATATATATAAATAGATGTATTAAAAATTTTGAGTTTTCTCTCTTCCCCTTATTTCTTTTTTTTTTCTTTTCTTTTCCTTTTTCTTCTTCTTCTTCTTTTTCTTCCTTTCACTTGGTTTGTAGCGCCACCAGCCATCACCTGCCACCACCGAAGGTCACCGTCACCTCCTCCCTCCTCTTTCTTCCTTTTGTCATCATCAAAAGTCCTTTCCTCCCTTATTTTCGACAAGAAGCAGCAGTAGCAGCAGCTTCAACACGTTACCGATGATGATTCCGTGTAATATCCCGTGTTTTAAAAATATTTTTACACTGTACCGGGATATACAGTGTCAATAATTTTTGTATATATATTACGATATTTTTATGAGTTGTTATGTATTTTAAACCTATTTTAATTACTATCTATTATTTTCAGTGTTTTACGTAAAATTTTCCCGAGACTTGCATTTTCGGGGAAATTTTCACGTAAACAATGTATTATTAATTATTTTAAATGTATTTACGGACTTGCATGAACTCATACATATTTTTAAATTATTAAATGAAGCCTATGTGTGTATAATTATTTAATTAGGGTTTATTATTACCCTACTATTTTAATTAAGTATTTAATTGTTTTATTGTTATTTAATTAATTTTATTTAGTATAAATTATTAAAATATTAATATTTTTATGTGTGTGGTGTATATTTGATGTGTGTAATTTAATATTATTTTAATATATAGTATAAAGTATATATATATACATATTTTTGTCAAAAATCAAAAAGTTTGGAAAATTACCATTTTGCCCCCGACTTCTTCTTCTTCCTCCCGATTCTCCCTTCTCCATTTCCGGTCGCTGCCATGCCGTTCCTTCACCGTGGGTGTGCCGTCCAGTGTGCCACCGTCCTCCCCGACCAATTTCGCCACCTGAGGAGGCCGTTTCCGGCGTCTGGAGATTGATTTTGGCCGGAGAAGCCGAAAATCGATCCACCGTCGATCACGTCGATTCCGGCCACCATTTTCAACACCGCCGGTCTCTTTCTTCTCCTTGAGCTCCGGTGAGTGTGATTCTAGCTTTGGTTTGAGCTAAAATGGTCTAGAATTGCTTAGGTTTCGATTTTGTCAATTTCGGCCTATTAGGGTTTTTGATTTTTTTGAGCTTTGAATTGAATTATTCATGAAAAATTCCTTCACAAATGTTGTTCCTAGTAGCTCAATATACATGTATGAATTTTTTTATAATTTTTGAAGATTTTTTGGATTTTTGGGTATTTTTGAATATTTTAATATTATTTTCTAATTTTCGGAAATTAATTATTTAAATTATGAAATTTGAGTTTATGGTTAAATTAGGTGTTTAAATGAATTATAGGAATTTATTTGGAATTTTTATGAATTTCTAAGTATTTATTTTGAATTATTGAAGTTTATGGAATTTTGGAAAAATTAGGTTAAATGTGTTTTAAATTGAATTTAATTGGTTAATTGAGTTTAATTATTAATATTATTGATAAATATGTTGAGAAAATTAATTTTGGATAATTGTATGATTTTTGGTGAATTTTTGAAGTAATTTAAGTATATTTATATATATAGGGGTATTTTGGTAATTTTACCCTAAATTGTCTAAAAATGTAATTTAATTGGTTTTAATAGTTATTTAAGGTATAAAAATGATTTCTACAAAATATTTAGTATTTTTAACTAATTAAAACTATTTTTCGTGAATTATTTTCAATTATATATATAATATACGGTTTTTCTAATAAAATGAGTTTTAATCGGTTTTTATAGTGTTTCAAGGTTAATTATGTGATTTTTACCTATGAGATGTATTACTATGTTGTGAGGATATTTTTGTTATAACTGGAATTATTCTGTGTTTGTGGACCCCGGTCGGTGGACTGTAGTTTGGAGTCCGACCGTGGGATTTTAATTGTGTTGAGCTCGTTTTTCGAAGTGTATTTTCTTTGCAGGGTCGGCTCTACTCTTTTGAGTAGAGAGATGTCCGTTTTACAGGGGAGGTTCTGCCGAATTTTCGGTAGAATTCTCGTAAAACGTGATGTCCAGTCGAACCCTAATTTTCGATTCTGTGTTTAATACTCTAGATTGAATTCTAGGATTTCTATTAGGGTTACTCTGATATCGGTTATTTATTTCTTGTTTAGTTGCGCCGAGACCGAGGGCTAGTGGACCAGGCCCGTCGGACCTGTCTCGTGGAGCGCATTAGGTGAGTTACTATACTATATATATATGCTTAGGATGCATGATTTTAGAAATATACATTTTATGTTGATTAAATATGCATAAATAAATTGATTATTTCTTAAGTTTACATTAAGTATATTTTTGGTTTATTTTGGTATATAATAAATTATATGCATATTTTGTGAATAAAATATATTTAAAATGTTTTTAAATATATTTCCGGCTTAATTTATAATTTGATTGAATGTATTTGATATATATATATACTCGAAATATACCTGGTTTATGTTTGGTATATTTCCGGTATATATATGGTTTATATTGTTGTTTTATTTAAATTCATGCATCATTAATTGTGAATGAATGTTTTATATTTATTAATGAAGGATATCAATAGAACGTGCTACCTAGTGGGCAGCACTAGGACCGAGTACGTACCGGTACGCCTATAGTATTTAGGCTATATTACTAACTATTTGTGGATATTGATTTGATTATGATTATCGATATGTGAGATGTGGTTTGTGGGTGTGATTGCTGGAGCTCGGTTGACCAAGTGTCTCGGGGCCAATCACACTGGCAGTCAGACTGCTAGAGCTCGGTTGACTTAGTGTCTCGGGGCCAGTCTACTGTCTAAATGGATTAAGTGGATATATTTGGATTAAGTGAGCCTGTGTGGCTAGAGTGTTGTTTAACACTATTTTCTGAGGTTGCGATATTCTAGGGTTCTATGTGATCCTTCATAAATTGGGATTTTTCAGTAAAATATATAAAAATGATTTTTCTGCATCTGTATGAATTTGCCTGTATATATACATATTATATATATACTGTTGACTGTATGCATTATCACTTAGTGTGTATGTATATATATTATAGTAATTCACTCAGTGAGGTCTGACTCCCCTCCGTTGACTATTTTTCAGGAGAGTCAACTTCTTCAGACCTCAGTAGCAGGTCGATACACCGGATTTCTTCCGCCCCGGCTTCTTTATGTAAATTGTCTACTTGAGTCTTATTTATTTTATCTAGATTTATTTTATCTAGACACTGCAGTAGTTGTGAATTAAAGTATTGGATTTCATTTACTTTATTTTAAAGAGATGTATTATATTGAAACTGGATTTGTATTAAAGATTATACATTTATGTGATGAGATGAGTTTTGAATTAATCCAGTTGATATGGATGATATTATGATATTATGATTTTTATTTTCCGCTGCATATTATACTGTTACTGTTATTATGGCATGCTTTATTTTATTTTTAGGCTTGCTACGGGTTCTGGATTCGAAAGAATTCCCGTTCCCTAGCGCCGATCATGGCCCCTGTTTTGGGTCGTGACATTCCGGCAGTTCCAACTTGAGTTTCTAGGCTTGATCGAATCCTCTAGGTCCGAGCAAGCTAGTTTTCAACTTGGTTCAAGCTAGAAATGTTCGGTTAGCTATATATCTATAAGTTTTAGTTTAGGTCAACATTAGTTTTTTTTATTTTTTTTAGCTTGATTTTCTGTGATCCATGCTTAATGTTTTTACAAATGTTGTTGTGTGTAGCATAAGCTATTCAGATACATTTTTGTTTGATTTTTTTGAATTATTTTGATTTTTGATGTTTTGAGTTTTCCGGTCAATCACTGTTCTGGTGACCCTCGCCGAAAAATCTTTATATTTGTAATAAATTTTTTAGATTATTTGGAGTATAGTTTGTGAAGGAAAAATATAGAAATTGTGTTCCGATTATTTATTATGAATTTTTGAAAGTTTATATGAAAAAATAATTTTTGGAAAAATTAATATAAAATTGTGAATTTGGTGTTTTAATTGAAATTATTGATAATTAGGTTGTTTTGAATAATTTGGGAATAATAAATAGTATTAAAATAATTTTTACGAATTAATTACTATTTTTAACTAATTAATAATAATTTACGGAAATATATTCAAATAATAATTTTATTTAAATGAATTTTTAACTATTTTTATTACATATTTGAACTATTTAAATAATTGTTTGTGACTTTTACTATTTGATTTCAAATAATTGAAAATTGGATTTTTATTAATATTATATAACTTATTTGAGATTTATTAACTAATTTGAAAAATGATTAGCTTTCAGGTATTTATTATTTAAATAACTTGAATTGATGGATTTTATTGATTTTTATGGATTTTAATGATTTTTAATATATTATAATTAAATATTGATTTTTGAGAATTGTGTTTTTCGATTGGAAAATTATGAAGTTCGGGGGCCCAACCTGAGAAGTTATGCATTTGTGATATTTGAAATGTGTTTGCTTCTAGGATTAGCTCTACTTTTAATAGAGAGACATCCATTTTACAGAGGAGATTGCCAAATTTTTGGTAGAATTCTCGTAAAACATAACGTCGGATCAATCCTAAGTTTTTGAATTTTAGATCAAGTCTTTCTTTAGAATTCCTAGAAGTCTACAATTAGGGATCTATTCCGATATTGTTATTATTATTATATTTTTCTATAGTTGTGTCGAAACCGAGGTCTATCGGAGTAAGCTAGTCAAGTATGTTTAAAGGAGTGCAAAATTATGAGCTATTATTTTATATATGCATCGCATGTAAACTACATAATTATAAGAATCCATGTTTTTATAATGTATTTAAACATGAATTATTTTATTAAAAGATTATGTATATATTTGGTATACTTTTGGTATATTTTGTTACATATGTGAGAAATATGTTTGGTATATTTTTAGTATATTTTTGGTATATTTTGGCTATGTGACATATATTTGGTATATTTTTAGTATATATTTGGTATATTTCTAGTATACAATTAGTATATTTTCAGTATGTGGTTGTGTCATGACCCAAATCGGAAGTCATGACCAGCGCTAGGGAATGAGAATTCTTTCAAATTCAGAACTGGTAGCAAGCCTTAAAAAATAAAAACGCATGCAATAATAATATTAAAATATTTTATAATTAAAACATTATTTAAGATAAAACCAAATCTTTATATCATGCATAATAAAAATATTACATACAATATTCGGATACAAAATCTCAAACCAAAATACAACAAACTTTTATCTCAATAACACTACTGCTGCAATTTCTAGAATACAAACAACAGTTCAGATATGAAATTTACATAATCTAGCCGGGGTTGAAGAAGATCGACGTATAGTACTGCTGGGAAGATCTGAAGAAGAAAATCTTGAAAAAAAATATTAAGGGGAGTCAGACCTCACTGAGTGAATTATTATAATATATATACATGCAACTCAAAGTCATATACATTCAAGCATCAAGTATAATAATATACATATACACACATTTTACACATATGCTAAAATCCGTTTTTATATAATAATAAATGCAGAAAAAGTTTATTTAAATGAATGATCAAATGGAACCCTAAAAATATACGCAACCTCAATCAAAATATCTCCCATTCCAACAGGCTTACTTAATTCCAAAAAAATTCTCTTTTCCATTTTTTGGATAGTATACTGGCTCTGAGATACTAAGTCAACTGAGCTCTCGCAGTCTCACTGTCAGTGTGATTAGCCCTGAGACACTAGGTCAACCAAGTTAATGCAATCACGCTACTCTCTCACCATAATTCTCAATAATCGAATAATCAAGTTTCTCATTAAATGATTTCATAATCTCAACCCTAAAATCCAACGTACTAGTACATACACAATCCTAGTGCAGTCCACTAGGTAGCACGTTCTACTAATATCCTTCAAATAAATCGTATATTTATGGGAAATAATAAAATGCATAATTAAAACACAAATGGCATTCATTTTAAAAGAATATACCACTTATATACTAAATATATACCAAGCATATACTGGAAATATATCAATTATATTCCAAAAATATATCGAATATACACTAAAAATCTTCCAAATATATATGACACATATATATCAAAATATATCACAAGTATACCAAATATATATCAAGAATATACCAAATATATGTGTCACATATATATAAAAAAAATACTAAAAGTACACCAATATATACTTAATCATTTAATAAAATAATTCATGTTTAAATACATTATCAAATCATGGATGCTCATAAATCATGTATCCTATATGCAGTGCATATATAAGATAATAATTCACAGGTTTGCGCTCCTTTAAACATACTCGATGGGCCTGGTCCGATAGGCCTAGGTCTCGATGCAACGATAGAAAATAAATAATAATAATTGTATTAGAATCGAACTCCTAATTTTACACTTCTAGGAACTCTAAAGGACGACTCGATTTAAGACACGACTCAACAACAAAACAAAAGACTCAAGATTGACCCCACATCACGTTTTACGAAAATTTTATCAAAAATTCAGCAAGATCTCATCTGTAAACTGGTTGTCTCTCTACTGAAAGTATAGCTGATCCTGCAAACAAACACACTTCAAAAACCATAAAAAGCACAACACCTTGGGTTAGACCCCGAACTACAAAATTTCCCAATCGAGGAAAACAATACTCAAAAATCAATATTTAATAATAATAGCATAATAAAAATCATTAAAATCCATAAATATCAATAATAAACCACAATAGAATTTATTTAAATAACAAAAACATTAAAGCTAATTAATAAAATCTCACATAAATTATATAATATTAATAAAAATCTAAATTTTCAATTTTTCAAAATTAAATAGTAAAATTCACAAATAATTATTCAAATAGTTCAAATATATAATACAAATAGTTAAAAATTCATTTAGTCACAAAATAGTAAATAAATTTATTATTTGAATATATTTTCAAAATTATTATTAATTAGTTAAAAATAGTAAGGAATTTGTAAAAATTATTTTAATACTATTTATTATTCCAAAATTGTTCAAAACATACTAATTAACAATAATTTCAATTAAAACACCAAATTCACTAATTTATATTAATTTTTCCAAAAATTAACTTTTCACATAAATTTTCAAAAATTCACAATAAATAATTGAATCAAAATTTTAACATACTTCCTTCACAAACTATATTTCAAATAATCCATACAATTTATTAAAAATAAAAAGATTTTCTGGCGAGGGTCACCAGAACAGTGACTCACTGGAAAATTCAAACCTCAAAAATCATAATAATTCAAAAAGTCCAACAAAATTATATTTGGAAAGCTTAAGCTACACACAACAAAATTTCAAAAGACACTAAGCCTAAATCATAGAAAATAAAGCTCAAAAAATGAAAAAAAAAAGTTGACCTAAACTAAAATTGAATAAAACTTACAAATGAGATTACCTAAGCTTGAACCGAGCTTAGAACTAGCTTGCCCAGACCAAGAGGGTTTGAAAGATCCCAGGATCATAAACTTTCACCGTCGGAATTACCACCGACAATGAGCTGAAGGGCTACTACTACTATTGTTGTTCTTCGCATTTTCGATGACAGGAGGCACATTGATAGTAGCAGAGGAAGGAAGGGAAGGAGGGGAGGTGATGGTGATGGTGATGGGTGGTGGTCGCAAGTGGAGGCTGACGGTGGAGCTGTAACTTACGGGAAGAAGAAGACAAAAAAAATAGGGGAAGAAAAGAAAGAGAAGAAGAAAAGGAAACCCGAAAAGAAAATGTCTTGCCTTCCCCTTATATATATATATATTATGTATCTTTAATATATATGTACACATATATATAACACCACACTAACATAAATATAAAACAATAATACTAATAATAAAAATGACAACAACAATAACAACAATAATAATGATAATAATAACAATAACAAATATAATAATAATAATAATAATAATAATAATAATAATAATAAAATTAATATTTTTAAATAATAATAACTTCAAAATAAATAATTATATACACACACAATTAATATTTATAATATATAAAAATTTAAAATATTATTAACACTGCATTTTCCAAAAAAAATTAATAATTTAAAATATCGGGTCATCACAATCTTCCCCTTTTACAAAAAAATTCATCCTCGAATTTCAAATAAAAAATAGAAAATAAGAATTTATCAAGGAAAGAGGTGAGGATATGCCACTCGCATCTTGGCTTCAGTCTCCCAAATGTGCTCCTCCATGTTGTTGCTCCACCACAACACCATAACTATTAGGATCTGCTTTGAGCGCAATTGGTGAACTTGATATTCCACTATCGCAACTAGCTCCTCCTCGTACGTCAAGTCTTCATTCACTTCCATACTCTGGGGCTGCAATACGAGTGAAGGGTCTAAAATATACTTCCTCAGCAACGAGATATGGAACAATGGATGCACTTGAGACAAATTTGAAGGTAAAGCTAACCGATATGCAATTATGCCTACTTTCTCCAGAATCTCGAACGGTCCAATATATCTCAGTGCAAATTTCCCCTTCTTACCAAACCTCATCACACCCTTCATTAGAGACACCTTCAAAAACACATAATCTCCAACCTAAAACTCCATATCTCTACACCTCAAATCCACATAGCTCTTATGTCTACTAGTTGTGGTCTCTAATCTCCTTCTTATCACAGTAACTTTCTCAGCTGCTTCTTGAACCATCTCAGGTCCAGTTAATGCTCTCTCTCTAATCTCATCCCAACTTAGAGGGGATCTATACTTCCTTCTGTACAAAGCCTCATATGGTGCCATTTTAATACTATTAAGGTAGCTATTATTATATGCAAACTCTACTAGCAATAAATGATCATCCCAACCACCTCCAAGATCCAAAACACACATCCTCAATATATCCTTAAGTGTTTGGATCATCCTTTAAGACTAATCATCTGTCTAAGGGTGAAAAACATTACTGAAAATAAGCCTAGTGCCCATTGCTCCATGCAACTTCTGCCAAAATTGAGAGGTAAACATTGAATGTTTATTAGATACGATGGACACAGGTACTCCATGAAGGCATATAATATAGTTAATATATAGCTTAGCCAACTTAGCTACAGGATAAATGGCTTTAACTAGCAAGAAGTGAGGTGATTTGGTTAACTTGTCCACAATCACGTAGATGAAATCATATCCATCCTTAGAATGAGGTAACCCTCCCATAAAATCCATAATAATTCTCTCATACTTCCACTCAAGAATAGGAAGAGGTTGAAGCTTCTATCATGACCCAAACTGGGAGTCATGACTGGTGCTAGGGAACGGGAATTCCTTCGAATCTAAAACCCATAGTAAGCCTTAGAAAATAAAAACATGCAATAAAAAAATAAAATACACCATAATTAAAAACTTAAATCAATATAAAAATAAATACTTATGTCATATCATAAGATAAAAATATTTCATATAATATTCAGAGAAAGGTCTCTGACATTAAAATAGCATTCTACAAATATAAAGTACTACTACTACTACTGCAATTTTCTAGAGTACAATAAAAATCAAATAAGTAATTTACATAAACTAGCCAGGGCTAAAAGAGTCTAGTGTATGGGCCTACTATTGAGGTTTAAGGAAGAAGAATCTCCTGTAAAATAAACAACAGAGGGGAGTCAAACCTCACTGAGTGAATTATTATATTATATATACATAAACCTCTTAATGTCATATGCAGTCAAGCATTAGTATATATAATAAATATATACAGGCATTTCACACAGATGCTGACATCACTTTTATGTATAATAAATGTTGAAAAACATTTATCGTAGTGAATGAACAAATAGAACCCTAATTAATCGCAACCTCAATCAAAAATACCTCTCTAGCCATACAGGTTCACTTAATTCCAAATTAATTCTCTTATTCCATTATGGACAATAAACTATCCCTAAGACACTAAGTTAATCGAGCTTCAGCAGTCTCACTATCAGTGTGACTGGCCTTGAGACACTAGGTCAATCGAGCTCTAGCAACCACTCCATTCAATCACATCAATTTCAAAATCAATCAATCAAATCAAAGTAACCTCAAGTGATTCATAACTCAATCATAAATCTATTGCACCAGTACGTACATCTTTCAAATAAAATTAAATATACATATGACAAATAAATAATGCATATTTAAACATAAATAACATTTATAATGACGAAATAAACCATATATATACCAGAAATATACCTAAAATATACTAAGTATATTTCAAGTATATATATGCTAAATTAAATCAAAATCAACCATAAATATACTGAATATAAACCATGAATATACCAAAAATATATTAAGTGTCTATTAAAAACATAACATGCATAAATGTTGAAATATACCAAAAGTATACTAAAAATATACCTAACATATACTAAAACATTTAATAAAAAAATTCATGGATAAATACATATTAAAAACATGAATACTCAATATCATGCATCCTATATGCAATGTATATATAAGATAATAACTCATAATTATGCACTCTTCGAGACTGGCTCGATGGGCCCGGTCTGATAAGCCTCAGTCTCGGCACAACTAGAAAATAAAATAATAATAACAAACAGAATAAATCTAACTTGTACTTCTAAAAAAGACTTGATCTAGGAATAAGAAACTCAGACAAAACACGAAAACTCAGGATTAACCCGATGTTACATTTTACGAAAATTCTACAAAACCTCATCTATAAAACGGCCATCTCTCTACTAAAAAGTAGAGTCGATCCTATAAGAAAAATACACTTCTAACGCAGATAACTCAACACCTCGGTTTGAGACCCCGAACTATACAATTTCCCAATTGAGATTCACAAATTCACCAAAAAATCAAATAAAATAATAAATAGATATAAAAATCATTAAATTCCATAAATATCCATAAAACACCAAAATATAATATATTTAAACATTAAAACACCAAATACAATTATTTTCACAATAATTAACTAAAAATCCCAAATAATAATATAATATTAATAAAAATCCAATTTTTCCAATAATTCAATATAAAATAATAAAAATTCATTTTTATATATTCAAATAGCCCAAATAGCTTATATATATACTTTTAATATATATATATATATATATATATATTAAAAGTAATTAAAAACCCATTTAATCATCAAAATAGTAAATAATTTATAAAAAAAATCTTTTTAATACCTTGAATAATTCTAAAATTATCTAAAAAATAGTATTTAACTATAATTATCACAAAATTACCCAATTAACTCAATAATTCAAAATATACATAATATAATTAATATTCCTAAAAATTATATAAATTCACCAAAAATTATTTTAAATATTCTAAAATTATTAACTCATATAATAAACACCATTTCAACTAAAATTTCAATAAAAATAATTAATTAGCATAATTATCAATAATTCAATATTTAATATTAAAATAATCAAAAATTAACTATAATTCAAATTAATTCAAAAAAATTCACAAAAAAAATATATTTGAGAAGCTTGAGCTACAACAAACAACATTTCTTAAGCAAGATTTCATGAATCAACATAAATCAAGTTCAAAAATTTCAAAACCCTAAAACACATAAACTAAAATTTGGACATATCTAAAAATCTATTTAGAGCTAAAAAGGAGTTTAGAAATGAACTCACCGGAGCTTTGTGGTTCAAACGAGACTGTCTGATGTCAATTGGTGGTCGGAATCTTCATCGACGTTGAAGAGCTCAAGATTTGATCTCCTGCATTTTCTGGCATTCCAGGTGGTGCTGGTGGTGGCGGACAGCAACTAGGAATGTCCCAGGTCGACGGCGACCGGTGGTAGAGGGTCGGGCAGTCTGGTGGTGGTCTAGCTGAGAGTGGGAGAAGAAGATGATGATGACGAAGGAGAAGAGGAAGGTTTGACCCGATTTGACTTTTGAAGATTTTTTATTAATTTGTGAAATTACCAAAATGCCCTTCATATAATTTAATAATAATAATAATAATAATAATATTATTATTATTATTATTATTATTATTATTATTATTATTATTATTATTATTATTATTATTATTATTATTATTATTATTATGTTAACAACAATAATAATATAAATAACAATAATAATAAATGCAGTAATATTAACAAAACAATAATAATATTAATATTAATATTAATATTAATATTAATCTCACATAAATTAAATTATTTTTATGTAAATAATTTTCAGAATAAAATACATAATTAATATTAGTCATTAACGATAATAATACACAATTAAAATTTAAAATTATTAATAATGCATATCTCAAAATAATATTATTTAATTTAAAATACTGGGTCATTATAATCTCCCCTCCTTATAAGAATTTGTCCTAGAATTCAAGGAAAAGAAAATAGAACAAGAGTTATTGAGGAAAGAGATAAGGATAAAAAGCTCACATCTCTACTTCAGTCTCCCAAGTATGCTCCCCAACGTTGTTACTTCGCCACAACACCTTGACCATCGAAATTTGCTTCAAATGCAACTGACGAACTTAATAATCTACAATCGCAATAGGTTCCTCCTTGAACGTCAAGTCTTCATTCACTTCCACACTATCAAGCTGCAACACGTGTGAAAGGTCTGAAATATACTTCCTCAACATCGAGATATGGAACACTAGATGCACTTGAGACAAACTCGAAGGCAAAGCCAACCGATATGGAACCATGCCCACTCTCTCCAAAATCTTGAACGGTCTAATATATCTCGATGTTAGCTTACCCTTCATAAGAGACACCTTCAGGAACACATAGTCCCCTACCTGAAATTTTGCATCTCTACGTCTCAGATCCACATAGCTCTTCTGTATGCTAACTATGGTCTCTAATCTCCTCTTAATCACAGTAACCTTCTTAGCAGCATCCTACACCATCTCAGGTCTAGTCAACGCTCTCTCCCCAATCTCATCCTAACTCAAAAGGGATCTACACTTCCTTTCATACAAAGCCTCATACGGTGCCATCCCAATACTAATATGGTAGTTATTATTATATGTGAACTCCACAATCAGCAAATGATCATCCTAACTACCTTCCAGATCTAATGCACACATCCTCAACATATGTTCCAGTGTCTGGATCATCCTCTCAAACTGACCATCTATCTGAGGGTGAAAAGAAATACTGAAACCAAGCCTAGTGCCCATCACTTTCTATAACTTTTGCCAAAAATTAGAGGTAAACATTGAACCTCTATCAAATACAATAGACACAGGTACTCTATGAAGGCACACAATATGCTTAACATATAGCTTCGCCAATCTAGCTACATAATAAGTGGCTTTCATAGGCAACAAATGAGCAGATTTGGTCAACCTGTCCATAATCACCCAGATGGAATCGTATCCATCCTTAGAACGAGGTAAACCAACCACAAAATCCATAACAATTCTCTCCCATTTCCACTCAGGAATAGGAAGTGGTTAAAGCTTCCTAGAAGGCTTCCGATGTTCAACTTTCACCTATTGACATGTCAAACACTTAGCAACAAAATCAACTACATCCATCTTCAGTCCATCCTACCAATACAAGTCTCTAATATTGTGGTACATTTTAGTAATACCTGGATGTACGCTGTAGGCTGTAGAATGTGCTTCCTCAAAGATTTCTTCTCTCAAATTATCCACATCAAGAATGCACAACCTACCACTGATCCACAAAACACTTTCATCATCAAGTGTGAAATCAATGAACTTCCTTATATGAATATTCTCTATAAGCTCTACCAAAATAGGATCTCGGCCCTAAGTTGCCTTAATCCTATCTCTTAGCATAGATCAAACTCTGAACCTAGCTAATAGTCCACTAGATCTACTCATCTTCATCATCAAACCTTGATCCACTAACTAGTGTAATTCATGGATCAACGGTCTCCTCTCCATACTGATATGAGCAAGACTACCTAAGGACTTCCTACTCAAGGCATCTACTACCACATTAGCCTTGCCTATATAATAAAGAATGTCATATTCATAGTCCTTCAAGAGCTCTAACCATCTCCTCTGCCTCAAATTCATATCTCTCTGCTGAAAAATGTACTTAAGGCTCTTATGATTAGAAAAAATCTCACAAGTCACCCTGTACAAATAATGTCTCCAAACCTTGAGAGTAAAAATCACTACAGCCATCTCTAGGTTGTGGGTAAGATAATTCTGTTCATGCTTCTTCAATTGCCTCGAAGCATAAGCTATCACCCTACCATTCTGCATCAACACACAACTTAGGCCAACTCTAGAGGCATCACAATACACCATGAACTTATCTACTCCATTAGGCAAAGCCAAAACAAGAACTGTGGTTAACTTCTCCTTCAGTAATTGGAAACTATTCTCATAAGCATCTAACCACATAAACTTCACATTCTTCTGAGTCAAGCGAGTCATAAGAGCTGCAATTTTGGAAAAATCCTATACAAATCTCCTATAATACCCAGCTAAACCCAGAAAACTATGAATCTTCATAACTGTCATCAGTCTAGGCCACTCAGATACTGCCTCAATCTTCTATGGATCAACTTGAATACTATCTTTAAACACCACGTGTCAAAGGAATGCAACACTCTCTAACTAGAAATCACACTTCAAGAATTTAGCATAAAGTTGACATTCTCTTAGTTTTTACAGTACCGTCCTCAAGTGATATACATGCTTCTCCATACTCTTCAAATACACTAGTATATCATCAATGAAGACTACTACAAACTGATCCACATATGGTTTAAATACCCTATTCATCAGATCCATAAAAGCAACTGGTGTATTAGTCAACCCAAATGACATCACCAGAAACTCATAGTGGCCATATCAAGTGTGGAATGTTGTTTTAGGAACATCTGCTTCACTGATCCGTAATTGATGATAACCCGACCTCAAATCAATCTTAGAAAAGAACTGTGCACCCTGAAGCTGATCAAACAAATCATCTATCCTTAGGAAAGGATACTTATTCTTCATTATCATATTGTTCAGCTCTCTATAGTCAATGCATAGTCTTTGAGTACCATACTTCTTCCTCACAATAGGACTGTTGCACCCTAAGGAGAAACACTAGGTCTAATAAAAATCTTATCCATCAATTCTTGTAACTACTCCTTCAACTCTTTCAACTCTATAGGAGCCATTCTGTAGGGCAGCATCAAAATAGGGGTGGTGCTTGGAACCATATCTATACAGAACTCAATATCTCTATGAGGTGGTAAACCTGGCAACTCCTCAAGAAATACATTAGGAATCTCACAGGCAACAAGAACATCTATGAGTGACAACTTTTCCACTGAAGTATTCCTGACTAATGCCAAATATCCCTAACAACCCTTCCTTAGCATCTTTCTAGCTATGATAGCAGAGATGAGATTCTGAGGTGCGAAACTCTTATCACCCATAAACTTAAACTCTTTTTCATATGGAATTCTGAAAATCACCTCTTTACTCCAACAATCCACAACAACATAATGTTGAGACAACCAATCCATACCCAAAATCACATCAAATTCCATTACATCCAACAACATTAATTCTGCTGGCAATTCTTTTCCTCCGCTGAACACTAGACAACTAGAAAGAACAACATCGATGTCCAATGAATTGCTTAAAGGAGTGGCGACATACAAGGGAAAAGCCATCCTCTAAGCTTGCCATCATAATTTCAAAGAAAAAATAGGAGATACAAAAGAATGTGTGGCACCCAGATTAAACAAAACCCAAGCATCTAGAAAACAAATAGGAATAATACCTGCCATGATAGCATTAGATGCCTGAGCATCCTATTGATTGAGGTGGAAAATGCTGGCCTGACCTCAACCTCCTTGTTGACTGGTAAAAGTCTGGCCAAAACCTCTAGCACCTCCTCTAGTACCTCTACCACATCCCTACTAAGCAATAATCTGAGTTGCACTCGGGTGCTGAGCTGGAGGTAATTGAAAAGGAACTGGTACTGCACTAGCGATCGACTGCTGCAAAATCTGCGATGGTTGATAACTAGAATAGGGACATGATTTGGCAAAATGTCCTATCTGTCCACATTAAAAACACATCAGCGATGCCATATAACATGGTCCCTAATGGAGTCCACCACATGTCTGACAGATGTTGGCTACTAACCCTAAATTCTGACCACTACTGCTGCTAGAAGCACCTTACCCAAATATGATTAGTCTGCATTATCCCCCACGACCATGTCTACCACTTTATGCACTCTCTGCAACTGTCTTTGGCTCTGCTATATTGGGCATCTCTACTCTTGAATATGGAGTAGTCTGAAATCCTCCTGATTGAGTGCCCAACTAGTAATAATCAAGCATAGCTCCTTGCCTGACTAATCTCAACTCTATCTCCTTGGCCAACTCTATCACCGACTCTAGAGTAAGGCCTGCTATAGGCATCTCGGTAAATACAGAACCCAAACCAGTGACGTATGTACTAATCTCTCATCAAATCCTTTACATATCTACCGAGTCAAAGAAACTCTCTAGTGTAGTCCTCGACAGATCTGTCTCCCCTAGTGATACTCATCAATCTCAGTCTATAGCTCATATAGAGTTGCTCTAGGCAGAATCTCCTTATGAATCTCTCTCTAAACTAAGCCCAGGTCATCATTGTCATATATAGCTGAATCATTTGAATGAACCAATCCAAGGTTGTTCCCTTACCAAATACCTCAATGATCATGATTTGCTAGTTCTTGGTATGAACAGTTTAAGTCCTCATCTCAATCGCAAGCAGGAAATCTAATGGATCTAACGTCCCATCAAAGGCTATCTGATTAACTCTGGTGTAGAATAATGCTACCTCAAGGTTAGACATACCTTGCTGATAGGCAGGTTAAATCGGTGGTGTAACTGGAGGTATTACGGCATCCTTGTACTCAAGCTCTACAGGTTCCTCATCCTGTAGCTCATGCTATCTACGATGACCTACCGCTCCTTAAGGTCTACCTCTACCTCGGCCTCTATGCCTCACTGGTGGCTCAAGAGGTAAAACCTCATCCTGAAAGGACTTATCATCCTTAGCCTCAATGACCGGTGGAGCGACACGCGCTCGCCTCCTCATTCTGAAAAGACAAAATAGACAATCTAGCAGTTATGCGGAATACTAAATCAAGGAAAACTTATCAAAGGCATACTCAAACCCAATTAACTGCAATAGCTTCAAATAAACATAACACAAAAAACCTAGGGCTCTAATACAAACTTCACTCTGATACCAACTTTGTCACAACCAAAACCGGGAGTCATGACCAGCGCTAGGGAATGGGAATTCTTTTAAATTCGAAACCCATAGCAAACCTTATAAAATAAAAAAATACACTAGAATTAAAATCTTAAATTAATATAAAAATAAATACTTATGTCATATCATAAGATAAAAATATTTCATACAATATTCAGAGAAAGGTCTCTAACATTAAAAATAACATTCTATAGATATAAAGTACTACTACTACTACTGCAGTGTTATAGAGTACAATAAAAGTTAGATAAGTAATTTACATAAACTAGCAAGGGCTAAAAAAGTCTAGCATATGGGCCTACTACTGAGGTTTGAGGAAGAAGAATCTCTGGTAAAATAAACAACTGAGGGGAGTCAGACCTCACTGAGTGAATTATTATATTATATATGCATGCACCTCCTAATGTCATATGCAATCAAGCATCAGTATATATAATAAATATATACAGGCATTTCACACAGATGTTGAAATCACTTTTATGTATAACAAATGCTGAAAAACATTTATTGTAGTAAAGGATCAAATAGAACCCTAATTAATCACAACCTCAATAAAAAATACCTCTCTAGCCATACATGTTCACTTAATTGCAAATTAATTCTCTTATTCCATAATGGACAGTAGACTGGCCATGAGACACTAAGTCAATCGAGTTTCAGCATTCTCACTGTTAATGCGACTGGCCCCGAGACACTAGGTCAACTGAGCTCCAGCAACCACACCATTCAATCACATCAATTTCAAAATCAATCAATCAAATCAAAGTCACCTCAAGTGATTCATAACTCAACCTTAAATCTATCGCACCAGTACGTACACGGTCCTAGTATTGCCCACTAGATAGCACATTCTATTGATATCCTTCAAAAAAATTAAATATACAAATGAGAAATAAATAATGCATATTTAAACATAAATAACATTCATAACGATGAAATAAACCATATATATTCCAGAAATATACCTAAAATATACTAAGTATATTTCAAATATGTATATGCTAAATAAATTCAAAATCAACCATAAATATACCGAATATAAACCATGAATATACCAAAAATATATTAAGTGTATATTAAAAATATAACATGTATAAATGTTGAAATATACCAAAAATGTACTAAAAATGTACCTAACATATACTAAAACATTTAATAAAACACTTCATGGATAAATACATATTAAAAACATGACTACCCAATATCATGCATCCTACATACAATGTATATATAAAATAATAACTCACAATTCTGCGCTCCTCGAGACTGGCTCGATGGGCCCGGTCCGATAAGCCTCGGTCTTGGTGCAACTAGAAAATAAAATAATAATAACAATCAGAATAAATCTAACTTATACTTCTAAAAGAGACTCGATCTATGAATACAAAACTCAGACCACACACGAAAACTCAAGATCGACTCGATGTTACGTTTTACGAGAATTCTACCAAAAATTCGGCAGAACCTCCTCTATAAAATGGACATCTCTCTAATAAGCTGTAGAGTCAATCCTGCAAGAAAAACACACCTCTAACACAGATAACTCAACACCTCAGGTTGGGACTTTGAACTACACAATTTCCTATCCGAGGTTAATAAATTCACCAAAAAATCAAATAAAATAATAAATAGATATAAAAATCATTAAATTTCGTAAATATACACAAAAAAATCAAAATATAATATATTTAAACATTAAAACACCAAATACAATTACTTTCACAATAATTAACTAAAAATCCCAAATAATAATATAATATTAATAAAAATCCAATTTTGCCAATAATTCAATATAAAATAATAAAATTCATTTTTATATATTCAAATAGCCTAAATAGCTTATATATATATATATATATATATATATATATATATATATATATATATATATATATATATGAAAAGTAATTAAAAACCCATTTAATCACCAAAATAATCAATAATATATTATTTGAAAATAATTTTTGAAAATTAGTATTAATTATTTAAAAATAGTAAATAATTTATAAAAATCATTGTAATACCTTGAATAATTCTAAAATCATCTAAAACACAATATTTAACTATAATTATCACAAAATTACCCAATTAACTCAATAATTCAAAATATACATAATATAATTAATATTCCTAAAAATTATATAAATTCACCAAAAATTATTTTAAATATTCTAAAATTATCAACTCACATAATAAACACTATTTCAACTAAATTTTCAATAAAAATAATTAATTAACATAATTATCAATAATTGAATATTTAATATTAAAAAAATCAAAAATTAACCAAAATTCAAATTAATTCAAAAAAATTCACAAAAAATATATTTGAGAAGCTTGAGCTACAACAAACAAAATTTCTTAAGCAAGATTTCATGAATCAATCTAAATCAAGTTCAAAAAATTCAAAAGCCCTAAAACACAAAAACTAAAAATTGGAGATATCTAAAAATCTAGAGGTTTAGAGCAAAAAAGGAGCTTAGAAATGAACTTACCAGAGCTTGTTGGTCCAAACGAGACTAATCCGATGACAATTGGAGGCCAGAATCTTCATCGACGTTCAAGAACTCAAGATTCGATCTCCTGTATTTTTGGCATTCCAGGCAGCGACATGAGGTGCTGGTGGTGGCGGACGGTAGTTGGGAACGTCCTGGGTCAACAGCGACTGATGGCAAAGGGTGGAGCATTCTAGCGATGGTCTGGTTGAGAGTGACCGAGAGTGGGAGAAGAAGAAGAAAAAAAAAGAAAAAGAAGAAGGAGAAGAGGAAGGTTTGACCTGATTTGAATTTTGTATTTTTTTTTATTAATTGTAAAATTACCAAAATTCCCTTCATATAATTTAACAATAATAATAATAATAATAATAATAATAATAATAATAATAATAATAATTGATACCATCTATAATGTTCCCACCTAATTAGGGGTCCTCTACCCCCCTAAATAGGAACACATGGACAAAGGAGAAGATAGATACGTCCAAGGAACTACCTCATAGAGGAATCCTAACCAAAGAAGGAACACTCTCCTATAAAGATTATGATTCACTAATCCATAAGGAATCCTATTCCTCCCAGGTTTGAGTATTGTTATATATAGAACACTATACCCCTCATAAGGGGACATCTCATTCACACACATTCAAGTTGTCTTACCTCCTCCCTGCTTCCATTCTCTAACTTAAGCATCAGAGTATTTATGGGGATTCCCCCTACTTCTCACCTTGGCCCCTATTTCATGCTTTGCAGGACGTTTAGCCCAATAGTTCCGGAGATTAGTTATCAAGTGGCACCGTCTGTGGGAACTCTTTGGGAAAAGCCATTCATCTACTTGCTAAGCTAAAGACACCTTCACTATGACACCCCACCTCCAGCCGAAATTCCTGAGGCCGACACCAATCCTTCTGCACCTATCCTTTTGACTGACCTTTCAAACCCTTTCCCAACAATAATACCACCGCCCACCTTGCAGTATGTTGGAGCCTCATCTGGACATGTACCTTCACTTTCAGAGAACACCCTGAGATACCCATCCTTAGGCATAGATCTCCTATATTACACTCTGCTGCAGCACCATCGATCAATACCCTCAATACCTTTTCTAAGCCTACTAGAAATGCCAACAATAACCACTCCAAAGCTAAACACCATAACCCAAACACTCGGCCTTGACCAAGTAAGCAAAGTGGCCATGATAAAAAATATTCAGGCATAAATAGCCTTGATGCAACAATAGCTAAGTGCTAGAATATAGAGCGAGCATATTGAATCAGCTCCAACTAATGATAATACAGCACCCCGACAAGCCCCAGGGATGAGCACAGGGGTGGGTAAAGCACTAGAAGGGGAGTGTAGTTCATCCATCCCATCTCTTGAAGATTCAAAATTAGTGCAGAAGGTTGAGGAAGTAATGAACAAAGCCCAGACTAAACCTAGAAAGGAAGAAGAATGGGTGATGGGTAGCAGAACTCCGTTTATCAATAGAATAATTCAAAAGGAGATTCCTAGTAAGTTTAGAATCCCGCAGCTTGATCAGTACGATGGGATAGGAGACCCTATTAGTCATATATCGGCTTTCCAAACAAAGATGCTGCTCCAGAATGTGAATGATGGAATCATGTGCAGAGTCTTCCCAAGTGCACTCACGAAGAGCGCCCAAAAATGGTTTCATCGACTCCCGGAGTAGTTCCGTTTCAGATTCATCACTAATATCCCTCCCGCAAAAAACATCAATGACCTGCGGATGTGCCAATAAGAGGCTGATGAATCTTTATGAAGTTACCTTGACCATTTCAATAAAACAGCTATGTAGATTGAGCACCTCGTTAATGAAGTTTCCATTGAAGCTTTGAAAAATGGCACTAGACTCGAAAAGCTAAAAGACAAATTAATGACTAAAGAGCTGAATACCTTTGCTGAGGCAATGGCAATAGCGGTTCGAATGATAAAGATGGATGAAGACAGGAGGATGCATCGGGAAGAAGACAGGAGGATGCATCGGGAAGAAGACAGGCCATCGATCAAGGATGAATGATCGAAATAGAGACGAGTAAGCTTCCCAAAAATGAATTTCAAAACTTCGACAGACAGATTTGACAGGGAAGCGGACAGATATACACCCCTGAACACCTCTCGATCTAGGATCCTCATGTGGATCAGGCAGAATGGAGTGGAGATTACACTGGCCAAGAGAATCAGCCCAAGTCAGAGATTTACTTGTGATAGAAACCAGTACTACGAGTACCACAGAGAATACAACCATAACACAGAGGGCTGCAGAGAACTGAAGAGTGCCATAGAAAAACTGGTGCAGTAGGGAAAGCTTAATAATTTCACTGACGCACTGAGGGGACGCGGAAACCCAAAAAATCATGACCATGACAAAGCTGAGGCAAAGAAAGCTAGGAAAGAATCGATTGGGATGATCAATATGATTGTAGGAGGAGAAAACATTGGGAAACGGTTAAAGCGCAGTAAAGGAGGAAAAATGATACCTAGGAAAAGCGATAGCGTTTTCAACCCGGGAGACAATTTGAATATACATCACCCTCACAATGATGTCCTGGTGATAACTACATGCATAAATAAGTACCGAGTCAAAAGGCTACTAGTCGATAACGGGAGTGCTATCAATGTTTTATCTTGGAATGCATACAAAGCTATGGGCGGCTCCATCACCAACTTAACGGCCATCCAGAACCCCATCACTAGTTTTTATGGGGGAACGATGCAACCAATGGGGATTGTCAATCTAGACCTAGAATTTGAAAACCAATAAGATGAGGAAACAAAAATCGTTCGGACTTCATTAAACGTGGTAGAGATACAACTAGCCTATCATGGAATAATAGGACGATCGGTACTTTACGAAGCAGATGCAGTCACCAGCATCTGGCAATTAACCATGAAAATTCCGGTCAAGAAGGGGACCCTTACTATTAGGGGGGATCAGCAAATGGCCAGACAATGCTATCAGATGACCATGAAGTCTCTGGTGGAGGCTTTTCATTTAGAGGCATGGGAAATTGAGAAGCAAGGTGCTGACCCACAACCGATGGAAGACACGGAGACATTATGAATCAGGGGAGGAAAGTCCATGAAAATTGGCAATGCCATAGATTCAAACATCAAAGACACAATAAGGGATGTCCTTACCAGACACTCAGAGGATTTTACTTCTCAAGCCTCCGAGATCATCGGCGTGGACCCATTGGTTGCCTGTCACTACCTAAACATCAAATCAGGAGCCAAGCCAGTAGCACAGAAGAAAAGAACTTTTGCCTATGAAAGACAAAAGATCATTGTCGAGGAAATGGCGAAGCTAATGGCAACCGGATTCATTAAAGAGGTTACTCACCTATACTGGGAAGCCAACGTGGTACTCGTTAAAAAAGCAAATAGGAAGTATAGAATGTGTGTAGACTACACCGACCTCAACCGAGCATGCCCTAAAGACAGCTACCTGTTACCAATAATTGATCAACTCGTGGATTCCACCGCTGGTCATAGCTTATACAGCTTCGTAGATGTTGCCCAAGGTTATCACCAAATCCCCATGAAGAAAGAAGATCAGGAGAAAACGTCCTTCGTCACACATGAAGGACTGTACTGCTACAAGGTAATGCCCTTCGGACTGAAAAATATTGGAGCCACATACCAAAGAATGATGAACCAAGTTCTCCAAAGCAAGATTAGAACCAATGTAGAGGTATATGTGGATGACATCATCATCAAAAGCAAGCACCCAGAGGATCACCTAGCGGACGTGGATCGAGTCCTCCAGTTACTGAGCCAATCCAGGATCAAGTTAAATCCGAAAAAATGCATCTTCGAAGTCCAGGCAGGCAAGTTTCTGGGGTTCATGATTTCTCACTGAAGCATTGAAGCCAACCCAAAAAAAATGGAAGCCATACTCAATATGGCGGCACCGAAGAGCATCCGCAATATACAAAAGCTAAATGGTAGAATAACTGCACTGGGGCATTTTATTTCTTGCTCGGCTAGGTGATGTCTACCATTGTTCTGAGCTCTCAAGAGTGCCGGCAAGTTTCAGTGGTCCGCTGATTGCCAGGCAGCATTTGAAGAAATTAAAAGATTTTTTTCTTCCCCACCATTAATCAGTCGTCCGATACCGAATGAGACCTTATACTTATACCTCTCTATTAGCCGAGAATTCATCACATTAATTCTGGTAAGGGAAGAGGGAAGCCAGCAAAGCCCTATTTACTATGTCAGTAAGATGCTCCAAGGACCTAAAGTTTGATAGCCCATGCTGGACAAGTTACCCTTAGTTGTGGTTCATACTTCTCGAAAGCTTCGGCACTACTTCCGAGCTCACCATATTGTAGTGCGGTCTCGTTTCCCGCTGCAAAAAATATTACAGAGACCAGAGACTTTAGGTAGGCTAGTGCAATGGTCAATTTTACTCAGCGAGTTTGATATTGATTATGAGCCCCGGCAGTAAATGAAAGCCCAGGCATTAATAGATTTTGTATAAGAAATGGCTCCAGAAGATATAACCTTGACCAAGATACCAGAATGGAAGCTCTATGTTGACAAAGCATCCTCAGCTCAGGGTTCCGGTGTGGGAATAATACTCAGGGGGCCACATAAAGTTCATATCCAATACGCAGTCTGCATAGAGTATAATGCCACCAACAATGCAGCCGAATACGAAGCACTCATCACAGGGTTGAAACTAGCAACTGAAGTCAAGGCCAAAAACCTCATCATACACTCAAATTCCCAACTAGTAGTCAACCAAGTCAGCGAAAAATTTCAAGTCAAAGATGTCTGTATTGCTAAGTATGTAGACAAAGTTAGGCGACTTTTGCAACACATCGAGCAAGATGGAGGCCAATGGAAGATCGTCCAGATTCCCAGATAAGACAATAATGAGGCTGATTACCTTACTAAATCTGCAGTCGAGAACAATCAAGCATTTAGGGACATGAATTTCACTGAATCACTCACCAGTCCCAGCATAAAGGACACTGAAGTTTTTAGAACACAAGTAGTCTCAGAATGGATACAGCCTATAATCCAATATCTTGAGCATAGCACCCTCCCAAAAGACAAGCTGCAAGCTCAGAAGCTCAAGGCCAAAGTAGCCCACTATTCTGTCCATTAAGGGGAGCTCTACCGAAAATCCCTGTCGTACCCCTAGTCAAAGTGTGTTTCCCCAAAGGAGGGAAATTACATACTCCAAGAAATCCACGAAGGAATTTGCAGTGCACATGAATCCCACTATTCGCTCACCAGAAAGGCTTTACTCCAAAGGTATTACTGGGCCACCATGTCCAAGGATGCTCAGCAGCTAACACAATCATGTCCCCAGTGCCAGCACTATGCCCAACTTAGCCACAAATCTCCTCGACCTCTACATCCCATTGGCAACCCTTGGCCTTTTGCCATGTGGGGGATGGACATCCTGGGTCCTTTTCCTCCCTCTACCTCGTAGAAAAAGTTCTTAATCATGGCCATTGACCATTTTACAAAATAGGTAGAAGCAAAAGCAGTCCCAACCATCATCGAAGCCCGGATACAGTACTTTTCTGGAAGGAGATCATTTGCAGATTCGGCATCCCCCACACTTTAATTATAGACAACGATAAAAAGTTCGACAACCACAAATTTAGAAGTTTTTGCTCGGACCTTGGAATAAAATTGCACTTTTCCTCAGTAGCTCACCCTTAAATGAACGGACAAACTAAGGTCACCAATAGAATCCTCATGCAAGGGTTGAAGAAAAGACTCAACGACAAGAAAGGGAACTGGGTCAAAGAGCTAAACAACATAATCTGGGCCTACAGAACCACACCCTCATCATCCACTAGAGAAATGCCATTCAGACTGACTTATGGCATGGATGCAGTTATTCCAATGGAGGTTGGGTCCCTAAGTTACCAAGTAATCCAAGACCTCGACCACGCCGTCAATAGCGTCAATGCACGGATATGCCTAGATGTACTAGAGGAACGAAGAGAACAAGCGACAACAACGGCTAAGGCACATGGCAAAGAATAACCTGGTACCACCATCTGCATAAACCAATAGAGAATTTCAGGACGGGTAACTAGGTACTCAGAAGAGTAGATATTGGCAAAGGCACCTCGGGCACCGACAAATTAGGTCTGAATTGGGAAGGCCCGTATCAGATCGCAGAATGCACAATAAAAGGGGTGTACAGGCTAAGAGAAAGAGGAGGCAGAGAACTACCAAGGTTCTAGAACTCAGACTCTCTCAGGAAATATTATTAGTAATCTTGTACTCAAATACCAAATCTGATTCTATAATAAAAAGTATCTTCATTGATAAAGAATGTCTTTACACATGATTGGTTACAAAAAAAAAAGAAAAAAAATAGAAGATACACATCAACCTATACATATCTACTCTAGTATTTGAACATCCGAACCCCCAGTCCCGAAAACTGAGGGGGAAGCAACATTGGCAGCCTCTGGACACTCACCAGACCTAGCTATAATAGCGACCTCTTCAGACTCCCCTACAGGAAAGGAATCGGCTTTTCGATGGGCATCCTCCTCTGCAGTAAGCCTGGCCAGATCGACTGGAGTTATCCGATCTAAGGCCCCCAAATCCAATCCTGAGTCTTGAGAGGGCAAGATCCTTTTGCACTCAGCCCGGTACGCCTTGAGAAACCCCCCTACCATGCTTTGATATGCCTTCTTATCCTTCGCACGAGATTTCTCAAGCTCTGCCAGCCTCCCCTAAAGCTCAGCAATCTGAAGATCCTGCTCCTCGATCCTCCTGGTCAGCTGGGCCTGGCTGTGTTCCAATTTATAAACCTTTTTTTGATTTGCCTTCGCATTAGATTTGGCCCCCGCATATCTTGTCTGGCAGTGCTCTAGAGCTGCCTTGGCGCTATCTAGCTTCTTCTCAAAATCTATCGCTATCATCCCCACCTCAATTTCCTTTAAGCTATACTGGCTCTTCAGGTAGAAGTATTGATCCTTTGCCAGCAGCAAGGCCTGAGTCACCTGCCAAAAATAATCAAGCAACTTAGTTAAAATCCACTACAAAAGTTATAATCAAGTAGCAGAAACTCCCTTACCTCTAGTGACTGGCCGATCATGGAATCTAGCAATCCGTCCAGCCCCTCCTCCGACCAACACTGCATGTCACCAGGTAACCACAGCGACTCGGCGTACTAGTCCCGTACTTGACCGTTGGAGATGCTCGGGGGCTTCATCTTTTTCAATATCCAGCCCCGCTTATCCGGACAACCAGATAACCGGGGGCACTAGATGAAAATCTCTTCGTCCAACCCCTCTGCATCTTACCCTATGTCGATCAGTCACCTTTCTCTTCACCCAACCCGCTCCAGCCGCTCACTTTCCACTAGTGCCTTGCCCTTGGGTTCAGCAGGAATAGCCTCTGAAGCCAAAAAAGCCTCAGTTTCCGAGGAAGGAGAATCCTAGCGCTCCTCCACTGTAGTTGGCTCATCTACTAGTGAAATACTGCCTGCAAAATCCAAAAAGTCAGCCATGTACAGATGGAAAAATAATAGTATTCAGACAAAACAAAGCTCAAAGCAAAATAATCATACCAAGGGAATGGTCGCGACTCGGACAGACTCTCCACAGATACCTTCGAGATGCATCTTCCATGGATCGAGCTTCGGTGAGTCCGTCTAGATGTAGCCACAAAACTAACTCCGTATCAAAATCAAAAAGTTTCACTGGACGGGTCACTTTATGACACTCATCCGACCACATCCTCCAGACATCTAGGAAGTCCGATTAATGCTCCACAATGAAAAAATGGTATCTCTACTTCTTGTGGAGATCTGAAAGTTTAACAAAAAGAGAATGGTTGGGTACGACCGAAAGGGAGAACATCAGCTCTCCCTTTTTCCTAGTCAGCCTATACAAATACCGAAGGACATCTAGATCGGGAACCCTACCCTCTTCATGCATCAGCTGGAGGAACCCAGTCAGTATCCTATAACTATTCGGATGAAGCTGACCGGGTGCAATGTTGTTCCTATTAAGAAATTCTTTAACAAAGGGATCTAAGGGAAATTTTAGACCCCCCTCTAACTGGTCAAAGTACACCACTAATCTACTTAGCCCCGATAAATGGGTATGCACCCTAAACCTTTTATCTATAGTGTGGAGGGCATAATCAGCAAGGATGTAGAACCACTGCCGATACCACCCTAGCAGTTCACTATCTACTTTGGACACAAAGAGGTTAGAGCTAATTTCTTCTCGGGGAGCCATAGCAAAGAAGGGGACAAAAACCAAATGACAGAAAAGGGGCAAAAAGAGGAGGAAGAAAAGATTAAAAGAATCACCTGGTCACCTCAAGCAAGAATTATGGCAGGAAGAAATAAAAATGGTGGATGCAGTAGAAACGCAGCAAAAACTAAATAAAAAAGCGAAGAAAGAAAAATGTGCCAGTTAGCAAGTACAGTAGTATTTATAGAGACACGAAAGAACTTGGAAGCACACCATTAACTGCCCTCATTATTACTGCACTCCTCCCTAGGCCACCAAGGGCCTGTTGGGAATAAAATAACCCATTAGGTGATGAGTCGTGATAATAGCTGTATGAGCATTTTGTTCACTGACACACGAAACGATGCATCAATCATATGATCTCAAGAGTTTAAATAAAACCACCACGTGTTGGCCCACCCACATCTTTGAGTGAGCCGCTCCATCAAAAAAATCAGGAGATGTTTCAAACATCACTCCCAGCCCATTCCGTTCACATAATTCTAACGATTAAAGCTAGCACCCTCAGGTCGCTTTCATAGTACTGAGGTTCCGAGCATGTAAGCCCCGCACCCCTAAGCCGAGCATCTAAGTCTCGTTCACATAAGTCCAGTGACTGAAGCTAGCACCCTCAGGTCGCTTCCATAGTACTGAGGTTCCGAGCATGTAAACCTCGCACCCTTGAGCTGAGCGTCTAAGTCTCGTTCACATAAGACCAGTGACTAAAGCTGGCACCCTCAGGTTGCTTCTGTAGTACTGAGGTTCCGAGCACGTAAGCCTCGCGCCCCTGAGCCGAGCATCTAAGTCTCATTCACATAAGTCCAGTGACTGAAGCTGGTACCCTTAGGTCACTTTCATAGTACTGAGGTTCCGAGCATGTAAGCCTCGTGCCCCTGAGCCGAGCATCTAAGTCTCGTTCACATAAGTCCAGTGACTAAAGCTAGCACCCTTAGGTCGCTTCCATAGTACTGAGGTTCCAAACATGTAAGCCTCGTGCCCCTGAGCTGAGCATCTACAAATCCAGTGACGACTGGTTCCATCTTATTCCAAAATGGACGGGTTAATCTATTGCGGTGCTCATACTCACTCGTCATGTAGTCCAGTTCCACATATTACGATTTGATGACGACTAACCAAAATACTCGACACCAAGCTCTGCTTATTGTGACTAAGGCTAGCCAACTCAGCTCACTTGCATCTTATAACCCACATGAAGGCATCTGCACCCTACTCAGATGCAACAGACATAAATATCCACATACTCCCGGGGGGGGGGGGGGGGGGGGAACTCTTGATACCATCTAGAATGTTCCCACCTAATTAGGGGTCCTCTACCCCCCTAAATAGGAACACATGGACAAAGGAGAAGATAGATCCATCTAAGGAACTACCTCATAGAGGAATCCTAACCAAAGAAGGAACACTCTCCTACAAAGATTATGATTCACTGATCCATAAGGAATCCCATTCCTCCCAGGTTTAAGTATTGCTATATATAGAACACTATACCCCTCATAAGGGGACATCTCATTCACACACATTCAAGTTGTCTCACCTCCTCCCTGCTTCCATTCTCTAACTTAGGCATCTGAGTGTTTATGGGGATTCCCCCCACCTCTCACCTTGCCCCTTGTTTCGTGCTTTGTAGGACGTTTAGCCCAGGAGTTCCGGAGATTAGTGATCAATAATAATAATAATAATAATAATAATAATAATAATAATAATAATAATAATAATAATAATAGTAACAATAATATTAACAACAATAATAATATTAAAAATAATAATAATAAATGCAATATTATTAACAAAACAATAATATTAATATTAATATTAATCTCATGTAAATTAAATTATTTTTACATAAATAATTTCTTAGAATAAAATACATAATTAATATTAGTAATTAATGATAATAATACACAATTAAAATTTAAAATTATTGATACTGCATATCCCAAAATAATATTATTTAATTTTAAACACTAGGTCATTACAGCTTCCCAGAAGGCTTCTGATGCTCAGCTTTCATCTACTAACACGTCAAACATTTAGAAACATAATCAACAACATCCTTCTTCAATCCATCCCACAAATGCAAATCTCAGATGTTGTGGTACATCTTAGTAATACCTGGATGTACGTTGTAAGCTGTAGAATGTGCTTCCTTAAGGATATGCTCTCTCAAATTATCCTCATTAAGAACACATAATCTACTACTGATCCATAAAACACATTCATCATCCAATGTAAAATCAGTGAATTCCCTACATGAACATTCTCCTCATGCTCTCCTTAATCCTATCTCTCAACACTGATCTGACTCTGAACTGAGCTAGCAATCCACCTGATCTACTAATCTTAATCATCAAACTTTGATCCACTAACTCATGCAACTCTTGCTGGGTCACCTCTCCATACTAATATGAGCAAGACTACTCAAGAATTTCCTACTCAAAGCATCTGCTACCACATTAGCCTTGCCTGGATGATAAAGAATATCACAGTTATAATCCTTCAAGAGTTCTAACCATCTCCTCTGCCTCAAGTTCAAATCTCTCTACTAGAAAATGTACTTCAGGCTCTTATGATCTATGAAAATCTCACAAGTCACCCCGTACAATTAATGTCTTTAAATCTTAAGAGTAAAGATTATTGCAGCCACCTCTAAATTGTGAGTAGAATAATTCTGTTCATGCTTCTTCAACTGCCTCGAAGCATAAGCTATCACCCTACCATTCTGCATCAACACACAACCTAGGTCGACTCTGGAGGCATCACAATACACAGTAAACTTTTCTTCTCCATTAGGCAAAGCCAAAACTACAGCTATGGTCAACTTCTCCTTCAGTAACTAAAAACTGTTCTCGTAAGCATCTGACCATACAAACTTAACATTCTTCTGAGTTAGTCAAGTCATAGGTGCTACAATTCTCGAGAAATCCTGCACAAATCTCCTATAATACTCAGCCAAACCCAAAAAACTCTGAATCTCTATGATTGTCGTCAGTCTAGGCCACTCAGACACTACCTCAATCTTTTTTGGATCAACCTGAATACCATCTTTAGACACCACGTGTCCAAGGAATGCAACACTCTCTAACCAGAAATCACACCTTGAGAATTTAGCATAAAGCTAATGTTCTCTCAGTGTTTACAGTACTATCCTCAAGTGATATACATGCTCCTCCATACTCTTCAAATACAACATTATATCATCAATGAAGATTACCATAAACTAATCCATAAAATGTCTGAATACCTTATTCATTAGATCTATAAAAGAAGTTGGTACATTAGTCAAGCTGAAAGACATCACCAGAAACACATAGTGACCATATCGAATGTGGAATGCCATTTTAGGAACATCGGCCTCACTAATCTGCAACTATGATAACCCGACCTCAAGTCAACCTTGGAAAAGAACTATGCACCCTGAAGTTGATCAAACATATCATCTTTCCTCAAAAGAGGATACTTGTTCTTCACTGTCACCTCATTCAACTCTCTGTAATCATTGCACAGTCTCAATGTATTATCCTTCTTCTTCACAAACAAGATTGGTGCACCCTAAGAAGAAACACTAGGTCTAATGAAACCCTTATTTAGAAAATCCTACAACTGTTCTTTCAACTCCTTCAATTGTGCAAGAGCCATTCTATAGGGCGGCATCAAAATAGGAGTTGTACCTGGGACCACATCTATACAGAATTCGATCTCTCTATGAGGTGGTAACCTGGTAACTCCTCAGAAAAAACATTAAGAAACTCACAAGCTACTGGAACATCTGTGAGAAATAACTTCTCCACTGAAGTATCTCTAACAAGTGCCAAGTATCCCTGACAATCATTCCTCAGCATCTTCCTAGCCGTAATAGAAGAGATGAGATTCTAAAATGCAGAACTCTTATCACCCATAAACTTAAACTCTTCTTCATCTGAAATTTTGAAAATCACTTCTTTACTCTGACAATCCACAATAGCATACTGCTAAGATAACCAATCCATACTAAGGATCACATCTAACAAAACCAATTCCACAGGCAATTCTCTGCCTCCCACTAACACTGGACATCCATAAAGAACAATGTTGATGTCTAATGAATCACTTAGAGGAGTGGTGATAGATAAAGAAAAATTCATCCTCAAAGCTTGCCAACTCAGCTTCAAAGCAAAAATAAGGGACATAAAAGAATGTATGGCACCCGGATCAATCAAAACTCTAGTATCCAAGTAACATACTAGAAGTATACCTGCAACAATGGCATTGGATGCCTCAGCATCCTGCTAGGTAAGGGTGAAGACTCTAGTCTAACCTCGACCTCCCTGCTAGCTAGTGGAAGCCTGACCAATACCCCTATCACCCCCTCTACTACCTCTACCATGCCCCTGGTGAGCAATAATATATATCGTACTAAAATATTGAGTTGGAGTTGAACTAGCAATCGATTGCTACAAAAATGGATGCTGATAGACAGAATAAGGACACACTCTGGAAAAATGTCTTGTCTATCCACATTTGAAACATGCTCTAGGAGTCATGTAGCACAGTCCCTAATGGACTCTCCCATACATCTGACAAGCACTGGCAGCTAATCCTATGCTACTATAACCCGAACTCTAGCCACTGCTACTACTGGAAGCACCAAAACCAAATATGATAGGTCTACGCAATCCTCCATGGCCATGCTTACTACTCCTATGAACTCTCTACTAAGGTCTCTAGCTTTGCTGATAAGATCCTCTCTAACGACTGTTAAAGCCAATTTGAAATGCCTGGAATAGTGTACTTTGAAATCCTCTTGATTGAACACCTCATAGCTGATAGTAATCAGGCATAACTCCCTGCCTGACCAATTTAAGCTCTATCTCCTTGGCCAACTCTATCACCAACTCAAGAGTAAGGCCTGCAATAGGCATCCCAACGAATGCAGAACCTAGTCTGGTGATGTACGTCATAACTGTAAAATACTGATCTCTCATCAGGTCCTCTGTATACCGACCCCATCTGAGGAACTCTTTGGTATATTCCTCTATAGATTTGTCACCTCTTGTGATGCTAGTCAATTTGAGCCTGTAGCTCATCTGCAGTGGCTTAGGATAGAAATGCCTTATAAACATCTCTCAAAATTAAGCACAAGTCATCATCATCATATGCTACTAAATGACCTGAACAAACCAATCTAGGGCTAGTCCCTCAACAAACAGCTCAGTGATCATGATCCACTGATACTTGGTATGAGTAGTTTGAATCCTCATCTCAATGGTGTATAAAAAATCTAAAGGGTCTTATGTCCCATCGAAGGATATCTTGCCAACTCTGGCATAAAACAATGCTACCTCAGGGTCAGACATGCCCTATTGATAGACAGGCTACATCTGCAATGCAACTAGAGGTATAGTAGCTTTCTCAAACTTTGGCTCTATAGGTTCCTCATCCTATAGATCTCTATGCTTATGACGACCTGTCGCTCCTCGAGGTCTACCTCTACCTCTATGCCTAACCAGCGGCTCTAAAGGTAAAACCTCATCCTGAAAGGACTCATCATCCTCAGCCTCAATGACCACTGGAGCAACATGTGCTTGCCTTCTCATTATAAAAAGACAAAACCAATCAGATTCAGACAAAATGGACAATAAATAGACAACCTAACAATTTCACAGAATTCTAAATCAAGGAAAACTTATCGAAGACATAATTGAACCTAATTTACTATAGTAGTTTCAAGGAAAACATGACTCTGAAAACCTAGGTCCATAACACTAATAACCAACACTCTGATACCAACTTTGTCACGACCCATCGGGAGTCATGACTGGTGCTAGGAAACGGGAATTATTTTGAATCTGAAACCTATAGTAAGCCTTAAAAAATAAAAATGCATGCAATAATAATTTAAAAATATGTCAGAATTAAAACTTCATTTAATATAAAAGCAAATCTTTATATCATACATAATAAAAATATTCCATACAATATTCGGATATAAAATCTCAAACCAAAATACAACACACTTTTATCTCAATAACACAACTACTTTAGTTTCTAAAATACAAACAAGAGTTCAAATATAAAATTAACATAATCTAGTTGGGGCTGAAGAAGACTGGCTTATAGTACTACTGGGAAGGTTTAAAGAAGAAGAAGATCCTAAAAAAAATATTAAGGGGAGTAAGACCTCACTGAGTGAATTATTATAATATATATACATGCAACCTAAAGTTATATACAATTAAGTATCAATATAATAATATACATATAAACGCATTTCACACAGATGCTAAAATCTGCTTTCATATAATAATAAATGCAGAAAAAGTTTATTTAAGTGAAGGATTGAATAGAACCCTAAAAATATACGCAACCTTAATCAAAATATCTCACTAGCCAAAAAAATTCTCTTTTCCATTTTTGGACAGGAGACTGGCCCCAAAACACTAAGTCAACCGAGCTCCCGACTCTCACTATCAATGTGATTAGCCCCGAGACACTAAGTCAATCAGCTCCCGCAATCACACTACTCTCTCACCACAATTCTCAATAATCGAATAATCAAGTTTCTCATCAAATGATTTCATAATCTCAACCCTAAAATCTAACTCACTGGTAAGTACACAGTTCTAGTGTAGTCCACTAGGTATCACGTTCTACTAATATCCTTCAAATAAATCGTATATTAATGGGAAATAATAAAATGCATAATTAAAACACAAATGGCATTCATTCTAAAAGAATATACCACTTATATACCAAGCATTTACTAGAAATATACCAATTATATACTAGAAATATATTGAATATATACTAAAAATATTCCAAATATATATGCCACAAATAAATCAAAATATACCACAAGTATACCAAATATATATCCAAAATATACCAAATATATGTGTCATATATATACCAAAAATATACTAAAAGTATACTAATATATACTTAATCATTTAATAAAATAATTCATGTTTAAATACATTATGAAATCATGGATGCTCATAAATCATGTAACCTATATTCAATGTATATATAAAATAACAACTCATAGGTTTGCACTCCTCTAGATAGACTTGATGGGCCTAGTGCGATAAGCCTCAGTCTCAATACAAATATAGAAAATAAATAATTAACAGTATCAAAATTGAACTCCTAATTTTACACTTCTAGGAATTCTAAACGACAACTCGATCTAAGACACAACTCAACCACAACACAAAAAACTTAGGATCGACCCGACGTCACATTTTATAAGAATTCTACCAAAAATTCAACAGATTCTCCTTTGTAAAATGGACGTCTCACTATAGAAAGTATAGCCAATCCTACAAGCAAACACACTTTAAAACCCACAAAAGCACAACACCTCGGGTTAGGACTCCGAACTACATAATTTCCCAACCGAGGAACACAATTTTCACACCCGTACCCTAATTATAGCTACATTTATATTCATTTTTGCAATAAATTTTCATATAAGTTGATAGAATTTAAGTATAAGCTAGTATATGTATAGTTAAACTAGTGTATCAGGTTAAGTTGTGACTTGTGCTCAATCAAGGAGTGTGAATTTTTGAATTTTGATGACACTTAAAATGAATAAAATATTGAGAGTAAAAGAGATATGGAGTTGAAATGAAGTAAATTATAAGAATTTAAATGTAAGTAAGAGATGAGGACCCAATTGAAGCAAATAGTCATCCTAGAATGCATAATTGAAAGCCTGAGGATGAATAGGAAGTAAAGCCATTTCATTAAGAATATAGATGGATGTTTTGCAAGTTGACATATCCATTTTAGGGATGCCATCTCCTCTAATTCGTGGTCACTTGGTGCAGCCATTTTTGTTTTTTTACTAAGGAAAGAAAAGAAAAGAAGAAAAAGAAAGAGGGAAACTAGAGGGGCTGCTTGAATTCTTCAAGTTTAGGCAAGATTTGCAATTGAAATTTGGTAATCAAAAATACTTTTCAAGATAGAAATTTCATCCTAAAATCCTACACTAATTGATTTAGTAAGTAATTTAATTATTTTGATTGATTTTAATTAGGGTTCATATATAACAGTTCTTAGACTGATTTTTGCTAATTTTGCAGTTTCGGTATTTTAATCATAACTGGAGCTAGAAAGATCTAAATTAAGTGTTATTTGATGCTATGAAAAATTTAAAGAGTTATCTAAAATTTTTCCTCCTTGATCCTGATCTGAATCAATCTTTATGTTAGTGTAATCAGAGAAAGAATTTTAATGCTCAATATGTTGGATTCTTTAAGCTGATTATAATACGACCCTTATAGCTTTCTTTGTAGTTATCCAATTGAAGTAACATTTTTATAGAATATACTAGACATAAAAATCTAAGTCTGATTAAAATTTGAGCTTTAAATTCCTTTTGTACAGGTCTTACTAATATTTTTAAAGTTTGGCCTAACAATAACCCTTTTAGAGTTAATGAAGCTGATTTGAGGAATTGAGTTCATTTGCATGTTTTCCATACCATTTGGGGGATGCATGGTTAGGGTAGTATATAGGCTTATTTTTTTGATGAATTTTAAATGTAATTTCATGTTTTAGGGGATGGAAAGGGGAAGGAAGGTGCTAGTGCTAATTAAGTTAAATGGTGAACAAATTTTGTGTGTTTTGAAGGCTGTTTTGTGAGTAGATGTTCAAGCCTTTAAAATCTATTTATCAGTAGAAAAGTGATATTTTTAATTTTTTTTATGGACCTAAAATGATGTATTTAAATGGTTTCAACTCAGCCATATGCTACTTGAGTCACATGTTTAAGTTTTAAGCTTTAAAGGTTTCAACTATATAAATTAAATGTGTTATTTCTATATGCTTTACTTAGAGATCTAAATTGAGATCTTTTTCATTACTTGGTGATTAAAATGAGCTTATGCTCAACCTAATTTCACTTCTTTGAACTATGATAAAGATTGTTTGATTTTGAATGCATATTGAACCATGAAGGCGATAGTGTTGTTTTGATTGATTATTTAATGGAAATAATATTTGTTTTATGTATTACCACCCTATACAAGATGTATGAATGTGTTGCTGAGGTGATATATGCACATTTGAGATTGTGTTGGTTGTTATTGCACAATAAACAATAAGGCACTTGATTGCAGGATGGTGAAGGGGGAAGGGTCGTTCCGTGCTAATATAGTCAAAGGGTTAGCCTTCAAGTATGCCTAGTGAATGAATTTTTGATAGCCTGTATGTTATGGCCAGATTATAATGCTTGTTATAGGGATGGTTAACATGTGTGAAAGTATGTATTAATATTTATAAAGACATGTGTTTTATTTGACTAAATTTGTAGAAGTTTGAAAGAAAGGATGGCTTTAGTAATTTCAAGTGGATCATAATTTGATTTTAATTACTCTAATATGCCGATTTGAAATAATTATTGTGTTTGGTTTAAAGAAATTATTTTCTTCCTGGAATATCTATTCATTGAGTATTTTTGTACTCATTTTACTATGTTTTATAAACCTTTTTCAGTTAACAAAGCTTGATAGTGGGTGGATTGAGCTAAGAGTGTGTGTATATAAGTTTCAAAGTAAGGTTGGCCAACATCCTTGTCAGAGAAGGCTTGTATTTATTTTTCTTAATTTTTTTTATTATTATGTATTGTAAATGGAAATATTTTGTAGTTAAACGATAGTGGCTAGATTATATGTAAAGTAATTTTTTAGAATGATGTTTTATATTTCTTAAAAAATGTTTACTACCATGTTTTCATTGTATATTTACCAACATTAATATAATTTAAAAGCATGATTTGCTAAACATCTCAATTGCAAAAGTTCTTATTTCCTAAATGATAATGAATTTTTCCAAAATATTATTTTCAATTCTAATAGTAATGTAATTATATTTATAACATAATTTGGCTTAATTAAATGGTTTATGGAATGGTTGGTTTTAAACATCCATCTCGGGCTATGTAAGACGAGGTGTGACAATTTTGGTATTAAAGCTTTGTTAAATGGTCCTTTAAACTATACTTTTGCTATAGTTTGATGAAATTATAAAACTATTTTTGTTATATTTATAGGATGCCACCAAGAAGGAATCATGGTAGGCTACCTAGATGAGGGAGAGTTGGCTAACGGGGTACTGACAGGGCAGAGTCTAGTGGTAGTGCTAATCCTAAGATAGAGTTTAAGGCTAGGACCCTTATTATTGAGCAACCTCCACCTCCCCCACCCCCTGTTATACCTATTTTGCAGCTTGATCCAAGAGTTCTTGCAAAGACTATCATTGCTACATTGACAACTTAAGAACAGAGGAGGAAACCTAGGGACATTATCGAACATGCTAAGAAATATGGGGCATTCAACTTTTATGGCTTTATTGATTCTTGGGAGGCAGAAAAATGGTTGAGAGCTAAAGAGAAAGCCTTTAATACTCTTCCATTAACTGAAGTATAAAAAGTTGACAATGTGTATGGCCTTTTACATGACATGGAAGATGCTTGGTTTGCTTAGGTCAGATTATTGCATGGAGGTCAGTTAACTTAGGATGTGTTCAAGGTTGAGTTCTATAGGGAATACTTGATTGATGCATTCAAGGTTGAAAGACATAATGAGTTTATTGCTTTGAAACAAGGTGCTATGTCAGTGCGAGAATGCATGGATAAATTTAAAGAGTTGTATAGGTATGCTTTAGATATTTTCCTAACTCACACTCAGAAATTTTACAGGTTTAAGGAGGGCCTCCAAACTATATTGAAGAACGAATTATCATTATATGAAGGCAAGAATTTTAGGGGCTGGGTTGAGAAGGAAATAGAAAAACAGAAGCTTAGAGAGGAAATAGAATAATAAGGCAAGCCAAAGACTCTAGTTTGGATGGGGAGGCAAAAGGAATTTAGTAAAGGAGCTGGTAAATCTCAGCAAAGATCAGAGATAGGAGGATTCAGAGGTAGTAAAGGGCCTTAGACTTAGTCAGGCACTTATAGACCATAGTCTTCCCAGTTCAATCAGACCTCTGTGAGAAAACCTCTAGCTAGTATAGGTAGTTTGTTCAGAAGGACCACACCTTATACTACTTATGGTTGTGTTCACAAGGGAGGAGATTGTAGGAAGAGGAGATTGTATGGCTATGTCCAGTGTTTTGAGTATGGTGGATCGGGTTATATTATGAGGGATTGTCCTAATCTCACACAGTTTGGCACCAGTATAGGAAGAGGAGCCCAAAGTATAGCTAGTATAGGAGGTAGGACTTTTGGATGCCAGTATTAGTAGAGAGGGTGGTGCATCTACATCAATATAGCCTATTTGGCCTGTACAAATAGATAAACCTCCAATACAACCCAGGGTCTTTGCAATGACACAACAAGAGGCAATATCATCACATAACGTCATTTCTAATAGGTCAACTATCTTTGGTAAGAATGCTTATGCTTTAATTGATCTAGATGCAACTCATTCATTCATTGCATCATCTTTCACATCATGCATACTAAAAGAAAAGAGTGTGATAGACTAAGGTTTGGTCATAGATATGCTAGTGGGTGAATCAATGGTTTGTAAATATGTTTATCAGGGTTGTAAGCTAGAATTTAGGGGCTAAAAATTAGAAGCAGACCTAGTTCCATTACCATTACATATGTTTAATGTGATTATTGGCATTGATTCCTAACCAAATATCAAGCACTAATTGATTATTTTAAGAAGAAGGTAGAGTTCCAAATGGCCGTTAGTGGTAAAGTTATGTTTAGAGGTGAAAAGGGTTTAGATTATTACAATATAATTTCAGAAATCATAGCTAGAAAAATAACAAGAAAAGGGTGTGAAGCATTTTTGGCATATGTTATTGACACTAAAAAAAAGGGCAAAAGATTGACAGTCTGCCTATAGTAAATAAGTTTACAGATGTATTTCTAGAAGATCTTCCAAGTTTGCCACCTAATAGAGAGATTGAGTTCAGTATTGATTTACAATCAGGGACAACTCCTATTTCACAAACTCCATATAGAATGGCTCCATCAGAATTGAAAGAATTAAAGATAAAATTGTAAGAATTACTTGATAAAGGCTACATTAGACCTAGCGTATCACCTTGGCGAGCACCAGTTTTGTTTGTGAAGAAGAAAGATGGCACAATGAGATTATGCATAGATTATAGACAGCTTAACAAGGTGACCATTCTCAACAAGTATCCATTGCCACGAATTAATGATTTATTTAATCAGTTGTAAGGACCTAGAGTATTTTCCAAGATTGACTTGAAATCCTTGTATCACTAGCTGAAGATTAAGGCAGCAGATGTGGCTAAAATAGAAATTAGAACTTGATATGGGCATTAAAAATTCTTAGTGATGCCATTCGGGTTAACTAATGCTCCTACTACATTCATGGATTTTATGAATAGGGTATTTAAGCCTTATTTGGATACCTTTGTTATTGTGTTTATTGATGACATCTTGGTGTATTCTCAGTCAAAGGAAGAGTATGCTGAGCATTTGAGAATTGTACTACAAACATTGAGAGGTAAATAATTGTATGCCAAGTTTAGCAAGTGTGAATTCTGGTTAGAGAAAGTGGTGTTTCTAAGGCATGTCCTACCAGTGTGCATGAGGTGCGTAGTCTTATAGGGTTGGTAGGCTACTATAGGAGATTTGTACAAATCTTCTCCATCATTACTTCACCTTTAACAAAACTATTAAGGAAGAATGTGAAGTTTGTCTAAAGTAATGAATGCCAAGACAGTTTTGATGAATTAAAGGCATGTTTAACTTTAGCATCAGTATTGACACTCCTAGTGATGGGGCTAGAATATGTTGTATACAGTGATGCATCTAGAAATGGTTTGGGTTATGTACTAATGTAATAGGGAAAAGTAGTAGCATATGCTTCCTGACAGTTAAGGCCACATGAGTTGAACTATCCTACACATGACCTAAAGTTAGCAACAGTTATTTTTGCTTTGAAGATTTAGAGACATTACTTGTATGGTGACAAGTGTCAAATCTTCATGGATCACAAGAGGTTGAAGTACATTCTAAGTCAAAAAGAGTTGAACTTGAGACAAAGAAGATGGATTGAGCTTTTAAAAGATTGTGATTTCACCATTGAATATCACCCAAGGAAAGCTAATGTGGTAGCAGATGCACTTAGCAGGAAGTCCTCAAGTAACTTATCTTACATTCAAAATGTATGAATTCCATTATTACTTGAGTTAAGGGCATTGAATGTGGATTTAGCTCAGGGTGAGGAAGGAGCATTGCTTCCTACTTTGAAAATTAAATCGTTGTTGATTAATAAAGTTAGGGAGGCACAGGGTCACAATGATCAAATGGTGAAAATCAAAGAGTAAGTCCATCAAGGTAACAGGATAGATTTTATGATTTCAGATTATGATACTTTGCTTTATAAGGGCAGATTATGTGTACCTAATGTTGAAGTTCTGAAAAGAGAGATAATGGAGGAAGCACACAATTCAACATATGCTATGCATCCTAGAAGTACTAAAATGTTCCATACTTTTAAGGACAACTATTGGTGGTTAGGAATGAAGAAAGACATTGTAGATTGTATGGCTAGATGTTTGGTTTGCCAACAAGTGAAAGTTGAACATCAACATCCAACGGGAACATTGCAACCCCTTCCTATTCCTAAATGGAAGTGGGAGTATATCACAATGGATTTTATGATTGGCTTGCCTAGGACTCAGCAGGGACATGATGCAGTTTGGGTGATTATTGATTGACTCACTAAATCAGCTCGCTTTATGCCTGTTAAAATGAGCTACTCATAAGATAAACTTGCTAAAGTCTATATCAGAGAAGTGGTTAGATTACATAGTGTTCCATTCTCTATTGTATCATATTGAGATCCAAGATTTACATATAGATTTTGGCCGAGTTTGTAGCATGCTTTGGGCACTAAATTGAGATTTAGTATAGCTTTTCATCCCTAAATAGATGGTCAATCAGAGAGGAAAATCTAGACATTAGAAGATATGCTTTGAACTTGTGTGATGGAATTGCAAGGTAGTTGGGATAAACATCTACCTTTGATGGAATTTACCTACAATAACACCTTCCATTCTAGCTTGGGAATGGCACCTTATGAAGCCATGTATGGTAGGAAGTGTAGAACTCCAGTATGTTGGGATGAAGTTAGGGAAAGATAATTAGTTGGTCCAAAAATTATACAAATGACAATAGAGAAGATTAAGTTAATTCGGGATCGACTTAAGGAAGCCTAGGATAGACAAAAGAATTATGTAGACTTAAAAAGGGAACTGATTAAATATACAGTGGGTGACAAGGTCTTCCTAAAGATTTCACCTTGGAAAGGAGTTTTGCGGTTTGGAAAAAGTGGAAAACTAAGTCCTAAGTATATTGGTCCATATGAGGTGATTGAGAGGATTGGTCCAATAGCCTATAGATTGGCCTTACCTCCAGAATTGTCTCAAATTCATGATGTTCTCCATGTGTCGATGTTGAGAAGGTATAGAAGTGATCCTAGTCATATTTTACAATACTAACCTATAAAATTGAAAGAAAACTTATCCTATGAAGAAGAGCCAGTTGTAATTGTTGCTACAGAAATTAAGGTGTTAAGAAATAAAATCATACCTTTGGTGAAACTATTGTGGAAACACCATGGGAGAGAGGAAGCTACTTGGGAGCGGGAGGAAGATATGAGAAACCAATACCCTCATTTGTTTTAGCTTAATTTTGGGGACAAAATTTCCTAAGGTGGGGATAATTATCACACTCGTACCCTAATTAAAGGTACATTTACATTCATTTTTGCATTACATTTACATATATGTTGATAGAATTTAAGTATAAGCTAGTATATATATAGTTAAACTAGAGTATTAGGTTAAGTTGTGACTTGTACTCAATCAAGGAGTATGAATTTTTGAATTTTAAGGACACTTAAATGAATAAAATATTGAGAATAAAAGAGATATGGAGTTGAAATGAAGTAAATGATAAGAATTTAAATGTTAGTAAGAGATGAGGAACCAATTAAAGCAAATAGTCATCCTAGAATGCATAATTGAAAGCTTGAGGATGAAAAGGAAGTAAAGCCATTTCATTAAGGATATAAATGGATGTTTTGCAAGTTGACATATCCATTTTAGGGCTGCCATCTCCTCCAATTCATGGTCACTTGGTGCAGACATTTTTTTTTTACTAAGGAAAAAAAAGAAAAGAAGAAAAAGAAAGAGGGAAACTAAAGAATTCTTTAAGTTTAAGCTTGATTTACAAGTGAAATTTGGTGATCAAAAACACTTTTCAAGCTAGAAATTTCATCATGAAATCCTGCTTTAATTGATTTGGTAAGTAATTTAAGTTTTTTGATTGATTTCAATTAGGGTTCATATATAATAATTCTCGGGCTTATTTTTGCCAATTTTTCAGTCTCAGTATTTTAATCATAAATTAAGCTAGAGAGCTCCAAATTGAGTTTTATTTAATGATATGGAAATTTTAAAGAGTTGTCTAAAAAATTTCATCTTTGAGCCCAATCTGAATCAATCTTTATGTTAGTGTAATAAGAGAAAACATTTTAATGCTCAATCTGTCGGATTCTTTGAGCTGATTATAATACGACCCTTATAGCTTTCTTTGTGGTTATCCAATTGAAGTGAAATTTTAAGCATATACTAGACACATAAATATAAGTCTGACTAAATTTGAGCTTCAAATTCCTTTTGTACAGGTCAAAATAATTTTTTTAAATTTTAGCCTGACAACAGCCCTTTTAGAGTTAATGAAACTAAATAGAGGAATTAAGTTCATTTGCATGTTTTGCATACCATTTGGGGGATGCAAGGTTAGGGTAGTATATAGGCTTATTGTTTTTATGAATTTTAAATGTAATTTCATGTTTTACGGGCTAGAATGGGAAGGAAGGTGTCGGTGCCAATTAAGCAAAATGATGAACGAATTTTATATGTTTTGAAGGCTGTTTTGTGAGTAGATTTTCAAGCCTTTAAAATCTATTTATATCAACAGAAAAATTATATTTTTAATGTTGGGTTTATGGACCTGAAATGATGTATTTAAATGGTTTCAATTTAGCCATATGCTACTTGAGTCATATGTTTAAGTTTTAAGCTTTAAAATTTTCAACTATATGAATCAAAAATTGTTATTCTATATGCTTTGCTTGGAGATCTGAATTTAGATCCTTTTTTTCACTTGGTAATTAAAATGAGCTTATGCTCAACCTAATTTTACTTCTTTGAACTATAATAAAGATTGTTTGATTTTGAATGCTTATTAAACGATAAAGGCCATAGTGTTATTTTTATTGATTATTTGGTGGAAATGGTATTTATTTTGTGTATTACCACCTTATACAAGATGTATGAATGTGCCGAGGTGATATATGCACATTTGAGATTGTGTTGGTTGATATGGCACAATAAACAATAGGGCACTTGCTTGCAGGGCGGTGAAGGGGGAAGGGCCATTCCGTGCTAATGTAGTTGAAGGGTTAGCCTTCAAGTGTGCTTAGTGAATGAATTTTTAATGGCATGTATGTTATGGCCAGATTGTGATGCTTGTTATAGGGATGGTTAATGTCACGACCCAAAACAGGGGCCATGACCGGCGCTAGGGAACGGGAATTCTTTCGAATCCGGAACCCGTAGCAAGCCTAAAAATAAAATAAATATGCAATAATAACCATAAAAATATAATATGCAGCGGAACATAAAATCATAAATATTACAATATCATCCATAACAACTGGATATAATTCAAAACTCATCACATCACATATATAATCTCATAAATGTATAATCTTTATACAAATCCAGTTTTAACATAATACATCTCTTTAAAACAAATACTTTATTTCACAACTACTGAAAATCACAACTACTGTAGTGTCTAGATAAAATAAATAAGACTCAAGTATATAATTTACATAAAGAAGCCGGGGCGGAAGAAATCCGGCGTATTGACCTGGTACTGAGGTCTGAGGAAGTTGACTCTCCTGAAAAATAGTCAACGAAGGGGAGTCAGACCTCACTGAGTGAATTACTATAATATATATACATACACTCTAAGTGATAATGCATACAGTCAACAGTATATGAGTAATATGTATATATACAGGCAAATTCATACAGATGCAGAAAAATCATTTTATATATTTTGTCTGAAAATCAACTTTTATGAAGGATCACATAGAACCCTAGAATATCGCAACCTCAGAAAAATAGTGTTAATCAACACTCTAGCCATACATGCTCACTAATTCCAAATATATCCACTTAATCCATATGGACAGTAGACTGGCCCCGAGACACTAAGTCAACCGAGCTCCAGCAGTCTGACTGCCAGTGTGATTGGCCCCGAGACACTTGGTCAACCGAGCTCCAGCAATCACACCCCAAACCACATCTCACATATATCAATAATCATAATCAAATCGATATCCACAAATAAGTTAGTAATAAAGCCTAAAACTATAGGCGTACCGGTACGTACTCGGTCCTAGTGCTGCCCACTAGGTAGCACGTTCTATTGATATCCTTCAGTGATAAATAATAAAACATTCATTCACAAATACATGATGCATGAATTTAAATAAATCAACAATATAAACCATATATATACCAAAAATATACCAAACATAAACCAGGTATATTTTGAGTATATATACGTCAAATAAATTCAATCAAATCATGAATTAAACTAAAAATATATTTAAAAACATTTTAAATATATTTTATTAATAAAACATGTATATAATTTATTATATACCAAAAATATACCAAAAATATACTTGAATATAAATCATGTTATTTATGCATAATTAGTCAAAATAAAACATGCATTTTCTAAATCATGCATCCTAAGCATATATATATAATATAGTAACTCACCTAATGCGCTCCACGAGACGGGTCCGACGGGCCTGGTCCACTAACCCTCGGTCTCGGCGCAACTAAACAAGAAATAATTAATCGACATCAGAATAACCCTAACAGAAATCCTAGAATTAAATCTAGAGTATTCAACACAGAATCGGAAATTAGGGTTCGACTGGATATCACGTTTTACGAGAATTCTACCGAAAATCCGGCAGAACCTCCCCTGTAAAACGGACATCTCTCTACTCAAAAGAGTAGAGCCGACCCTGCAAAGAAAATACACTTCGAAATACAAGCTCAACACAATCAAAATCCCACGGTCGGACTCCAAACTACAGTCCACCGACCGGGGTCCACAAACACAGAAAATATATTCAAATATACCAAAAATATCCTTAAATCATAAAAATACATTTCATAAATAAAAATTACATAATAAATCTTGAAACACTATAAAAATCGATTAAAACTCATTTTATTAGAAAAACCGTATATTATATATATAATTGAAAATAATTCACGAAAAATAGTTTTAATTAGTTAAAAATACTAAATGTTTTGTAGAAATCATTTTTATACCTTAAATAAATATTAAAACCAATTAAATTACATTTTTAGACAATTTAGGGTAAAATTACCAAAATACCCCTATATATATATATATACCTAAATTACTTCAAAAATTCACCAAAAATCATACAATTATCCAAAATTAATTTTCTCAACATATTTATCAATAATATCAATAATTAAACTCAATTAACCAATTAAATTCAAATAAAAACACAATTAACTTAATTTTACAAAATCACATAAACTTCAATAATTAAAAATAAATACTTAGAAATTCATAAAAATTCCAAATAAATTCCTATAATTCATTTCAACACCTAATTCAACCATAAACTCCAATTTCATAATTTAAATAATTAATTTCCGAAAATTCGAAAATAATATTAAAATATTCAAAAATACCCAAAAATCCAAACAATCTCCAAAAATTCTGTAAAAATTCATACATGAAGATTAAGCTACCAGGAACAACATTTGTGAAGGAAGTTTCCATGAATCATCCAAATCAAAGCTCAAAAAAATCGAAAACCAAAAGTGGCCGAAATATTCAACTCAAAACCTAAGCAATTCTAGACCATTTTAGCTCAAACAAAAGCTAGAATAACACTCACCGGAGCTCAAGGAGAAGATAGAGACCGGCGGTGTCGAAAACGGTGGCCGGAGGAGGGGGAGGGAGAAACGACGGTGAGGAATAGTGGTGGCGTCGGGCACCCACGGGAAGAAGAAGAAGAAGAAGAAGAAGAAAAAGAAAAAGAAAGAAAAAGGAAAGAGAAAGGAAAAGAAAAAGAAAGAAAAAGGAAAAGAAAAAGAAAAAAAAAAGAAAAAAATAATAAATTTTAATAATTTAATAATAAATAAAATAATCAAATAATAATAAATAAATAATAAAATATTAGGGTAATAATAAACCCTAATTAAATAAATATACACACACAAGCTTTATTTATTAATTTAAAAATATGTATGAGTTCATGCAAACCCGTAAATACATTTAACATAATTAATAATAAATTGTTTACGTGAAAATTTCCCCGAAAATGAAAGTCCCGGGAAAATTTTACGTAAAATACTGAAAATAATAGACAGTACTTAAAATAGGTTTAAAATACATATCAACTCATAAAAATATCGCATATACAGTCAAAATTATTGACACTGCATATCCCGGTACAGTGTAAAAATATTTTTAAAAACACGGGATATTACAGTCTTCCCCCCTTACAAGAATTCGTCCCCGAATTCTAAAAACAAGATTACAGAATCAGGAAGGAAAGAGATACGGGTAAGAAGCTCGCATCTCAGCTTCAGTCTCCCACGTATGCTCTTCAACTCTGTCGCTACGCCACAAAACCTTGACCATCGGAATCTGCTTCGATCGCAACTGTCGAACTTGAAAATCTACGATCGCCACAGGTTCTTCCACAAAAGTCAAATCTTCACTCACTTCCACACTGTCAGGTTGCAACACGTGTGAAGGATCTGAGATATACTTCCTTAACATCGAGATATGAAATACTGGATGCACCTGTGACATACTCGGAGGCAAATCCAACCGATATGCAACAGTGCCAATTCTCTCCAGAATCTCAAACGGTCCAATGTATCTCGGTGTTAACTTACCCTTCCTGCCAAATCTCATCACACCCTTCATCGGAGATACTTTCAGAAAAATGAAATCTCCAACCTGAAACTCCACATCTCTGCGCCTAGGATCCGCATAACTCTTCTGTCTGCTAACTGCGGTCTCTAATCTGCGCTTGATCACGGTGACTTTCTCTGCAGCATCCTGAACCATCTCTGGTCCAGTCAAAGCTCTCTCACCAATCTCATCCCAACACAACGGGGATCTACACTTCCTTCCATACAACGCCTCATATGGTGCCATGCCAATACTGCTATGGTAGCTGTTATTATATGCAAACTCCACAAGCGACAAATGATCATCCCAGCTACCTCCCAAATCCATGACACACATCCTCAACATATCTTCCAGTGTCTGGATCGTCCTCTCAGACTGACCATCTGTCTGAGGATGAAAAGCAGTACTGAAATCCAACCTAGTGCCCATCGCTTCCTGCAACTTCTGCCAAAAACGAGAAGTAAACACCGAACCTCTATCTGACACAATGGACACAGGTACTCCATGAAGGCACACAATATGCTTCACGTACAACTTCACCAATCTAGCAACTGAATATGTGGCTTTCACAGGCAAGAAATGTGCAGACTTCGTCAATCTATCTACAATCACCCAGATGGAATCGTATCCATCCTTCGAACGAGGTAAACCGACCACAAAATCCATAGCTATCCTTTCCCACTTCCACTCGGGAATAGGAAGAGGCTGAAGCTTCCCAGAAGGCTTCTGATGTTCGGCTTTCACTTGCTGACATGTCAAGCACTTAGCAACATAATCAGCAACATCCTTCTTCAATCCATCCCACCAGTATAGATCTCTGATACTGTGGTACATCTTAGTAACACCAGGATGAACGCTGTAAGCTATAGAATGTGCTTCCTCTAAAATCTCCTCTCTCAAATCATCCACATCAGGAACACACAATCTACCACTGATCCACAACACACCATCATCATCGAGTGTGAAATCAGTGAACTTCCCTGCTCTGACATTCTCTGCAAGCTCTTCCAGAATAGGATCTCGGCTCTGAGCTGCTTTAATCCTATCCCTTAGTACAGATCATACTTTAAACTGAGCTAACAGTCCACCTGATCTACTGATCTTCATCATCAGACCTTGATCCACCATCAGATGCAATTCCTGGATCAATGGTCTCCTCTCAACACCGATGTGAGCAAGACTACCTGAGGACTTCCTACTCAAGGCATCTGCTACCACATTAGCTTTACCCGGATGGTAAAGAATCTCGCAATCATAATCCTTCAACAGTTCCAACCATCTTCTCTGCCTCAAATTCAAATCTCGCTGCTGGAAAATGTACTTAAGGCTCTTGTGATCAATAAATATCTCACAAGTCACCCCGTACAAATAATGTCTCCAAATCTTCAAAGCAAAGATCACTGCAGCCATCTCAAGATCATGTGTGGGATAGTTCTGCTCATGCTTCTTCAACTGCCTCGAAGCATAGGCTATCACCCTTCCATTCTGCATCAACACACAACCAAGACCAATTCTAGAGGCATCACAGTAAACTGTGAACTTATCCACACTATTAGGCAAAGCTAATACTGGCGCTGTGGTCAACTTCTCCTTCAACAACTGAAAACTATTCTCACAAGCTTCTGACCACTCGAATCTAACATTCTTCTGAGTCAAGCGAGTCATAGGGGCTGCTATCCTGGAAAAATCCTGCACAAACCGCCTATAATACCCGGCTAAACCCAGAAAACTCCGAATCTCAGTAACTGAAGTAGGTCTAGGCCACTCAAATACTGCCTCAACCTTCTGTGGATCAACCTGAATACCTTCTTTAGACACTACGTGTCCAAGAAAAGAAACACTCTCCATCCAGAAATCACACTTTGAGAATTTAGCATAAAGCTGATGATCTCTCAGTGTCTGTAGTACAATCCTCAAGTGATATACGTGCTCTTCCATACTCCTCGAATATACCAGTATATCATCAATGAAGACTACCACAAACTGATCCACATACGGTCGGAATACTCTGTTCATCAGGTCCATAAAAGCTGCTGGTGCATTAGTCAAACCAAAAGACATCACCAGAAACTCATAATGACCATATCGAGTGCGGAAAGCTGTCTTAGGAATATCAGCTTCACTGATCCGCAGCTGATGATAACCCGACCTCAAGTCAACCTTAGAAAAGAATTGTGCACCCTGGAGCTGATCAAACAAGTCATCTATCCTCGGGAGAGGATACTTGTTCTTCACTGTCACCTTATTAAGCTCTCTGTAGTCAATGCACAGTCTCAGGGTACCATCCTTCTTCTTCACAAACAGGACTGGTGCACCCCAAGGAGAAACACTAGGTCTGATAAAACCCTTATCCAACAACTCTTGCAACTGCTCCTTCAACTCTCTCAACTCTGCAGGAGCCATACGATAGGGTGGCATAGATATAGGAGTAATACCTGGAACCACATCAATACAGAACTCAATCTCTCTATGAGGTGGTAAACCTGGCAACTCCTCGGGAAAAACATCAGGAAACTCACAAGCAACAGGAACATTTGTGAGTGACAACTTCTCCACTGACGTATCCCTAACCAATGCCAAAAACCCCTGACAACCTTTCCTCAATAACTTCCTAGCTACAATAGCCGAAATAAGATTCTGAGGTGCTGAACTCCTGTCACCAACAAACTTAAATTCTACTTCACCAGGAATTCTGAAAATCACCTCCTTATTCCTGCAATCAACCACGGCAAAGTGCTGAGACAACCAATCCATTCCCAAAATAACATCGAACTCCATCACATCCAACAAAATCAAATCGGCGGATAATTCTCTATCTCCCACGAGAACTGGACAACCAGAAAGAACAATATCGATGTCCAAAGAATCACTCAGAGGAGTGGCAACAGACAAAGGAAAAGCCATCCTCGACGCTTGCCAACAAGATTTAGAAGCAAAAACAGGAGAAACAAACGAATGCGTGGCACCCGGATCAAACAAAACCAAAGCATCCAGGTAACAAACAGAAAGAATACCTGCCACGACTGCATTAGATGCCTGAGCATCCTGCTGAGTCAGATGGAAAACTTTGGCCTGGCCTCGACCTCCTTGCTGACTGGTAGAAACCTGGCCAACGCCTCGGGTACCTCCTCTCGTACCTCTACCACGACTCTGCTGTGGAACAAACTGAGTAGAACTCTGATGCTGAGCTGGTGGTAACTGAAATGGCACGGGTGCTGCACTAGCAATCGACTGCTGGGGGAATCGCGGAATCTGCTGCTGCTGATATCCGGGATAAGGACACGATCTGGCAAAATGTCCTGTCTGCCCGCATCTGAAGCATGTCAACGGTGTCAGATAACATGGTCCCTGATGGACTCTACCACAAGTCTGACAAACACTGGCCGCTGATCCAGAACTACGACCACTGCTGCTGCTCGAAGCACCTGACCCAAATCTGAATGATCTACGCTGACCTCCACGACCATGTCTACTGCTCCGATGCACTCGCTGCTACTGTCTCTGACTCTGCTGAGTCGAACCTCGCTGCTGACTACTCGAACCAACATGAAAACTCGAATACGGAGTAGCCTGCAATCCACTCGACTGAACTCCCAACTGGTAATAATCAGGCATCGCTCCCTGCCTAACTAATCTCAGCTCAATCTCCTTAGCTAGCTCAATCACCGACTCGAGAGTAAGACTTGCTGTAGGCATACCAGCAAAAGCTGAACCCAAACCAGTAACATAGGTAGTAACAGCGAAATACTGATCTCGCATCAGATCCTCAGCATATCTACCCAGACGAAGAAACTCTCGGGTATACTCCTCTACAGATCGATCTCCACGAGAAATACTGGTCAAACAAAGACGATAGCTTAAACGAAGAGGCTCTGGACAAAATCTCCTCATGAATCGCTCTCGAAACTGAGCCCATGTCATCGTCATCATATAAGGCTGGATCATCTGAATGAACCAATCCAAGGCTGGTCCCTCGACAGACAACTCAACGATCATGATCCTCTGGTACTCGGTATGAGCAGTCCAGGTCCTAGTCTCAATCGCATGCAGAAAATCTAAAGGATCAGAAGTACCATCAAACGCAATCCTGCCAACTCTGGCATAGAACAAAGCTGCCTCAGGGTCAGACATACCCTGCTGATAGGCAGGCTGAACAGGCTGAACAACTGGAGGAACAGGAACATCAAACTCAGGCTCAACAGGCTCCTCGTCCTGTAACTCTCTCTGCCTACGGCGACCTGCCGCTCCTCGAGGTCTACCCCTGCCACGACCTCTACGTCTAACTGGCTGCTCAGGAGGTAAAACCTCGTCCTGAAAAGATTCATCATCCTCGGCCTCAACGACCGGTGGAGCGACACGCGCTCGCCTCCTCATTCTAAAAAGACAAACGGAAAGATTCAGACAAAACAGACAACAGAGGAATAACGCTGAAAACTACAGCAAGGAATACTTATCAAGACATACTCGAACCTAATACACTGCAGTAGTCCAACAGAAAACACAACTTTAAAAACTAGGGCCACAACTCACATAACTAAGCCCTGACATAGAACTCCACTCTGAAACGAACTTCGCTCTGATACCAACTTACTTTGTCACAACCCAAAACAGGGGCCATGACCGGCGCTAGGGAACGGGAATTCTTTCGAATCCGGAACCCGTAGCAAGCCTAAAAATAAAATAAAAATGCAATAATAACCATAAAAATATAATATGCAGCGGAAAATAAAATCATAAATATTACAATATCATCCATATCAACTGGATTTAATTTAAAACTCATCACATCGCATATATAATCTCATAAATGTATAATCTTTATACAAATCCAGTTTTACTATAATACATCTCTTTAAAACAAATACTTTATTTCACAACTACTGAAAATCACAACTACTGCAGTGTCTAGATAAAATAAATAAGACTCAAGTAGACAATTTACATAAAGAAGCCGGGGCGGAAGAAATCCGGCGTATCGACCTGCTACTGAGGTCTGAGGAAGTTGACTCTCCTGAAAAATAGTCAACGGAGGGGAGTCAGACCTCACTGAGTGAATTACTATAATATATATACATACACTCTAAGTGATAATGCATACAGTCAACAGTATATGAGTAATATGTATATATACAGGCAAGTTCATACAGATGCAGAAAAATCATTTTATATATTTTGTCTGAAAATCAACTTTTATGAAGGATCACATAGAACCCTAGAATATCGCAACCTCAGAAAATAGTGTTAAACAACACTCTAGCCATACAGGCTCACTGATTCCAAATATATCCACTTAATCCATATGGACAGTAGACTGGCCCCGAGACACTAAGTCAACCGAGCTCCAGCAGTCTGACTGCCAGTGTGATTGGCCCCGAGACACTTGGTCAACCGAGCTCCAGCAATCACACCCAAACCACATCTCACATATATCAATAATCATAATCAAATCGATATCCACAAATAAGTTAGTAATAAAGCCTAAAACTATAGGCGTACCGGTACGTACTCGGTCCTAGTGCTGCCCACTAGGTAGCACGTTCTATTGATATCCTTCAGTGATAAATAATAAAACATTCATTCACAAATACATGATGCATGAATTTAAATAAATCAACAATATAAACCATATATATATACCGAAAATATACCAAACATAAACCAGGTATATTTTGAGTATATATACGTCAAATAAATTCAATCAAATCATGAATTAAACTAAAAATATATTTAAAAACATTTTAAATATATTTTATTAATAAAACATGTATATAATTTATTATATACCAAAAATATACCAAAAATATACTTGAATATAAATCATGTTATTTATGCATAATTAGTCAAAATAAAACATGCATTTTCTAAATCATGCATCCTAAGCATATATATATAATATAGTAACTCACCTAATGCGCTCCACGAGACAGGTCCGACGGGCCTGGTCCACTAACCCTCGGTCTCGGCGCAACTAAACAAGAAATAATTAATCGACATCAGAATAACCCTAACAGAAATCTTAGAATTCAATCTAGAGTATTAAATACAGAATCGAAAATTAGGGTTCGACTGGATATCACATTTTACGAGAATTCTACCGAAAATTCGACAGAACCTCCCCTGTAAAACGAACATCTCTCTACTCAAAAGAGTAGAGCCGACCCTGCAAAGAAAATACACTTCAAAAATAAACACCACAATCAATCACAACCCCTCGATCGGACTCCAGACTACAATCTGTCGACCGGGGTCCACAAACACAGAATATATATTCAAATATACCAAAAATATCCTTAAATCATAAAAATACATTTCATACGTAGAAATTACATAATAAATCTTGAAACACTGTAAAAATCGATTAAAATTCATTTTATTAGAAAAACCGTATATTATATATATAATTGAAAATAATTCCCGAAAAATAGTTTTAATTAGTTAAAAATACTAAATATTTTGTAGAAATCATTTTTATACCTTAAATAAATATTAAAACCAATTAAATTACATTTTTAGACAATTTAGGGTAAAATTACCAAAATACCCCTATATATATATATTTACCTAAATTACTTCAAAAATTCACCAAAAATCATACAATTATCCAAAATTAATTTTCTCAACATATTTATCAATAATATTAATAATTAAACTCAATTAACCAATTAAATTCAAATAAAAACACAATTAACTTAATTTTACAAAATCACATAAACTTCAATAATTAAAAATAAATACTTAGAAATTCATAAAAATTCCAAATAAATTCCTATAATTCATTTCAACACCTAATTCAACCATAAACTCCAATTTCATAATTTAAATAATTAATTTCCGAAAATTCGAAAATAATATTAAAATATTCAAAAATACCCAAAAATCCAAACAATCTCCAAAAATTCTACAAAAATTCATACATGAAGATTAAACTACCAGAAACAACATTTGTGAAGGAAGTTTCCATGAATCATCCAAATTGAAGCTCAAAAAAATCGAAAACCAAAAGTGGCCGAAATATTCAACTCAAAACCTAAGCAATTCTAGACCATTTTAGCTCAAACAAAAGCTAGAATAACACTCACCGGAGCTCAAGGAGAAGATAGAGACCGGCGGTGTCAAAAACGGTGGCCGTAGGAGGGAGAAACGACGGTGAGGAATAGTGGTGGCGTCGGGCACCCACGGGAAGAAGAAGAAGAAGAAGAAGAAAAAGAAAAAGAAAGAAAAAGGAAAGAGAAAGGAAAAGAAAAAGAAAGAAAAAGAAAAAGAAAAAGAAAAAAAAAAGAAAAAAATAATAAATTTTAATAATTTAATAATAAATAAAATAATCAAATAATAATAAATAAATAATAAAATATTAGGGTAATAATAAACCCTAATTAAATAAATATACACACACAAGCTTTATTTATTAATTTAAAAATATGTATGAGTTCATGCAAACCCGTAAATACATTTAACATAATTAATAATAAATTGTTTACGTGAAAATTTCCCCGAAAATGAAAGTCCCGGGAAAATTTTACGTAAAATACTGAAAATAATAGACAGTAATTAAAATAGGTTTAAAATACATATCAACTCATAAAAATATCGCATATACAGTCAAAATTATTGACACTGCATATCCCGGTACAGTGTAAAAATATTTTTAAAAACACGGGATATTACAGTCAATCGGCATTACATAATGCCAATCGACATTTTGGAATGCCAATGTGCTAAAAATTCAATTTTTTCTCCTAGGACTAGTCCAACTTTAATTTATAAATAAACTGATTTGAGTATTTATCTGTAGGTTTCGGTCTAGTAAGCATCTTTTACATGTATACTTTTCTTTTTTAAAGTTAAAATTTTTATCCTGGGAGAGATTAGAGCTACTGTCATCACTTAACTCCTGTGATCATATAAGTGGTTAGCTAAGGAATGAGATATAAAAAGAAAAGATTGGCAGAGAAGAAAAAAAAAGAAAAGCATAGGGGAACTAGGTAAAAAAGGAAAAAAAAAACCCTAACCAACTACTGCAATAAAGGCTGATTGAGAAAAGAGAGAAGACCTAACATGATATTGTCATTTTCAAAACTCTTTTAAAAAGAAAAAAAAACAAAGTACGTTCTTTTAAAGGTCCAGAAATCAAAAAAGCGTAGAGTTTATTTTCTCAAAACTATGAAATCCCAGTATGAGGGGCATTCAAATAGCATCTGCACAATATTACTCATCTTCTAGTCCCTTTCTTTTACCTGTTTTTTTTAATATCAATATTCTCTTTTTACTATTTTTGATTTTATTATTATTTTTGTGTTTTTTTATTTAGATTTTATTTTTATTATTTTGTTTTCTTTGTTTATTAATTCTAATCTTATTTTCTTTTTTTTATTCTTTGTGTTTTATGATTCGGGTGATGAATACATGATTGAACTAAGGAAACTCATGGAGAATCCATGCATGAAAGCCAAGAGTCAAGATCCTAATTTAATTTTTTTTTTGCTCTATTTAGTTTAGTTCATTTTATTGTATTTTTTAGGTTTTGAATTTCTTTAATTTGTCTTTTTAAGGGTTGTATTTTAATTTTATTTTTTTTATTGTTTTGGTAGATTTTGTAATAGCCCCGATAGTGGTAATAATGAAAATTTAGTTCTCTTGTTCTTAAAAACTAATTAGTAAATTGGGTTCAATTTGCTAAACCCTAATTAAAATCAATAGAGGAAATAGATTAATTTAGATTGCATATTAATTAAAATTAGATTTTTTTAGTAAGTAATTTATTTGTATGGTTGATCTTTTTATTTGTTTATTTTTATTTTTTTGTGTTTTTGGGCTTGTTTATTCTTTTTATGTGTTTTAAGCCTTATGCCCATATTAGACTCTAACCCATTTAAATAATTTTAGATTTAAGTAATTCTTTATTAGCCCATCTCATTTGACAAGTCTAGATTTTAATTAAAATGCACTTTAGGCCATAATTAACTAGATTTAGGTTAGAGATAATTTAGGCTCATTTAGTAATTTAGACATAGGCCCATTTTAGGTTAATTACAATTAATTTAGACTTAGCCCATTAAACAAAAGCCTTTTCCATAACTTATAGATTTAAGATCACCTTAGAATTAAAATATGTAGAACTGGACCCGCTAATTTAAATACTTTATAATTTGTAGATTTAGGCCCATTTTTAGAATTAAAATAAATAGAATTAGGTTCACTTAATTAAAATTGAATAAGAATTAGACCCATTAGTCTTTATGCTCAATTGTAAATTAAAAACATGTAGATTTAGCCCATTTAATTAAAATCAATGCAGATCATACTAACTTTGGGATTGTGAATTTAATGAATGCATTGTTTACATGTATTTTTTATGACTAGTTTGCCTGGAGTTTATTGTTTTAATAAGGGTTTTATTTGAAATTGCATGTAAATAGAGAGTAAGATAGTAATTCATAAAATAATTCTAAATGAACACAAGACTGAAAGAAGTTGGTATTTCATATCTAGAATCTCCTAGTTGTGGTGCTAGCTTTCTTTTAGAGAATCGGGTACCACCATTTTTATTTGTCCCAGTTATTACCCTGGGTGGCAACTCCTCATCTCTATGAAATGGCTTTGTGATAATGGTTAGTGTGTTCTCTAAAGCCCTGAGCTCAAACAGTGTTACAGTTGTTAAAATCTTGAACGCGCACTAAACCCTACCGTCTACAGAACTTCTCCCATTGCTTTTGTTAATAATGATATTTATTTTAACAAAAAAAAACTATAGTTAAATATAATAATGATCACTCAATTTTACATTTATTGCAATTTGAATACTAAACTTTAATTTGTTTCTTTTTGGTCACTAAATTTTCATTTTGTTTTAAAAAGGATAATGGTCAGAATTTTTAGTCCTCTAATTTTTTTAAAAATCATGTTAATCCCTCAATCTCTTTGTCTTTTCAATTTAGTCTAGAAATTAGGGAAAATGTGCTTTTTTGCCCCTAACATTTTCGTTGTAGCTCTTATAATCCCTCTTCCTTTTTTTTTGGCTCAAAAAATACAAGATTTTCCAAAATCAATTATTTAAGCCCCCATACTAATAAAGATCGTTATTTTTAATGACATAGCTAACTATGGGTTCCATTAAATAAAGAAAATTTGTTTTATTATTTTATTTTCTTGCAAGTGGGACTTGTTAAATAAAAAAAATTATTTCTTTTTATTATTTGATTTATTCTACATGAGCTTATACCTAATACTGTATCTATCCATTAACTCTCACTGGAAAATAAACCATCATCTCCTTTTTTTTTTTTGCATAAAACATCACATTAATTTTTTCTTTCAAAAAACAACATCGCATCCATTTTTCTTTTACTTCTATCCTTTTTTATAATTGTTATCTCTCCTTCTTTACCTCTCCACCAAATCCAAGTACTGTGAGGAGTAGAATTATTTGAGTTTAAAATGAAATTTACAATAAACCAGTAGATAAATTATAGTCACCAATTGTTGGAGGAGGTAGTGTCGACGATTGTGGAGATAGTGCAATGAAGTTATGCTTTAAAGCATAAAAAAGGTAACTTGATTTGATTTGCACCCTACATTGACTTTCCTTCAATGCTGCTTCCACCCACCTAATCAGTGTTGCGTCCATTCAACCCATTGGTGTTGCATCCACCCTCTTCCACCCCATTGGTGTTGCTTCCATCCAATTATCATCAATGACAGTACTATTTATGTTGTTTCTTTTTCTTGCTCTTCTTAATATAGTTTGGTTTTCATTCAAAAATACCACCACCTTTACTTAGTCATGAATGGGTGTAGTGATATTTAGGTGATGGCAATGGTAATGAATAGGTTATTATCGAATGTAATTATTGAAATTTTGAGGGTAATGCATCAACTAGATAATCTAATTTTGCTTGTTGCTGATGCTCAATTTATTTGCTATCTTTGTTAATGTCATAAGTTTTTTATGTTTTTTTTAATTTGTTGGTGGTGGTGTTAATTTTAATGGTAGTGCTATTAAAGATGATGATGGTGTTCAATGGTTATTTGGTTAAATGGTAATGATATCTTATAAATATCATTCCTAGTGTATTAAATGGATTGAGTGTATATTGTACTTGTTGCATTACAGTTGTTCCTTGTATGCTATGTGAGTTCTAGTGACAAACGGTTTTAATGGTAGTAGTAAATTTATTTCAAGAGTAATAATGGCAATTACCTGTAACAAGATAAGTGGGGAAAAAGTATGTTAGTTTTGAAAAAATATTAAATCTTTTTAAAAAAATTTTATTATTAACAAACGAAACTTTTTCTTTGGTGTTCTTTATTTGGTTGTTTACCGACTATACAAGCTCTTCAGAATAAGAAACTTAATGTGGAGGATATCTACCAAATGTGTAGTTCAACTGAGGAATCTCTCTCTCATCTCTTTGTGACTTGCCATGTTATGAGAAAAGTGTAGGCGATGTCTCTATTTGGTGTTTTATCTGACTAACCAATTGATTTTCAGAGTTGGTGGTCCAATCTATCAAACCAGTACACAAGGTCTGATATGAATCTTATTGCTACTCTATTATGGTGTTTATGGAAGAACCGTAACACAAAAGTGTGGCAAAGGAAAACAAAAGCTACCACTATATTTGTTAAAGCTCTAGAGTTTAACAAGAAATGGCAAGAGGTTCAAACTAAAAAGAATTTAAAATTGGAAACAACAATTTAGATTATCAGGTGAAGTGGAATTTTCTCCCTCCTGGATATCTTGTTGCATTCAAAATCTGTAAGTGCACAATCATGAATTATAGTACAAAACATATCATTTCCATAAGGATTGAATATTGAACACTAACATTTCTACTTATGTTCCTAGCTAGAAAATCAATAAAGTAATTAAGAAAATATAAATATAAATTGAAACAACTGAAATTAAAAGAAAACCAAATGATAAAAACATAAAGCTTAGGTTTAGTTTCACTATTCCAATCTGATCATAAATACATTATTAAACAAAAACAATGACTTCAATTAGGGGTAATTATTCTAAAATACCTACAGACTCTCTCGAGTTCAATTAAGCATGTTAAGATTAAGATTTAACCTACTCTTGTGATTAAGAAATTAATCCTAAATCAATAAGCTCCTTAACAACTATTTTACCCCCGAAGAGCTCACTTACTCCCATGGTCAAGTGATCTAAGTCCTATGAGTCTTAAGCTAATAAATTCCCCTAACTCTCATTAGTGATCTTATCCATAAACATGCAAACACGATGGCCAAGAATGAAAGCATAAAATAAATAAAACTAAAAGAATTAACTGAAAATCATATTAAATAATTAAACTCTTATGTTCAATCACACCATGAAATAGTTAGTCCTAATCTAAACTCTAATAGAAATTTAGCCACACATAATTGTGGCGAAGCACACAAACATGTCCAAAAGAATTAAAAAGATAAAGAAAAAGTTAAAATAAAACTCTTTTAATCCTGAATGAATCTCCTTCAATCTTTATTTAGCTCATGTTTGCACCTTCCCTTCCTCTCTCTTGAATGCCTTAGCATCCCCTTTTTATAGAAAAACTTGGTAGAAAACCCCATTCCTTTTGAATTCTCAGGTCCTTCTTGAAAAAGAAAACTTTTATGTGATGACATCACTTCAACATTACTTCAGTATGGGCATGCAGCTCTTTAGGTCAGGATTTCAATAAGCAGCACCATTTATAGACTGCATCAACATAGCAGTAACACTTATTGCACATCTTGGTGTTAAAGCCATGTTGTGACGTCTTCATCAATCTTTAGATGGGCGGCAAAGCACACAATATAGACACACAATGGTAGGGAAATGGTGCTGAGCATGATTCAAAATCTAACAGCAAACCCCACTTCACATGGCTGTGTCAACATGGTGTAGATTAATCATTTAGCCTTTTGGACTCCTTTAATGAATTTTCCTATAAAAAGGCGAAAAAAAAATTAGGCATTTAAAAATAAAATTTCTCATTTGACTAGAATTAAACAAAAAATAATAGTCCTCAATAAAAGAGGAAACTATGATATTTCTCAATTAAACTCAAATTATACCATAATTAAATCAATGTATTATTCAACATTCATTAAAATTCAACTCAAAATATATGTATAAATTACACACATCAAATTCCTCCACATTTAAGCTTTGCTTGTCCTCAAGCAAAAATCAAAATTGAATTTTAAAAACAAGCTCAACAGCAACAAAAAATATATAGCTTCTAAGACTTGCAAACCAATAACATCGAGATTGAAACTTTTTTACTAAAGAAGATAATGGGACAAAAATACATCATTTATGAACAAATTACTAATCATAAACCAAGCATATAAATCTTTAAAATCTAATGAACATAACTCTAGAAGAGAAACATCAAGGTCTATAACTCTTTAAAATTTTAACTGTGAGTGCATTTTATGCTCCATTTCACCATTTTTTATTCTCTCAATTCAAATCTTCCCACTCTTAGTCATTCCCTGCCATTCTCATATTACTAATCCTGGATACCACCAAGTGGGTCCTTTGGATAATCTTACTCTAATTAGAGCATTGGAGTAAATTTAGAGCATAAAAATTTAAATTTAAGCATTGCTCTTACCTAAGAAAAGATAATTTAAAAAAAAAATTACAAACCATAATGCATTCTTTCCCAAAATCATGTTCAAATTCAATCTTCAAGTTCATGCTTAAGTTATAGAAACTAAATTTTTTTATACATAATAACTATGTACAACCATCTTAATTAATAAACCATTCAATAATTCGATAATTAAACAAGAAAGCAAGTTTATACACTATTGTTCTTTAACCACAATTGAGCATTAATTTTGTATAAAAATAAAAAAAATAAAAATTTAGGACAAGCTACAAAAAATTTGGAAAATTGAGTTGAAGGTTAATGAATTGTGAGAAATTCAAAGTCAAAATAAAAATAAAAATAATAAAATTATTATTTTTATTAGTTTTGATAAATGAAATGCATGAAATGTATCATGAAATGCCCTTTTTTGTTAATTAATGATTTATGTTGATGAAAGAAAGTAAAATAATAACAATGAAACCAAAAAACTAACTATAACTAAAAGAAAAATGATAAATAAAATTAAATGGAAAAAAAACATCAACAAGAAAAATCTAAAAACAAATAATGCATGAAAGGAATGCAGGGACATGGAATATAAATCCTCCCCCACACTTACCTACATTATTGCCTCAATGACCAAAAAAGAAAAAAAAAGACATCAAAATTCATAATGAAAAGAAAAAAAAACCCAAAATACTTCCCTATGATGCATAGGTAGGATTCGGTGAGAATGTTGGAACTAAAGAATCAGAAATTGCCATAAAATCGAATGAAAACTTCAAGCATGGTAAACATTAGTCATAAAAAAATGTAGAACCAAATAGAAAATAGAAACAAAGTACTGACATCAAGCATCATAATAATCCAAGTGGTCAACAAAACATTCAAAAGAGGTAAATAATAAATAAACACATGCTACTGCAAACAGAGTGCAAACCAAATAGCATTATAATCAATAAAAGCCAAATATCCAAAATGAGCAAAAAAAAATCAATCATCTACTGGTAAAAAATCATCTTCAAGGCCTGAAGAAACTTGGTCACCCATAGTTCCATCTATAGCTTCATCAAGATGGGTATCGTCATGAAGCTCCTCAATTGTAGCTGCAGATGAAGGGGCTAGATAAATAGTCCATGAGGTATAGGAATACCATGAAATTGATAGATGTTAACAATGCCAACACTCACCTAGTTGAGCATGTCGGTTTGGTAGCGAAGGGTATCCTCAATATGTGAAGCAAAATAAATTAGAGGTGTAAAGAAGGAAGGACTCGACGAAGGTAGCAATGCAAATGGTGGAGAAGAGTGTGTAGCACTGACGGAGGCATCCTCACTATGATTGATCAATGCATACCAGCCATCCCATATTTCAATTAGTTTAACTTTTCTTATAATAGTAAGGTTGTAGGGAACTATAGTGTAGACTTATGTCAACCTAATAAGAGCATTAAAAATGCCCAACCTCTTAGCTAGATGAGTGACATACAATCCCCCACATAATGCACCTTTCTTTTTTCTAGACATACTATCCATATGCATTGCAAAACTGAAACCCAAATGTGGAACTAAACCTTTATCAAAACACCTAACATAGAAAATATCCTGAAGAGAAACAACATCAGTGCTCTCACTCCTCCCACAGATTGTAAAAGACACAAGTCTATGGAGATATAGCAATATTGGGCTAGCAATCCCACTACTTTCACAACTCTAAGATCATAGTTTTGGTTCATATTAGCATGGGTAAGGGTATGCCAATATGACATAGGACAATTTAAGCCTAAATCAAGCAATGTATTCTCACAAGCTTAGGAGTTGATAAAATCATCATCATAAAAACCAAAACTCACTACAAATTGGTTAAGTGATATTGAAAAAGTCTTAAATCCTAGCCTAAATTTCACAAAATCAGGTTTAAGATAGGATCCTAACCCTTTCTCAAATTGAAAACTAGTCAAAAACTCAACAAATAATTCAAGAAAAACTAGTTCTTGAATTTTAACAAAGTTATTCCACTTAGAGGCTTCTAACATTCTAACAATTTGACCATGAATTCCTAACTCAACTAAATCATCTAAGACAATATGAAAAGAGGGTTGGATAGGTAAAGACATCAATATACTAACCCTTACTCTATGTTTTTGAGACTCAAATCGAAGAATGGGATAAAGTGAGGAGGTTGAGGAACCAGACACCATAGTGATTGCACCATATGGAATTGGTGTGGAAGACATGAGAGGCTTCTTTTTTTGTAGAGGAATGGATCATTTGGTGTTGGATTTTTGATTCACCATGATAAGGTGGTGAGATTATAAGATTTGTGAGGTAGAATGTGAAAAGAAAATGGTAAAAAAAAGAAGTGGTGAAGCAAATAAAAGAAGGGTATGGGTGACGGCTAGGGTTGAATTGGCTTTTTTTTAAATAAAAAAATTGATGAGTCACCGGTGTGTTGATTTGATGTGAAAATGATGTTATGTTTTGCCTGAAATCTTTTTGCTACAGAGTTGAGTGACACTGGGGTGTTAAGTTGGTGCCAAAATAGTGCCATAACAATAGGGACATCACACGACGATATGCAGGTAGTGCAGATGTGGTGTTGGTTTCAAGAGAAAGAGAATTACTTTAGAGTTGAAGCACACTCCCTGTGGTGAAAAGGTGTCAATTCGGTGTGACTTTCAAAAATTAGGGAACAAATGGTACTTAAACGATGTGCTAGCCATGCAATATTTGGGATTTTAGCTAAATTTGTGCTTGGGTGTGTCAGTGGTGTGCATAAGTAATGTTGAAAGAGTGCAGAAATATGTGTATAGTGTCACGGGGTTAGAGTTTTAGGGCAGGGACATTCCCCCGTATGACACCCCAGGCCACCCGCATACCCGAGGTTAAACCTTTTCCATGTCCAATGCTCATTGGTTTCGCCCTCCCATGGGCTCATCAGGGGAGCGGGGACAGCTCCCGACCAATGTGGTGCCTAATCAGCATGCCCATCCAAGGAATGGACGATCGCTCAGGAATGGAATCCTGCATCCTACATTTAGCACAACCAGCAAGCATCTCGTGCAGTCCTGTGTGTCATGAAAAATGGTCCATGACATTCTCCACCACTTGATTTCTCAACACCCTCATTGTGTAAGGAAGAATCATCCCTTTTTCTTTTTAATTAGCTAGGATTTATGTGCAATTCCCTACCTACTCGCCCTCTTACACTAAGGCTACGATCCACTTGTAACTACCCTTCGTTGCTCAAGGTGTGCCAGAGCGGATATGAGTGCTTGGCAAACTTTCACTACGGCTTCCTGCCTACTCATCCTCATCTTAATCTCTTTATAAAGGACCCACTTGCAAGCACCCCATTCATCGACCCGCCAGTGTGGTAAAGAGTGCTTGGCAAACTCGTAGCTAGCACACAACTAGCTCTGATACCATTTATCATGGGGTTAGAGTTTTAGTGCAGGGACATTCCCTCGTACGTCACCCCAGGCCTCCCGTATACCCAAGGTTAAGCCTTTTCCATCTCCGATGCTCATTGCTTTCGCCCTCCCATAGGCTCATCAAGGGAGCAGGGACAGCTCCCGACTAGTGTGGTCCTTAATCAGCACGCCCATCCAAGGAATGGATGGCCGCTCGGCACATACTCGCACCCTTTTCGCTATCCCGCATCCCACATTAAGCACAACCAATAAGCATCTCGCGTAGTTCTGCGTGTCATGACAAATGGTCCGTGATAATAGGGTGGTGTGACATTCGATGTAAAATGCACAAATTTGGTGATGAAGCACACCCCAGGTGTCAAAGTGTTGTTGATATAGTATGGGCTTCGATGATAAAATTTTTAAAATATTTTAAAGGGCACAAAATCATGTGGAAAATATGCAAACCATGTTGGGTCGAAAAGTGGTGTCATAGCCATAAAAATAGGGTGTTGAACACGTGCACATGTCATGTGGTTAAGATATAGGAAATTGAATCCATACCTTAACATAACTGTATGCAAGCCATATTAATCCCTTGTGTAACCACTAAAACCATCATTCATTATCTTTAAATTCCTTTCCTTCATGCATTATTTTTCTAAAAAACATAAAATAAAATAAAATAAAATAATAATAAAATATAATAATAATAATAATAATAATAATAATAATAATAATAATAATAATAATAATAATAATAATAATAATAATAATAAGCAAAAATAAATTAAAATTAAGGCAAAATAGCACATAAAAATGAAATAAAAATTAAAAGAAAGGTTGAAAAAACATTAGATTGCCTTCCAAGAGCACTAATTTAAGGTTATTAGTTTGACCGAAATGCAATGCATTCACTTTGGGTCAAGTAGTGTACAAGAGACATTCTTCAAACTCTCCTCTTCTAAGTGGTAAGGCTTTAGGCATTGTCCATTAACTATGAAAGTCTCATTGGTTTTGTTTAAAAGTTCAACTGCTCTATGTGGAAAGATTTGTTTGATCTTAAAAGGGCTAGATCATCAAAAATTTAGTTTCCTAGGAAAGAGTATTGTAATAATCCTTTATTTTAAATTATTAAAATATATTTTGAAATATGCACTGTTAATAATATTTAATATTTAATACTTAATATATATATTCTAATTATTTGTGACTAGTATTTATTTATTTTAAGTTAAATATTTTTATTACGTAAAGAATTTATTTAGAAGTTTTATTATTTAAAAATATTAAGGTTATTATCATTACTATTATCATTATTGTTATTATTATTGTTATCATTATTTTTATTATTATTAGTGTTACTATTCCATGCATGTGTATCATGCATTGTGTTAGCATTATTATTATTATTATTATTATTATTATTATTATTATTATTATTATTATTATTATTATTATTATTGTTGTTGTTGTTGTTGTTGTTGTTGTTGTTGTTGTTGTTGTTGTTGTTGTTGTTGTTATTAATTATTATTTGTTGTTGTTGTTATTTATTAACTAATTAATTAATTAATTAATTAATAATAATAATAATAATAATAATAATAATAATAATAATAATAATAATAATTATTATTATTATTATTATTATTATTATAGGGTGCATGTGTGACTATGTGTGTATATATGTATATATATATATATGCGTGTGTGTGTGAAAAAGTTGGTATCAGAGTCTAGGTTATTAGTATTGTGGACCTAGGTTTTTAGAGTCGTATTTTCTTTGAAACTACTGCAATAAATTAGGTTCTATTATGTCTTTTATATTTTCCTTAATTAGTTTCTTGCGTAATAGTTAGGTTGTCTATTTTTTGTCTGTCTATTATTTTTTTTGATTGTCTATTTTTTGTCTGCCTGTTGTCTATTTTGTCTAAATCTTATTGATTTTTATCTTTTCAGAATGAGGAGGCGAGTGCGTGTCGCTCCACCGATCATTGAGGCTGAGGATGATGAGTTATTTCAGGATGAGGTTTTACCTCTTGAGTCGCCAATTAGGCGTAGAGTTAGAGGTAGAGGTAGACCTTAAGGAGCAACAGGTTGCCATAGACAGAGAGATCTACAGGATGAGGAACCTATAAAGCCAGAGTACGAGGAAGCTGAGATACCTTTAGTTACACTGCAGATGCAGTCTGCATATCAGCAAGGTATGTTTGACCTTGAGGCAACATTATTCTATGCCAGAGTTGGTTGTATAGCTTTTGACGGGACTTCAGACACGTTAGATTTTTTGCATACCATTGAGACAAGGACTTAGACTGCTCACATCTAGTATCAGCGGATCATGATCATTGAGCTGTCTATATAGGGACCAGTCCTGGATTGGTTCATCTAGGTGATTCAGCCACACATGAAAACGATGACCTAGGCATAGTTCTGAGAGAGATTTATGAGGTGTTTCTATCCAAAGCCACTACGGATGAGCTATAGATTTTGATTAACTAGCATCACCAGAGGTGACAGATCTGTTAAGGATACACCAAAGAGTTCCTCAGGCTGGGTAGATATGTAGAGGATCTAATGCAAGATCAGTATTTTGCAATTATGACATACATCACTGGATTGGATTCTGCTTTTGCTGGAATGCCTATTGCAAGCCTTACTCTTGAGTTGGTGATAGAGTTGGCTAAAAAGATAGAGCTCAGGCTGGTTAGGCAAGGAGTTATGCCTGATCATTATCAATTAGGAGGTGTTCAGTCAGGAGGATATCATAGTACATAATTCCAAAAGTTTCATATTGGCTCTAGCAGTCGACAGAAAAAATCTTATTAGCAGAGAGTCCACAAGAGTAGCAGACATGGTTGTGGTAGACATCGTAGACTTATCAGATTTATTTCTAGTGCTTCCAATAGTAGTAGTGGTCAAAGTTCGAGATATGGCAGTATAGGATCTACAACCAGTGCTTGTCAAATGTATGGGAGAGTCCATCAAGGATTGTGCTAAATGACTCCTAGAGCTTGTTTCAAATGCAGACATATAGGAAATTTTATCAAAGCGTGTATGTACTCTAGTTATCAATAGCCATTTCTACAACAGTCGATCACTAGTTTAGCTCCAGCTCCTTTTCAGTTGCCTCCATCTCAATATTTGAGTATGACTCAGATTGTTGCCCAACAGGGGCATGACAGAGTTAGCAAAGGGGGTGCCAGGGGTTTTGGTCAGGCTTCCACTAGCTAGCAGGGAGGTTGAGGTCAAGCCAGAGTTTTCACCCTCACCCAGCAGGATGCTGAAGCATCTAATGCCATTGTTGTAGGTATTCTTCCAGTTTTTTACTTGAATGCTATAGTTTTATTTAATCTGGGTGCTACACATTCTTTCATATCCCTTATTTTTTCTTTAAAGTTATGTTGGCAAGTTTCAACGATGGCTTTTCATTTATCTATCACCACTTCTCTAAGTGATTCATTAAATACCAACGTTATTCTTTCTAAATGTCCAGTGTTAGTTAGAGGCAGAGAACTGCCAATGAAATTGGTATTGTTGGATGCGATGGAATTTAATGTGATCCCTGTTATGGATTGGTTATATTAATACTATGTCGTTGTGGATTATCAAAGTAAAGAGGTGATTTTCAAAATTCCAAATGAAGAAGAGTTTAAGTTTATGGGTGATAAGAGTTTTACACCTCAAAATCTCATCTCCGCTATCATGGCTAGGAAGATGTTGAGGAAGGGTTGTCAGGGATACTTGGCACTTGTCAAAGATACTTCAGTTGAGAAGTTGTCTTTTATAGATGTTCTAGTTACTTGTGAACTTCCTGATGTTTTTCCTAAGGAGTTGTTAGGTCTACCACCTCACAGAGAGATAAAGTTTTGTATAATGTGGTCCCAGGAACCACTTTTATTTTAATGCCGCCTTACATAATGGCTCCTATAAAATTGAAAGAGTTAAAGGAGCAGTTGTAGTATTTGCTAGATAAGGGTTTCATTAGACCCAGTGTTTTTCCTTGGGGTGCACCAATCCTATTTATAAAGAAGAAAGATGGTACACTGAGATTGTATATTGATTATAGAGAGCTGAATAAGGTAACAATGACGAACAAGTATCCTCTTCCGAGGATAGATGATCTATTTGATCAACTTCAGGGTGTATAGTTCTTTTCCAAGATTGACTTAAGGTCGGGCTATCATCAGTTATGGATTAGTGAAGCCAATGTTCCTAAATTGGCATTCCACACTCGATATGGCTACTATGATTTGGTGATGTCATTTGGGTTGACTAATGCACCAGCTACTTTCATGGACTTGATGAACAGGATATTCAAACTATATATGGATCAGTTTATAGTAGTCTTACTGGTGTATTTGAAGAGTATGGAAAATCATGTATATCACTTGAGGACTGTACTGCAAACACTAAGAGAACATCAGCTTTATGTCAAATTCTTGAAGTATGATTTTTAGTTAGAGAGTGTTGCATTCCTTGGACACATAATGTCTAAAAATGGTATTCAGGTTGATCCATAAAAGATTGAGGTAGTGTCTGAGTCGCCCAGACCAACAATAGTCATGGAGATTTAGAGTTTTTTGGGTTTAACTAGGTATTATAGGAGATTTGTGCAAGGTTTTTCTAGAATTATAGCTCCAGTGACTTGCCTAACTTAGAAGAATGTGAAGTTTATGTGGTTAGATGCTTACGAGAATAATTTTCAGTTGTTGAATGAGAAGTTGACCACAATTCCAGTTTTGGCTTTACCTAATGGAGTAGATAAGTTCACTATGTATTATGATGCCTCCAGAGTTGGCCTAGGTTATGTGTTAATGCAAAATGGTAGGGTGATAGTTTATGCTTTGAGGCATTTAAAAAAGCATGAAAAAAATTATCCTACTCACGACCTAGAGATGGCTACGATGATCTTTATCCTCAAGATTTTGAGATATTATTTGTACGAGGTGACTTGTGAGATTTTCATAAATCACAAGAGCCTGAAGTATATTTTTAGCAGAGAGATTTAAATTTAAGGCAGAGGAGATGGTTAGAACTCTTGAAGACTATGACTATGATATTCTTTATCATCCAAGCAAGGCTAATGTGGTAGCAAATGCCTTGAGTAAGAAGTCCTCCGGTAGTCTTGCTCACATTAGTGTGGAGAAGAGACCTTTAATCCAAGAGTTGCACCAGTTAGCCGATCAAGGATTGATGATGAAGATTAGCAGGTCAAGTGGACTGCTAGCTCAATTCAGAGTCAAATCAGTGCTGAGAGACAGGATTAAGGCAGCTTAGGGCTGAGATTTTATTTTAGTAGAGCTTTTGGAGAATGTTTATGCAGGAAAGTTCACTGATTTCACACTTGATGATGAAGGTATTTTTTGGATCAGTGGTAAATTATGCTTTCCTAATGTGGATAATTTGAGAGAAGAAATCCTTAAGGAAGCACATTCTACAGCCTACAATGTACATCTAGGTGTCATTAAGATGTACCACAGCATCCGAGATTTGTATTGGTGGGATGGATTGAAGAAGGATGTAGCTGATTATGTTTCTAAGTGCTTGACATGTTAGCAGGTGAAAGCTAAACATCAAAAACCTTTTGGGAAGCTTCAGCCACTTCCAATTCTTGAATGGAAATGGGAGAGAATTTCTATGAATTTTGTAGTAGGGTTACCTCATTCAAAGGATGGATACGATTCCATCTGGGTGATTATGGGCAGGTTAACCAAGTTTACTCACTTTTTGCCTATTAAAGCCACTTATTATGTAGCTAAGTTTCATGTTAAGCATATTGTGTGCCTTCATGGAGTGTCTGTTTCCATTGTATTAGATTCACGTTCAATGTTTACCTTTTGATTTTGGCAGAAGTTATAGGAAGCAATGGGCACCAGGCTTGATTTCAGTACTGCTTTTCACCCTCAGACAGATGGTCAATCTGAGAGGACAATCCAAACACTTAAAGATATGTTGAGGATGTGTGTATTGGATCTTGGAGGTACCTTGGATGATCATTTTCCACTAGTAGAATTTGCATATAATAACAGCTACCATAGTAGTATTAGGATGGCACCGTATGAAGCTTTGTATGGAAGAAAGTGTATATCCCCTCTGAGTTGGGATGAGATTGGAGAGAGAGCATTGACTGGACCTGAGATAGTTCAGGATGCTGCTGAGAAAGTTATTATAATCAAAAGAATATTAGAGACCACAGCTAGCAGACAAAAGAACTATGTGGATCCGAGACACAGAGATGTAGAATTTTAGGTTAGAGACTATGTGTTTCTGAAGGTGTCTCCGATACAGGATGTGATGAGATTTGGCAAGAAGGGGAAATTAGCTCCGAGATATATTAGATCATTTGAGATTTTAAAGAGAGTGGGCATGATTCATTTCAGTTGGCTTTGCCTCTAAATTTGTCTCAAGTGCAGCCAATGTTCCATATCTCGATGTTGAGGAAGTATATCTCAAACCCTTCGCACATGTTGCAACCTGATAGTATGGAAGTGAATGAAGACCTAATGTATAAAGAGGAACCAATTGCGATAGTAGACTATCAAGTTTGTCAATTGCATTTGAAGTAGATTCCGATGGTCAAGGTGTTGTGGCGGAGCAATAATGTGGAGGAGCTCACTTAGGAGATTGAAGCCGAGATGCGGGTGGCCTACCCTTACCTCTTTCCTCGATGAATTTCTATTGTTTGTTCTTTTTATTAGAAAATTTGAGGATGAATTTTTGTAGAGGAAGATTGTAATGACACTTTATTTTACATTATTAAAATATATTTTGAGATATGCAATGTTAATTATATATATATATATATATATATATATATATATATATATATATATATATATATATATATATATATATAATTTGTGACTAGTATTTATTTATTTTACGTTAAATATTTTTATTATGTAAAGAATTTATTTGAAAGTTTTACTATTTAAAAATATTAAAGTTATTATCATTACTGTTATCATTATTTTTATTATTATTAGTATTACTATTCCATGCATGTGTATCATGCATGTGTGTTAGCATTGTTATTATTATTATTATTATTATTATTATTATTATTATTATTATAGGGTGCATGTGTGACTATGTGTTTTATATATATATATATATATATATATATATATATATATATATATATATATATATATATATATATATGTATGTATATATATATATTTATATATGTGTGACAAAGTAAAAAAAAATATATTGAGGGAAGTCAGTCCTTACTGAGTAAATTATTATAATATATATACATGCAACCTAAGTCATATACAATCAAACATCAATTTATATATATATATATATTTTCCTTTCACACAGATGCTAAAATCCGCTTTTATACATAATAAATGTATAAAACATTTTTTTAACTGAAAGATTAAATAGAACCCTAATTATCCGCAATCTCAATCATAATATCTCACTAGCCATGCAGGCTCACTTAATTCCAAAGTAATTCTCTTATTCCATTTTGGACAATAGAATGGCTCCGAGACAATAGTCAACTAAGCTCCCGTAGACTCACTGTCAGTGTGATTGGCCCTGAGACACTAGGTTAACCGAGCTCCCACAATTACACTACTCATTCACATTAATTCTCAAAAATTAATAAATCAAATGTCACCTCAAATAATTTCATAGACTCAACCCTAAAATCTATCGCACTAGTATGTACACAGTGCTAATACAGCCCATTAGGTAGTATGTTCTATCAATATCCTTCAGATAAAATCGTATATTTATAGAAAATAATAAAAAGCACAATTTAAAATAAAATGGCATCCAATGAACAAAATATACTAGAAATATATAGAACATGTACTAAAAATACTCCAAATAGATATGTTGCATATATATAGCAAAATAAACCAAAAATATACCCATTATATATGCTGAGTATATGTTAAAATATATTGAATATATACCAAAACATATTAACCTATATATGTCACATATATACAAAATATATACTAAAAACATACTAAGCATATATGTCACATATATAGCAAATACACCAAAATATACTAAAAGTATACCAAAAATATACTAAATCATTTAATGAAATAATTCATGTTTAAACACATAATGAAAATATGTAAGCTCACTTTCATGCATCCTATATGTAATGCATATATAAATTAATAACTCACAAAAAACTTAATGGGTCTGGTCCAATAGGCCTCAGTCTTGATGTAGCTAGAAAAATAAATAATAATAAATTCCTAACATATACTCTAGGAATTCTAAAGGACAACTCAATTTAAGAATCAAAACTCAGTCAAAATACAAAAACTCTGATCAACCCGACGTCACATTTTACAAGAATTATATCAAAAATTTGGTAAAGTCTCCTTTGTAAAACGGATATTTCTCTACTGAAAAGTAAAGCCGATCCTGTAAGAAAACACACTTCTATACTCACAAATAGCTCAACACCTCAAGTTGGGACTCCAAAGTACATAAATTCTCAACCGAGGTTCACAATTCACCAAAAATCAATATTAAATAATAAATATAATAAAATCATTAAATCCCATATATATCAATAAAATACCAAAATACAATTTATTTAAATAACAAAAACATTAAATATAATTATTTTCACATTAATTAAATAAAATCTCAAATAAATTATATAATATTAATAAAAATCTTACTTTTTAATTATTTAACATAAAATAGTAAAATTCACAATTAATTACTCAAATAGGTTATATATATAATAAAAATGCTTAAAAACTTATTTAATCACAAAAACTGTATACAAAATTATTATTTGAATATATTTTCAAAAATTAGTCTTAATTAGTTAAAAATAGTATATAATTCGTAAAAATTATTTTGATACCATTTATTATTCCAAAATTATTTAAAACATATTATTTAACTATAATTTCAATATAAATACATAATTTACCCATAAATTCAAAAATCACATAATACTAAATATTTACTAAAAATTACCCAAAATTACTAAAAATCATTTTAATACTAATTATTCTTCTAAAATTACTTAAAACATACTAATTAACAATAATATCAATTAAAACACAAACTTCACCAATTTATATTAATTTTTCCAAAAATTAATTTTTCACATAAACCTTTAAAAATTCATAGTAAATAATCGGGATAGAATTTCAATATAATTCCTTCACAAACTATATTCTAAATAAATCAAACAATTTAGTAAAAATAAAAGAATGTTCCAGCGAGAGTCACCGAAACAGTGATTCGTCGAATATTTAAATCCAAAAATATTAAATAATTCAAAAAATTCAACAAAAATCACATTTGAAAAGCTTAAGCTACCCTAAACAACATTTCTAAAGGCAATTAACCTAAAACTCATGAAATCAAACTAAAAAAAATGAAAACTAAAATTGACATAATATTAAATCTAAAGAAAACTCACAAATGAGGAAGTTTAAGCTTGAACCAAGCTTGGAAATAAAGTCCTTGTAGCTCAAGGAGTCCAACAAGCCCAAGAACATGAGCTAAGGTGACTAGAGGAAGGATTGCTGGTGACAAACCACCCTTGCTGCTACTGCTGTTTCTACGTTAACTGGCAGTGGTCTGGCGCTCTTCATGTGATAGAGAGAAAGGGAAAGAAGAGGGAAGATGGTGATGGCAAGTGGTGGCTTGTGGCGATCCAGCGGGGTGGGTGGCACTCTGCATGCTTATAGGGAGGCAGGGGAAAAATGAGGAAAAGATAAAGAAAGAAAAAAGGAAAGAAATATAGGGAAGGTGAGGTTGACCCAGTTTTAAGCTTATATATATATATATAACATATAGTCAGACATGCACCCTATAATAAGGATAATAACAAATAATAATAATAATAATAATAATAATAATAATAATAATAATAATAATAATAATAATAATAATAATAATAATAATAATAATGCTAACACACATGCATGGAATAGTAACATTGATAATAATAAAAATAATGATAATAATAATAATAATAACAATAATGATAATAGTAAAGATAATAACTTTAATATTTTTAAATAATAAAACTTCCAAATAAATTCTTTACGTAATAAGAATATTTAACATAAAATAAATAAATATTAGTCACAAATAATTATAATATATATATAAATTTAAAATATTATTAACACTGCATATCTTAAAATATATTTTAATAATTTAAAATAAAGGGTCATTACATTTAGTCTTGAGTTAAATAGCAATGCCAAATCTCCTTCTTGAAACTCCTTCTTTTACAAGTGCTTATCATGCCACCTTTTAGTTATCTCCTTGTAGATTTTAGCATTCTTATAGGCATCCATCCAAAATTCCTTGAGTTCATTCAATTAGAGAAGTCTTTTTGCACTAGCTTGAGCCAAATCAAAATTGAGAACCCTTGTAGCCCAAAATGATTTATGTTTCAATTCAACCGATAGGTGACATGACTTTCTAAAAACCAAGTGAAAAGGTAAAGTCCTAATTAGAGTTTTAAAGGTTGTTCTATATGCCTAAAGTGCGACATCCAAATGTATGGACCAATCTTTGCAGAAGCATTGACTGTCTTCTCCAATATGCTTTTCAATTCCTTATTTGAGATCTCCACTTCTAGTTTGAGGATGGTATGGTGTGGCTACTTTATGCTTGAATATGTACTTTGCAAGAAGGCTCTCGAATTAGTGGTTACAAAAGTAAGAATCACCATTTCTTATTATAGCCCTAGGGGTTCCAAAGCAAGAGAAAATGTTTCATTAAAGGAATTTAATGGCCACTTTAGCATCATCAATTGGTGAAGCAATTGCCTCAACCCACTTAAATACATAATCAACCACAACTAAGATGTATTTGTTGCCATAGGAACTTAGGAATGGACCCATAAAATTAATTCCTCACACATCAAATAATTCAATTTCCATGATGTTTGTGAGCAGCATTTCATTATGTCTGCTAATGTTACATGTTCATTGACAGTGATCATATTTAAGCACAAATTCCCTAATAACTTTAAAAAGAGAAGGCTAATAGAATATGCTTTGAAGCACCTTTGCTACTATTTTAATGGAGCTTACATGTCCCCAACAGTTAAGTGAATGACAATGAATGAGAATGTTTGGTATTTCTCCATCCGGAACACATCTCCTTATTAACCCATCTCCACACCTTTTATAAAGTTAAGGTTCATCCCAAAAATATTGCTTCACATCCCAAAAGAATTTCTTCTTTTTATGGTAATCAAGGTCAAAGGGAAGAATGCTACATGCTAAAAAATTCACCAAATCCGTATACCATGGAACATTCTCTTAAATTTTCATAAGTTGCTTACCAAAAGATCATCAAAAATGGGGAAAGAATATGAATTTGGAATTTGCTCAAGACAAGAGAGATTATTCGCCACCAAATTTTTTGTTCCTTTACAATCTCGAATCTCCAAATCAAATTTTTATAATAGAAGGATCTAACGACTGAGCCTTGGCTTAGCATCCTTTTTTACTATAAAGTACTTGAGGGATGAATGATCCATGTAAACAATCACTTTGCTTCTAACTAAATAATAGCAAAATTTGTCCACTGCATACACCATTGCCAAGAGCTCTTTTTTAGTTATTACATAATTGATTTGAACTTCATCAAAAGTATGGCTAATATAATAGATGGAATAAGCTTGCTTGTCTTTTCATTGCCCCAACACAATACTACAGTATAGTCACTTGCATCACACATAATCTCAAACGAGAAGCTATAATCTAGTAATTACAAAACAGGTGTTGTGATTAGAGCATCTTTTAACTTGAGAAAAGCACCAAGACATTCATTATTAAACTTGAAAGGAACATCTTTAGCAAGCAAATTAGTAAGGTTTAGCAATTTTGGAAAAATCTTTAATTAAATGATAATAAAACCCAGCATGACCCAGGAAACTCCTTATCCCTTTGATGGAAATGGGTGGTGGAAGGAACTCAATCACTTTAATCTTAGCCTTGTCCATTTTGATTCCATTCTCAGACACAATATGTCCAAGTACCATACCTTTAGTCACCATAAAGTGATACTTCTCCTAATTAAGCACTAGGTTAGTTTCCTTACAGTGCTGCAACACTTTAGAAATGTTATCCAAACATGCATCAAATGAAAAACCATATATGGAAAAATCATCTATAAAAACCTCCATAATATCCTTAACAAAATTAGAAAATATAAACATCATGCATATTTGAAAAGTGGAGGGTGCATTACACAACCCAAAGGGCATTCTCCTATATGTATATGTTTTATAAGGACATGTGAAAATGGCTTTTTCTTGGTCATCAGGATGGATGGGAATTTGAAAGAAACCTGAATAACCTTTTAAATAATAAAAGAATGAATGATTTGCTAGCCTTTATAGGATTTGATCGATGAAAGGTAAAGGAAATTAATATTTTTTAGTTACTTTGTTTAACTTCCTATAATTAATGCCCATACACCAACTAGTGATTGTTTTAGTAAGAATTAACTGATTGTTCACATTCTTAACTATTGTCATTCCCCCTTTCTTAGGGACTATATGAATTGGGCTAACCCAATCACTATCTGAAATAGGATAGATAATCCCTGCATCAAATAATTTTATTGTCTCCTCTTTTACTACCTTTCATATTAGGGTTCAATCCTCTTTGGTTCTCAATAGAAGGTTTAAAACCTTTCTCCATATGAATCTTATACATGCAATAGAAGGGCTAATTGCCTTAAGATCATTAATAGTGTAGCCTATGATTTTTCTATGAGGCCTAACTCTCCTAAGCAATTTTTCTACTTATTTATCATTCAATTTAGCATTCATAATAATTGGATAAGTAGAATTTGGACCAAGAAAAGCATACCTCAAAGATGAAGGAAGAGTTTTGAGTTCTACATTTGGTGCATTCTCTTCCTTTAATATGCTCTCACAATAAACATTGGAGGGTAGAGGCCTATACCTTATTGATTGCTTCTTGTTTAATGCAAGATTAGCATTGAAATAATGATTGAACATTACCACCTCTTGATCAATGTCATCTTCTTTTGCAATATGAACCAAGCATGCTTTAAGTGGGTCTTGGGTGAGTTGTTTCTCAAATGTTTCTTGCATATAGCCCTCTATTGCATCCACTCAAAAATATGACCCCATTGTAGTAATTTGCTTAGTCATCTTGAAAACATTAAACTCCACTTTGTTGTCTTAAATCTCAAGCAAACTTTTCCTTATTTAACATCAATGATTGCACCAGTTGTGGCTAGCAATGGATGTCCTTAGATTATTAGTATATGTCGATTTTCTTCCATCTTTAAGATGATAAAATCACCCGACACAAAATAATCTCCAACCTTGATGGGTACATCTTCAAGAATTCTATAGGGATAGATAATGGATCTATCCATAAGTTATAATGACACCATTGTTGGTTGTGGTTCACCAATATTAAGGTGCCTACAAAAAGAAAAAGCCATTATACTTACACTTGCACCTAAATCACATACAGACTTACTTATAAATTCATTCCCGATAGTACAAGGGATGGTGATATTCCTTGGGTCTTTAAGCTTTTATGGAAGCTTATTTTGAATAATGGCACTTCATTCCTTATTGATGGGAAGGGTTTCATGATCTTCCCACTTCCTCTTGTGTAAGATAATGTCCTTAAGAAACTTTGAGTAGGCGGGCATTGTATTGATCACGTCTAAAAGTAGTATGTTGAGCTTCAGCTGTCAGAATGATTTCATGAACTTCTCAAATTGCCTATCCAACTTGGATTTTTATTGTCTTTAAGGAAAGGGGAGTGGTGGTGTCTTGAGAGTTTCCTCTTTCTTCTTGACTTTCTATTCCTTGTTCATGTCAGTCTTTGGTTCCTTCTATTGGGTGACTTAAATAACCCCTTCTTCTTAGTTTTTAGTCTTAACCTCAACCAATTGCTTTCCACTCCTAAGTGTTATTACCTTTGCTTGCTCTCTTGGATGTTCAAGTTGACTAGGCAATATACCACTTTATCTTAAGCTAGAGGCTTGAGAAGCAATTTGGTTCTCTAGCATCTTATTATGAGCATAGATTTGACTCATTTGAGAGTTTAGATTATTGATGGCTTCCTTTTGTTCCTTTTAATCCTTTAAGAATTTATCCATCATTCTCTCTAAATTAGGCTTGCTCTCTTGATATTAATGGAAGGAATTCTTTTATTGGAAACTGAGTAGAGGTTGCTTGAATCCTTAATTGGTGTTTTGACCTCCCCCTTGATTTGACCATGAAAAATTAGGGTGGTTATGCTAATCCAAGTAGTATGTGTTGGAGTAGGGATTTTCTTGATTCCTTATAAAGTTGTTAAGAGCATTGAATTGCTAAATAGAAGGATCTTGAGAGATACTCTAGTTTCCTCCCCTACAATAATCACAAGAATAAACAACCATAAGGTTAGATACCTTGGTTGAAGCCTCTAATTTCTTTGTAAGCATGTCAATCATTGCATTTAAAAGTTTTAACTATCTACTTCATGCATCCCCATAACTCTTTTTGGTGCACTCCTTTCTCCATGCCATTGATAATTATTGTATGCCATTGTCTTAAGCAAGTTGTCTGCATCGTCAGGTGTCTTGCTTATAAATGAGCCTTGAGCTATAGCATATATGGTGATCCTCATTGGCTTGGTGAGTCCTTAATAAAAGGTTTGTATGAACAACCATTGTGGAACTCCATGATGAGGGCACTGACATTGCAAGTCCTTGAAATGTTCCTAAGCTTTATATAAAGATTTTCCATGGTGTTGAGTGAAGCTTATGATCTCTTGTCTAAATTTTTCTATTTTTTAGGGGAAAGTACTTACTCAGAAACGTCTATGACAAAACATCCCAAAAAGTGATGGATTGTGGTGCAAGAGAGTATAACCACAAGTTGGCTTTATCTCTTAGAGAAAAAGGGAATACTTTGAGTTTTATGGTAGTCGGACTAACCCCATTCATCTTAAAAGTGTCACATATCTCTAAAAATTGAGCTAGATAAGCATTAGGATCTTCACTTCAGAGACCTCCAAGCTGAAATTATGAGACCATTTGAATAATCGTTGGCTTGATATCAAAATTGTTAGTATCCATGTTTGGTCTCACAATGCTATTCAAATTGTCGCCTGGATTAGGTATCATGTATTCTTAAAGAGCATGATTCCTAACTTACTATGCCACTTGATCATCAACCATCGTTTTCTTGTCTTTCTGACTCTTTTCCTTTCAATTTTTCTGCATGATTTTTCAATTTCAAGGTTGATCTTCTCTAAGTTTGTTCCATTAGATCAAGTGTTCATAAACTAGCAAAAATCACCTAAAAAAGCAATATCAAAATAAGTGAGATTTAAAAAAAATACTAGTCTAAGAAAAGTAAAAAATTAAATTAATATCAATATTGCCAATCCCCGATAACAGTGCCAAAAACTTATTGCATTCAAAACTAGTAAGTGTATGGATTGTGAATTGTAGTACAAAAGATATCATTCTCATGAGGATTCAATATTGAATACTAATATTTCTACTTATATTCCTAGCTAGCAAATCAATAAAGTAATTAAGAAAATATAAATATAAATTAAAACAACTAAAATTAAAAGAAAATCAAATTATAAAAACATAGAGCTTAGGTTTAGTTTCACTATTCCAATCTGATCATGAACACATTATTAAATAAAAGCAATGATTTCAGTTAAGGGTAATTATTCTAAAATACTTAAAGACTCTCTCGAGTTCAATTAAGTCATGTTAAGATTAAGATTTAGCCTACTCTTTTAATTAAGAAATTAATCCTAACTCATTAATCTCTTTAACAACTATCTTACCCCGGAAGAGCTTGCCTACTCTCGTGGTCAAGTGATCTAAGTCCTATGAGTCTTAAGCTAATAAATTCCCTTAACTCTCATTGGTGAATTTACCCATGAACATGCAAACAAGCTGGCTAAGAATGAAAGCATAGAACAAGTACAACTAAAAGAATTAACTGAAAATCATATTAAATAATTAAGCTCTTGTGTTCAATCACACAATAGAATAGTTACGCCTAACCTAAACTCTAATGGAAATTTAGCCACACATAATCGTGGAAAAGCACACAAACATATTTAAAAGAACTAAAAGATGAAAAAGAAAATAAAATAAAACTCATTTAATCTTATATGAATCTCCTTCAATCTTTATTTGGCTCTTGTTTATGCCTTCCCTTCATCTCTTATGAATGCCCTAGCATCCCCTTTTTATAGAAAAACTTGGTAGGAAACCCATTCCTTTTGAATTCTCAAGTCCTTCTTAAAAGAGGAAACTTGTATATATTGACACCACTTCAACATTACTTCAATAGGGGCACATAGCTCTTTAGGTTAGGATTCCAACAAGCAGCACCGATTGCATGCCACTTTAATATGGCAGTAACACTTATTGCATATATTGGTGTTAAAGCCATGTCACAATGTCTTCATCAATCTTCAAATGGGCAACAAAGCACACAAGATAGATAGATAGTGGTGTGGAAATAGTGCTGAGCATCATTCAAAATCCAATAACAAACACCACTTTAAAATGGTTTTATCAACGTGGTGTGGATTAATCCTTAGCTTTTTGGACTCCTTTAATGAATTTTCTTATAAAAGAGGGGAAAATAAATTAGGCATTTTAAAATAAAAGTCCTCATTTGACTATAATTAAACCAAAAATAATAGAGTCCTAAATAAAATAGGAAACTATAATATTTCTCAATTAAACTCGAATTCTACCTAAATTAAATTAATTTATTATTCAATATTCATTGAAATTCAACTCAAAATATATGTAAAAATTACATACATCATATCTTAAGTGCAATGTCGATGCTTGTGTGCCTACTAACTCATCGTATATTGGGATTGGGTGTGTTATGAGACTCCTTTGGTAATTTCCAGTCTACCTTCCATGCCTAGAAATGGTTTTGGTTATTACTAGTTAGGAGAAAAAAAAATGATGGCATTAGGTAAGGTTTTACTCAATTTTAACTTTTTCTTTTTTTATTGTTAAAATGAAATTTTCTTACTTTTTTTACTCTTTAATATAGTCTACCACTACCCATGTCAACAACATTAATGGTCGTTTAATGTCTCTATTAAAATAAGGGCTTAAATAGTTGGTTTTTTAGAAAGTTGTGCTTTTTTAGCAAAAAAAGGAAGAGGGCTTATAAGAGCTTCGGCAAAAACGTTAAGGGAAAAAATGCATCTTTTCCTCCCAAAAATTATAAAAAGTTTAAAATTTTACTTCTCATAGGTTATGATACCTTTCAAGATGAGTTTGCTCTTATAAGGCATAATCAAAATAAGTTTCAAAATTTTCATTATTTTCTGTAAATGTATAGAAAATATGGACTTATTTACCAAAAAAAAAAGTCTTTAATTCTAGATTAAAATAATAATTCTGATTTGTTCACATGCCAGAAAAGTTTTTGAGTGACTGCTATAAAACTAAATAGAAGTTTGGTATCTAAAAAACAAGTTAAAGTTTGGTAACTAAATTAAAATAAAGCTACCATTCAGTACCCGCTTGTGCATTTGAACTTGCATAACTACACACTTCCATAATGCTGGTTTTAAAGCACCATAATGCTTTTCTCATTCTAGAAAAAAAATTAGCACTTGCCATGCTAGTGCAATAATGTTAGCTGTCTAATCAACATTCTAGCAACATCATCTTTTTGTTGCATTACCTTTAAGGGTAAATTAACCTCTACAACACACGAACCCAAATACAAGTGATACTTGAACTTGTCCCTAGGAAACAACAATTTAATCAACATATTTATTAGATTCTCCACTATTTTTTAACTGTAATACTGTAATCTTTCTATCACTAATTATCTCCGTATGACATTTATATTTTGACTTTAATATGCTTAAGTCTCTTATGATACATTGAATACTTAAACAAATAAAAAAGGAATTTGGCTATCAAAAAATACCATAGATAATTACAAAATTGACCAAAGACTATTAACAAAATTATACATATGTGATGCTTCTTTATCTCACTAGTTAATACATATACTCAGCTTCAATGGTAGATAAAGCTCATTGATTTCACAGTTGCTTTCCAACTAACATGTTAAAACTTTGCCAGCTAATAAGTTGCAATTTTGTTAAGAACTTTATAATCTAAAATGCACATACACAGCATAGTAACACCACAAGCTATCTAATAAAACCATGACAATTTTGTTAGATGTGAAATGGTATATATACTACACACACATTCTAAGTTAGTGATGTGGAATCCAAGACCAGAGATGGAACGCCATGAAAGCCTTACACTTATCCACACTACACATATAATTCTCTTTTTGTTGAGAATTTAATAACTTAAAACACACAGAGCATAGCACAGTGACACCACCAGCCATCTAACAAAACCATGACAATTTTATTAAACGCAAAATGGTATATATGATACACACTCAAATTCTAAGTTAGCGATTTTTTGAAGTGAAGTTATACTTTCTATTATTAGATAGACATCATTAATATTATTTTATATTAAATGATATAGATTTTTTTAAAATAATGTTATAATAAATATCATTAAGATAAAACTAAAATTCGAATTTAAAAATGATAGAGGATATCACATTATTTTACTAGCACCTTTATATATAATTTGTAATAACTAAGTTCGTAGTTGTATATATATATATATTGCTATAAAATAATATTTCTATGACTAATAAGTTCAATATTTTGCTACAAAACTTATATTTGTGTAGCAATCATATTTAATATCTTTTTGCAACTTAGGTTCATTACTTATAAAAAAGTAACTAAATAGTCATCTCTTGTTATGGCAAGCTACAAAATCAATTTTCATGGTCAAAGCATTTAACTACAAAAATTTATAAATTTAGTCACAAATTATTTCAAAAGTTTATATAATAATTTTTGTAGTGACACTAAATATAAAGACGGTACATAAAACTTCATAGGCTGAAGAGCAAAAAGGGGAATCCGCCCCATGAGGGACTTATATTGGATTAGCTAGTTATTGCGGAAATCCTCCCCTTCCCTCTTTCTTTTTTCTTTTTTTTTTAAATTACCAACATAATCCACATTTATATAGCCAATCAATAAATTCATTAGGATAATTGCTACTATTACAAACCAAGCAAGTATTCCATGAGCCCCTCAAGTATCTTATAATCCATTTTAAAGACTAATGAGTTTTTTTTATTGATCCATAATCCTAATAACTACACTTATAGTATGTAAGAGATTGGGTTGAGTACTTACCATAATATACATAAGACTGCAATTAGTACCTGAGTATGGAATGCACTTCATATGCTCCACCTCTTCTTTAATTTTTGGTTACTACTTACTATACAACTTAATATGTGCCACCAACTGTGAACTCATAAATTTGAATTCTTTGACCAAATCATTGTAAAAAAATTTAATTCGCTTTTTGTATGACAATTATAATGTTCTTATATGTTTGTCTTTATAGATCTCAATCCTCAAAATCTACTTCATTGTACCCTAAATCCTTCATTTCAAGTTCACTATTTAATTGAGTTTTCAACTTATTAATTTCATACATATTCTTGGTTTTTTATAAAGTAAACATAAGTTATATATCATATTTGATTTATAGTGTAACTATTATCAATCATGAAAACATAACCTCATATACCATTACCTAAGTGACTACTTCTTTAGCGAACACACTTGCACATGTAATGCTCTTTATAATAACTTAACTTTTATATAAGTCACGTAGATTTGTTCACCCAACTTACCATACAAGAAAGTAGTTTTAATATCTAATTGTTCTAATTTATATTGAAAATTATACATCATAACAAGAATCATATGAATGGAACTATGCTTCACTATAGGTGAAAGAATTTCATAATAATTCATACTTTCTCTTTGAGTGTAGCCTTTAGTCACCAATGTAACTTTATAACAAGGATTACAATGAAAAACATACAAGAACACTAATTAAAAACTAATCACAAGTCTAAAATATATAGCAATAAATATTAAAAATATGACATTGCATTGGTTGTACCCTTTGAGCACTGCCACCATAATAGTTACAACTCCAACTCCAAAATACATCTTGCATTTCGGGCATATTACCATAGCTTTTATATTATAGTTCTAAAATTATAAGAAAATACATATAAACTGAGCCTTTCACCTAACTAACACAAAAGGTAAAAAAAAGCTAGTAAGAGAGTAGGCCAAAGGTAACTAATATTTAAGGGCAGTACAAGGTATAAGATTTGAATTCTATCATCATCAATTTGAAAAAGGAAGAGTAAAAATAGATAACATAGCCTTCGATTCCACCTTATAAAATAAATCCTCCTATATTTTCTTTAGTTCTCATATTTTCCATTTAGTAGGTTCCCTCGATATTTCTTAAAATGAGACTCATTTTTTGTTAACTGAGATATAAACATGGCAAGAGAGGCCCCTTCTTCTCTATTATGATTGACAAAACTCAAAAAAAAAAGGGGGGTACCCTTTACATAATAGCAATCATGTATTGACTAGTTTCCTTGCTTTAAAATGCTCTTGGCCTAACTTGTATTATTACCAAGCTGAATCTCTATTGCATTATCCCATTTTCTTTAGACTTTCCACTTTCTCATCTTCATGATTTGTCATTATCATTGTGAAGAAGAAAGGAGGCAAGTTAATTTTACTTGAAGTACTCATATGATTGTCACTGTTATCAGATAAAGATTAAACTTGACACTTGAACTCAAATGAATCCTTTATTGAAACTTTAACTAAAATTGATAAAAAGAACATATGAAGGCTAGAAAAAAATAGTATTTTAAACAAACATGATCTTATACTCATCCATTATGTGACTATATTTATTTCTTGTATAACTGATAACTTGCTTTTCGAAACTCTTGAGCTGGAACCCTGCAAGTGGTCAACAATAGATAACATGAGAGGTGGGGAGGGTCCCCATAAACACTCTGATGCCTAAGTTAAAAATAGAGAGAGAAAAAAGAACAACAGAAATATGAGAGAATAGAATGAATAAGATTAAGGGATATGGGATCCTATTTATAGTGGTAGTGATACTTAAACCTAAAAGGAGTAGGATTCCTCTTTAGGTAGGAGTTCTAGGCTAATTATAAGAGTATTCCTTCTCCTTTTAGGAGTCTTTTGTGGCAGAACCTTTTCCTAAATTAATTTGGCTGCCTTCCCTTTCTGAGTAACCTGTATAGGAGATAAAAGACCTTAATGAAATAGGAATATATGTATATTGGGTATCAAGAGTCCCCCTTATGAGTCTGTTCACATATTTATGTCTGAGGTATCCTGGTCTGTAAGTAAGGAAAACATTGCCCTCTCATCAAGGGAGAGACCACTGAAGTAATTATATTTATTGTGGAGGGGTAAGCTGAGGTGGCCAGCCTCAGTCATAAGAAAAGGTGATGCTCGGTACTGAGTCTTAAGATCATTAAATAAGAACACCGTTGAAGTGCCAGCTGGACTTGAGTATGCAAAATCTATAATAAAAAAGGATATATAATGGATTAACCCTCCAGTGTGAAGACAACATGATGGAACTAGACGTCACTGGAGTTTTGACGCTCGGTGCATTAAAAGTGCAGCTCGAGTGCCAATCCTCAGTACTATAGAAGCAACCTGAGGGTGCCAGCTTTAGTCATTAGACTTAAATATGTGAGGCTTAGATGCTCGGTGTAAGGACATAAGGCTTACATACTTGGAGCCTCAGTACTATAAAAGCAACTTAAGGGTGTCAGCTTCAATTTTTGGACTTAGATTCTTGGTGCATTAGAAGCGCAACCCAAGTGTTGTATAGTCTCAGTGCCTTGAATGTATGGCTTGGATGCAGAACCTCAGTACTATAGAAGTGACCTGAGGGTGCCAGCTTCAATCGCTAGTAGTTGGCACTAAATCTTATGATCCTTAGTGTGGGAGCAGTGGTGCACCCAGGATAAGTAACTTTTATGTCACTTCGATGCCTTAATTTTTGAAATTTAAATTACATAACTATCGCGTCTATTCATGTATTAGAAGATGAGACATTATGTTGCCATAATGATGACTGCTCGATTAATGGGTTTTTCTATTTACCAAACTGCCCTTAATAATGTGGGAGCAACTAAAATAATTATGAGGGTAGTTAATGGTCATTTTCAGAGCCTTCTGTTGTCTTATAAGTATCTATGTTCTTCTGATGTGTTTCATTTGTTCTTCTTGTTGTGCATTGGTTTTTTCAATCTTTTTTGCTTCCTCTCGCTATTGTCATTAAGCTTATTCTATAGCAACCCCTGCATTCTGGAACCTAGTGATCTTTTCCTCTATACATTTGTTCTTATAATTTTTTTCTTTTTTAGATATGGCATCGAGAGAACAAGTTAGTTCTGATATATTCATTTCTAGAGTATATGAGGAGTTGTTAGGGTGGTATCAGAGGCATTTCAGCATTCCCGTTGATTTCACCATATATACTATTGAAAGGAAGTTTAGAGCCCATATGCCCATGCTAGGCCTCAATAGGTTAGTTGTGTATTTTAACTAACTAGAGGGGGGTCTAAAGTTCCCTTTAGATCCTTTTGGAAAATCATTTCTAAATAGGTATAACATAGCACCCAGTTAGCTTCATCCCAATAGTTACCAGTTTTTGACTGGGTTTATAGAGTTTATGCATGAGGATAGGGAGCCAGACTTAGATGTCTTACGATACTTGTATAGCCTGAATAAGAAGAAAGGGGAGTTGATGTTCTCATTGTCAGCCACCCCCAACCACAGCCTTTTTATGAAGCTTCCAGATCTTCACAAGAAATGGAGGCACAACTTTTTTATCATTGAACATCATTTGGACTTCTTGGATGTTCGACGAATGTGGTATGATGAGTGCCACAAGGTGAAACAGTCACCAAAGTTGTCCGATCATGATACTGAGATGGCCTTGAGACTTTATCTCAATGGCTTAGCTGATGCTCGGTCGGCTGAAGATGTATTGAAAAGATACTTATGGATAGTCTGCCTAGATCGAGCTCAATCCACTAGTACATTTTGATTATCAAAAGGTATCTCTCTGACTTTTTATTTTTATCTTTTCATTTGTAGATGGTTGAATTTTTTACATTTGTGGACGAAATTTGGCTTGTAGTTGACAAGCCCGCAAGGCAAAAAGAAGTTCAAATCTCCTCCCCCTTACCTAAGTCTGTAATGCCTATGGTCCTAGAGGAAGCTGCTAATAATCTAAAAGGAAAAGTTGTAGTTGGGTCTTCACGAAGTGAAAGAGAAGGGCGGTAAAAAAGGCGACTGATATAATGATTGTAGATAGCGGGGTTTAGCGTGCGTCCAAGATTTTAGCGACCACAACACTGTTTAGGCTCAGGGCCTTTGGGAACACACTACTATATCACAAAGTCATAGCGTGGGGCAGAGGAGTCGCCACCCATGGTAATAACTAGGACAATTTGATTGGTGGTACTCGATTCTCTAAAAGAAAATTAGCACCACAACCAGGAGATTTTGGATACGGAATACTAACTTCTCTTAGTCTCGTTTTCATTTAGAATAATTTTATAAATGATTATTTCATCCTCTAATTACATGCAATTTTATTAAACCCTAGTTAACATCCATCTAACCCAAAAGGCAACAAGTCAATAAAATTACAAGTAAAAAATGCACTCAAGATCGTGTTGTCCCTAAGTCTAAACTATGTTAATTTTATTAAAAAAGTTAGCTAGATTTACATTTTATTTACAAGTGAGAAATGGACTAAAGGTGGACCTACATTTTTATTAATTAGTGAGCCTAGATCTATTTATTTTAGTCTGTCTAAGGAATGGGCTTAAGTCTATTAAATTTTAAAGGAAAGTTAAATTAGTGGGCCTAAGTCTAACTTGGTTTTATTTTAAGTGAAATGTGGGCCTAGGTCTATTTATTTTAAAAAAATGAAATTAAGTGGGCTGAGCAAAGTCTAAACAATTTTAATTAACTAAGCGGGCCTAAAATCTAATTAACCTAATGGGTCTAAATTGATTTTAATTATTTAAAGTCCTAAACCATTTTTTTAAAACCTATTTATTAAGTGGGTTAAACCTAAATGTGGGCTTGGGGCTCGAGAAAATACAAAAGGCCCAAAAACATAAAAAAAACACAATAAAATCAAATCAGAACACATTCATATATGATTTCTAAAAAGACCTAAATTAATTACATACAAACCCTAATTAACTAAAGCCACCATTAATTTTTAATTAATTTTTACCCGATTGAACCTAATAACTAATTAATTTTAAAGTGTAGAAATTTAAATATTTCACTATTCCCACTACTGGGGCTATTACAAACTACGTACAAAATTAAAATTAAACAATTATGCACCCATGGATTAAAAATAAACTACACATAACAAACACATACAAAATAAATATTAAAATCCTAAGAACTATTAAAAAACAGTACAGATTCATCCATTGCATTCCATGGATCTTCTGTTCAATTAAACATAAGTGGTATCCTCTTCAATCCACATGCACATATCAAAACAAAACAAAAAAAGTAATTAAATTAGTATTGAAATTAAATAATAAAACAAATAGCGAAATAAAATAAAAATCACAAAAAGAAGAGAAGAAAGAAAAAAATGAATGTTGTGCATATGCTTTGAGATAGCCCCTCAGATTGTGATTGTCACCATTAAAATTGACTTAGTATTGATTTGATTCTGGACTGGGACTAAAAAAATGTTGGATCATCTTCATTAAATAAACTGTAAAAATTAGGGTTTTGAAAGAACAGAAGAAATCAAAGTTTGATCTAGGGATGTGTGAATTTCTCTCAATTCCTCCGTCTGTGTAAAAAAAAACCCCCTATGCACGCATGTAGACTCTGCTTTTAAATACAGAGTCTGCGCGTACTGACTTCCTCCAAAGGAGGAATAGACCTATCTGATCAGATAGCGTCCTAATAAGATTTGATTTTTAAAACTTATTTACATGCTTTGAATGTGTCAAAATTTTCATTAGATAATAATAATAATTAAATTAAATTTTCAACCAATCAAAACACTGAAAAAATTGACAAAAAATAAGAAAAAATACGCAAAAAAATCAAAAAAGGACTTATTGTGCATCGGCACTATGCAATACCAACCGACATTGTATAATGCCAATCGGCATTGTGTAATGCCAGTCAGCATTGTGTAATGCCAGTCAGCATTACACCAAGGTCGATCGGCATTTTAAATGCCGATCCTAAAAGTTTTTTTTTAACTTTTAATTATCAAAAGACCCCTAAAAAATTGACTTACTTGCAATCAAATCCTAAAAAATGTTGCAATTTAGTCCTTAAAGTCCAGAAAATCAACAACCAAGTTCAATTTTTGAATGAATTTCATCATAGGGGCTTACGTTATAATTATGCACAATTGCATCCAGAAATTGGGTGCTTACAGTTACCCCCCTTTGTCATTGTTTGCTTGACAAATTGCGATAAAGAAATAGAAGCACAATTTTGAAAGAAAGAAATTATAACACTTGATTGTATCCTAAATGATAGATTGATGCTTAAATTATTGAGCAAGGTGTAGTGTTTGATAAGTCTTACTATATTTCCTGTTGAACGTCTAATGGACTTTGTGCAAATGAGTTTTGCTATATTCCCTGTGGGACGTTTAGCGATGATAAATTGAAAACTTGCTATAGTTCCTGTGGAACGTCTAGCAATGATAAATTTTGTTATATTCCCTGTGGGACGTCTAACGATGCACACTATATTCCTTATGGGACGTCTAGTGTAGATGAATTGAAATTTGCTATAGTTCCTGTGGAACGTCTAGCGATGATGAATTTTGTTATATTCCCTATAGGATGTCTAACGATACACACTATATTCCCTATGGGATGTCTAGTGTAGATGAATTGAAAACTTGCTATAGTTCCTGTGGAACGTCTAGCAATGATGAATTTTATTATATTCTCTGTAGGACGTCTAACAATACACACTATGTTCCCTGTGGGACGTTTAGTGTAGATGAATTGAAAACTTGCTATAGTTCTTATTGAATGTCTAGAAATGATGAATTTCATTATATTCCTTATGGGACGTCTAATGATGTTCACTATATTCCCTGTGGGACGTCTAATGAAGTTGAATTAAAACTTGCTATAGTTCTTATGGAACATCTAGCATTAAGGAATTTTGCTATATTCCCTGTGGGATGTCTAATGATGTTCACTATATTCCCTATGGGACATTTAGTGAAGTTGAATTAAAAACTTGCTATAATTCCTGTGGAACATCTAGCAATGATGAATTTTGTTATATTCCCTATGGGACATCTAATGATGCACACTATATTCCCTATGGGATGTCTAGTGTAGATTAATTGAAAATTTGCTATAGTTCCTGCAGAACGTCTAGCAATTATGAATTTGAAAGTTTATGTCATAACTGTTATGCAGTACATAACATAATGAAGGTTATGACTATTGTGCAATACATAACATAATCATTTGAAATTCATATCATAGCTACTGTGTAGTATATGAATCCTTTGATTGAAATGATGCATGTTTAATACAAAAAATGAATTCTGTAATCTTATTTTGTAGCTTATACTTCACAGAAAATTTAGAATTACAGATTGATTATGTAGTTTTAATAATTCAATGAATTATTAATTTGATGAATTTCATGATTTAATTAGGAATGTATTCCTAATCCGAATGCAATAATGGACAAAATTGCAAGAAAGAAAATATGGATAAAAAGTAAGTAAATTAGAAGGATTAAAATGGATATTTTTCATTTTATATATTCTTTCCCTTTTGTCGATCACTTTACTTCTCTTCCTATTCTTTTCTTCTTCTTTCTTTTTTTTAATTGAACTTGATTTTTCTTTTCTTGATTTCTTCACCATTTATTATCCGATTTACAATCTGTCTAATCCTATGGCCTCCTCGTCACACAAACAACATGAAGGAGTTGAGACTTTAGAATGTCAAAGGATTCTGCCTCTTCATTTTCCTCAGAATAATCTGGAACTTCAAGAAGACTCAACTATCTTTCCTTTGACTCATTTACATACCCACAGGTGCAGAGATGTGGGTAATGAGGTAACTTTTCTTGCTTCTATTTATTTCTACAAAAATATTACCTATATAATTAGTAATTAGAGTTAGTTTCAAAGTAGAGATTGACATTGACATGTATATTAGTCAGAAATTAATATGAAAATGCATGATAAATTGAAATTAACTCTGAAAATATGAAATTTGACTCCTAGGTTATTAGAATGGAGGATCGGATGTTTGGAATTTTGGTCAGAATTCCAGATTTTCGATCATTCAAGTTAATGCCGATCGACAATCTACATTACCGATAAAAAAAAAGATTTTTTTTTAACTTAATTTTTTTAAGGGGAAATTAATTAATTAATTAACAAATCAAATCCTTCAATTTCAATTCTTTGATTAATTAATTAATTATTGTTTTCTTTTTAAAATTAAAATAGCATTCGATGAAGTTCACGGGTTGTTTCAATTTAGCCTGAGAATTATTTCACGGATTGTCAGAGCAAGTGACACATCTAATTTGGGCTTTCAGATTTAGGCATTTCATTAGTGCACTTTTGACTGTTCGAGGTCGGTCTGACCGTTATTCTTTATTTGCTTTGATCGAGCGATGGATGGATACTACCTACACTTTTCATACTTGTGTGGGTGAGCTGACCGTTTCACCTATGAGTTTCTCTACGATCATTGGGATTGCCTTTCGAGGATCCCTAGTTCTATTTGACATCAGCTATTGTAGTCTTCCAGAGCATGCACAGAGTCAGTATGTGCGAGATTTGATCGGGTTCACCCCAGTATGGAAGAATCAGAAGAACATTCTTCTTTCATCATTAGTTGAGGGATTTAGACAACTTCCTACTTCTACTCCTTATTAGATTATTCATAAGGTGAGGTGTTTCCTTTTGATAGTATTAGGCATGACCCTCTTTTGTCAGACTGATCATGAGGTCAGTATTGCTTTGTTGGGTCCTCTTTGTGACTTGGATCAAGTTGCCATACTAGATTGGGGATCTGTTGCACTCGCTTATATTTATTACAGATTGGACACTATCTGTAGAGGTGCTGTCACGATGTGTGGCTTTTGGCATGTCTTGCATGTATGTTCTCCTTCATTTGATCTTTATAGTCTTGCTCTTCGTTACCTTTTTCTGATATGTTCTCTTTTTTCCAGATCTGGAGCATAGAGATTAAGCTGATTCGAGGCTTTAACGCTATCAGTTCTAATAAGACCTTTCCTCTGATGATGAGATGGGGTGCTTCCCACCTTGCTAGCAATAGGAATACTTTGCAAACATACCGTGATCAGTTGAACACTATCGAGTGGCACCTGGTAAGGAAAAAGAAAATAAAATCATTAGAATGTTACAGTTTAATAGAGATTAGACTTAATTTACATAAATTGCAGATAAACTATTATTAGTTAGAGGGTGCTGAGGACATCTAGCGATATAATTTCATGGCGGCTGTAGCTCGTTTGGAGCCTATGAGGATCCTGCTCTCTGGTTATGGCTGTCTGATATGGTATTTAGGGGAGCGAGTGTATCGCTAGTCTTTTGGCCCTTCTCAATGTTGCATTCCATCTAATGTCCCTTCCTTTATGCTCCGCTGCTTGCATCTTACAGGTTCAGCATTAGGGGATGCACTACAGGGATATGCTGCCTCAGATTTCCTTGAGCGTTCTCGATAATATCAACAGTTTATCTGTGAGAGTCTCTTGCAGCATGTTCCTATTGATGATGATGAGGTAATTTCTCATTATTTTAGCTTCTGTTTCTAGAACCTATGAATCACTCCTTTTCTTTACAGTTTAAGGAGGTTCGCTCTCCTATTGATGAGGATGAGGAGACTGAGATTGCTCCAAAGACTAAGGTTGTTCCTGATATTGAGAGCCTTGAGCCTAGACCTAGTCCTGGTCATCATGCTCAACACGTTAGGTCTAATCACGATGGTGCTTTTACGAGCATTACCCTTGGTGATATCTCGCTTCCAGATAGGTCCATGTTCTACTGGGCTCCCACTGTTCAAGCTCCAGTTGAGCAGCAGATGCAGTTCAGTGATGCTCAGCTTCCTAGCTTTTGTCCACTAGATGCTTCTCATGTGAGTCTGTTTAATTTATTTCTTATATGGATCTGTACACTTAACATTAATATTAGTAAAAAATTTTATAAAACAGGTTCCTCAGACACAGGCAGAGTATTTATACACATACTTGCCTCATCTCAGAGATTATTCACGATGTAGGTTATAGACAGTTGGTGGGTAAGCATCTACACTGAGAAAATGCAAAATGTATACATGCTATGCATGAATGTATATGATATGATGTTTCCTATGTATGCAGAGCTATTCCCGCAGTCTAAAGTAGGAGAACGAGATGCTTCGTCGACAGCTTGTAGACTTGGGCTGTGATTTGTATAGCTATGGGACTTCATCTACCAGACCTTCAGACACTTATCATCATGATAACCCTACCAGAGGATGGAACCCATGGCCTGATACCAAAGCTTGAGATGAGTGATTCAGAGAGTTTTTTTTTAATAAATAACTAATTAAAAAATATAGTTAATGAACATTATCCTTTTTAATTAACTATCCATTTATCTTAATCCTTTCTCAAGATGGATAATATTGGATAGATAAATAATTAAAAGAATGGATTATCTTCCTAATTATTTATTTATCCCAATCCTTCTCAGATTCTATCACCTTATCCACATCTTTCTTTGCTAGCAGAATCCTTTTCCCATATAAACTCATCTTCTTTCCCTATATAAGACCATACAAAGGGCATTCTCCTTCATCCTTTACTCATTCATCATGACTCAAGCATCTCTCTAAACAATGAAGAAATTTCTTAAAAGTCTCAATGGCGATGACTGGAACAAGCTTTAACCTTTCCACATCAAATCCCTGAAATCTCTTCAGCACCTGACTATTGATAACAATCTCCTACATGTTGCTGCTACCTTCTGGGATATCAAGGACCATGTATTCAGGTTTAATGAGTAGGAGCTTTGTCTAATGATTAAAGAGTTTACTGCTATCCTAGAATGCACATTAGACTCGACTGCTATGATAGCCCTTCCTGATTTAGAGATGCAGTTTCCTAGCAGATTGGTTACATTCTTTGATTTGCCCTTAAATGATATTTACATGTATGTGCATAACCCTAGGACCATTCATCTTTCTTCTCTTATCACCATCTGTGGGACTCGGGACAAAAACACCACTTCTTGGACTAGAACAGTTGCTTTCTATTTATATGCTAAATTTTTGCTAGTTTCTCACCATGGTGGAGCCGATACATGCATTATCAGTATTTTGGAGTAGGTAGAGCTTGGGGCTAACCCTATGCTAGTTATCCTTGCTGAGACCATCATTGGGCTAGACAGTTTCAAGACTCATAACCGTTTTTTAGGTAGTTTACTTCTTCTTCAGGTATGTAACCAAAACTTTTATTTATTTTGCCTTTACTTTTGCCTCAGTCGCCCTTTTGGGTTTTCAACTTAGCAGGCTTTTATTTTATTATTCTTATATATATATATATATATATATATATATTTGGTTACAGGAAAAGTTGAGCTTATTTACTGTACCCCTCAGTCCTTTGACTTATCAACCTCATCAACTACAATCTCGTTCTCTAAAAATGAAAGACAAACGTTCTATGGACCAATGAGTTGACTAGTTGAAGAAGATTTTAGATGCTGAGATCATAAGGGTTTGCCCTTGGTGGAGATTAAAGTTCATGACTATTGATCTGTATGATCACTGTGTTCCTATTCCAAGGCTACACTTCTCTACCTTTTTTACCCCTTTACACCTTTGTCGTTAATATAGTCGCCCTCAGTTCATTGTTACTATTCTGAATGACTTTAAAGGCTTTCCTTTGAGACAAGATTCTCTGGATAAGATTAGGAGCTTGTGGCCTTATAGAGCCCTTGAACGGAATATACACCTAGATGCTGATGTTACTACTGATGATGATTGCAAAACTTGGGTTGTTATCCAAAAGACAAAACCACTAGGCTTTGCAAGGTACAAGAGAACTCAAACTTTGTATGATGAGTTATAAAGGAAGAAACAAAGACATCACTAGATAGAATGTTCTCATAGAGCTAGTTTTAGGCTTTCTTATGTTTTTTCATCCTTTCAAGTACTTATGCTTTATAATAAAGAAAGATATGCAAAGTTTAACAAAACTTCAATTTCAATTTCATTCATTAATTAGGGCTAAAACGAGTACATTTAATACATCACATGACATAACTCCTGTTATCAGCTAGTCCTCACGGATTTTCTAACTGAATATTTTTCACTCACATTTTATTTCCCTAATTTTTTCCTGACTAGCCCTTTGCGGGTTTTCTAATCAACGGGACCATTATTTTTTATTTATTTCCTTAACTTTTGCCTGTTAGCCCTTTGTGGGTTTTCTGAACAACAGGAATGTCCTAACTTTTCCCTGACTAGCCTTTTCATGTTTTCTAGCCAGTGGACTTTATTTTTTATTCTACTTTTATTCATATTTTTTACAAGTAGTACTTTTTGAGGCAATCTAGATTAATAGGTTCCATAAACTCATTCCCTTTAAGATCTAATATCTTAGCAGCTCCTTCAGGTAGGATTGATTTGACCAAGTATGGACCTTCCCAATTCGGTCTAAATTTACCTCTCGAATTGAACACCATGGCTCTAGACTGTTTTAGCACCATATCTCCAGCTTTGATCTTCCTAGGCTTAACCTTCTTATTGAACACCCTTGCTATCCTTCTCTGATATATATGAGTGTGGAATAATGCATCCATCCTTTTCTCATCTAGAGATACTATATGATCATATCTTTTCTGCACCCATTCATTCTCAGTTATTTTAGCTTCCATAACTACTCTCAAGGACTTAATCTCAGTTTCTATGGGCAAAGCTGCCTCATAACCATATACTAATAAGAACGGTGTTTAGCCTATGGCGATTCTAGTTGTAGTCCTATATCCCCACAAGGTAAAAGGAAGATATTCAGACCAATCCTTGTAAGTTTTGACCATCTTAGAAAGGATTTTATTGACATTTTTATTAGCTGCTTCCACTGCTCCATTAGCTTAAGAGCGATAAGGTGAAGATTTATGGTGCTCAATCCCATACTTTTGTAACAACTCTGCTATTTCTGCTTGAAACTGAACCCCATTATCTATCACAACATGATGTGGAACCCCATATCTACAAATAAGGCTCTTCTCGATGAACCATGCCATCTGTTTTTCTTTCAAAGTGTTGAAAGATTTTGCCTCTACCCATCTCGAAAAGTAATCGATTGCCACCACTATGTATTTATGCCCATTTTATAGTGTCAATCTTATTTATCCTATGATATCAATTCCCCATGCTGCAAAGGGCCAAGGGGATGGTAAACTATTCAGCATTATTGGAGGCATGTAACTAAGATTCCTGTGGATCTAACACTGATGGCATTATCTTACTATCCTAATACAATCCTTTTCCATAGTCATCTAGTAATACCCTTGTCTGAGTATTTTCTTAGCTAGAATTATCCCGTTCATATGAGAACCCTAAGCCCCTGCATGAATCTCTTGCATCACCTCTTCAGCTTCATCTTTTTTGAGACACCTGAGCTGCATCCCATTCGACATTCTTTTGTTTAATACCCCATCATGACTTGCATAGTTACGTGCAAGAACACGAAGAGCGCATCTTTCTTTTAAGACTGCTTCATCTGGATAAATTCCTTTTTTAATGAATCTCTGGACATTATAAAACCAAGGCTTTTCTTTAGGCCCTATTTGAACATTCATAATCTGCTCACCCCCATAACACAATGCTCTAGACTTCATAATCACTAAAGGTTTCATAGCAAACCCAGTTGCACTATCCCACATTAAAAGGAGTGTTGCAAGTGCATCCGCCATCTGATTATTATCTTTGGATAGATGGATAAAGAGACATTTGGTGAAATTCTTCATTAAGGCTTTCAAATAGCAAATATAAGGCTTCAGCTTTTCCTCTTTTACCTCCCATTCTTCATTAGCCTGATTGATGACTAACATTGAATCCCCATAAACCAACAAATCTTTCGCTCTAGCTGCCACAGCCACCTCGACTCCATAGATACATGCTTCATACTCGGCCATGTTGTTTGTGACCTTAAAATCCAGTTTCTTTGCCATTGGTATAGTTTCTCCTTCCAGTGTAACAAGAATCACTCCCAATCCAACTCCTTTATTGTTTACAGCTCCATCAAAATAAAGTTTCCCCTCCCGGTGCTCTACAATTACTAAGTTCTCATCTGGAAACTCCAAATTCCACTGCTATTCACCTTCAATCACATTCTGAGCTAAGAATTCTACTACTACTCTTCCTTTGATTTCCTTTGTAGTAATGTACTCTATATCAAATTCAGTTAAAAGTACCAACCATCGAGACATTTTTCTAGTTAAAGCCGATGCTTAAAATAGATACCTTAAAAGGTCTATTCTTGAAACAACTTGAACCCTGTAAGATTAAAAATAATGCCTCAATTTCCTCATAGCCCAAATCATGATTAGACATGTCTTTTCTACTAAATCATATTTTTCCTCTTATGGCAGAAATTTCTTACTCAAGTAATACACTGCGTGCTCTATTCCATTTGACCCTTCTTGTGCTAACACTACCCCCATTGCATCCTCTTCTAAAGCCAAGTATAAAACCAATGGCTTACCCTGTCTAGGTGGTTTCAGAAAATATACTCCTTGATCTTATCGAAAGCTTTTTGACAATCATCATTCCACTTAACCAGCTGATCTTTCTTTAAGAGCTTAAAGATAGGATAACAAATGTTAGTGAGTTTTGCGATAAACCTACTAATATACTGCAACCTGCCAAGGAATCCTCTTACTTCTTTCTCCATCTTTAGTGCTGACATTTCTTGGATGGCTTTCACTTTATCCGAATCCACTTCAATTCCTCAGCTGCTCACTATATGCCCTAACAGCTTCCTTAAAGTAACCCTAAAAATGCACTTCTTCAGGTTGAGTCTCAGGTTGTACCTCTCAATTTAGGCTAAGAACTTGTCTAAGGCTTCAAAGTGTCCTCCTCTTGTCTCTGATTTGACCATCATGTCATCCACATACACTTTAACCTCCTTATGCATCATATTATGGAAAAGTGCAGTAACGGCTCGTTGATAAATTGCACCTGCATTCTTCAGTCCGAAAGGCATCACCTTGTAATAATAGGTCCCCCATTCTGTGATGAAAGTCGTCTTAATCTTATCCATGATTGCCACCATGATCTAGTTGTACCCGAAAAATCCGTTCATAAAAGAATACATTACACTTATTGTAGCACTATCCACTATTACATCAATGTGAGGTAACATGAAGTCATCTTTTGGACAAGCTTTGTTTAAATCCCTAAAATCTACACACATCTGTACTTTGCTATCTTTCTTAGGAATAGGTACTATGTTTGCTAGCCATTAAGGGTAGTCTACTACTTTTAGGAAGTTAGCCTGTATTTGTTTAGCAATTTCTTCCCTTATCTTTTATATCCATTCTAGTCTTAATCTGCACAACTTCTATTTAACCGGCTTGGTTTCTGGATGAGTTGGAATGTGATGCTTTGCTATTTCCCTATCCAAACCTGGCATGTCTTTATAATTCCAAGCGAATGCTACCTTTCTTTTTGTTAATATTCTCTCAAAATTTTTTCTTTCTTCAAGAGTCACATCATGTGATATAGTAATGTTCTTTGGATTATCATTTATGCCCATGTTAAATGAATCAAATTGAATTGAATTAATGTCAAACTTGCATGACCGATCAAAATTATAATGCACAGAACTATCAGGATGCACATCACACAAGTAAGCAAAACCAACATTCATATCATTAACCATAGGAAAAACAACATCTTCGGCCGCATAAAGACTGGACATTATTACATCAGTTTCTTCATAAAAAAACATCAATAAAACTATCACTAATGATAGTAGCTAACTCCTGGGGTGGCTCCTCCTCAGGTGGCAAACACAACAATTCCTCAATAGCTTCATCACCCATCCTTTCAATTACTTTCTTCATGACTTCCCCTTTGTTGCTGGCCACTAGGCTTTCCATAATCTGCTCCTTGAAGTTTTCCAGCCACGTTAACAGATTCTTTGATGCCCAGATAATACTTGCCCTCCCCTGGCTTGAAGAAGTTCTCACTTAGTGGTCTAATCCTTCCCAAGAGCTTATTTCTTTTTGCTTTCTCCTTGTTATTTGCTCTTCTACTAGCCAATCCTACCTCAGTATATCCCAAACCCTTCGTATGGTCTTGGGCTTTAATGTTCAGGGGCCTAGGACTTCCTTGTTCATTCTTCCTGAGCCCCTGTCTAGGTCGATAATTCATGCTTTCCATAATTTTTGAAACCCTAAGATCCATCTCATCAAATATTCCAGCAACTTGGAAACCAGGCGGAACACACATTTGCTTCTGTTTATCAAGTATAGCTGCCACAGCTACATTAGTTCTAGCTTCTATTCTCACGACATCTCCTTCATAAGGGAATTTTATTTTTTGGTGCACTGTTGAAGGTACTCCTCCCAGGGCATGAAACGATGGCCTTCCTAACAACAGGGTATAGGTAACAAGGATGTCCAGTATAGTAAATTCAACAGTTGAATCTACAGGCCCTATTTTGACCAAAGCCTGAAATGTTCCCTCCACATTCCTAGTACTGTCATCATAAGCTCTGATTATAAGGTTTGAAATCATGAAGTCATCTTCTTTCATACCCAAATTAGGCAGGATCTTTAGTGAGCATACATTTATAGCTAAACCATCATCTACCATTACAAAGTTGGTTCTCTTCCCTTTTACTTCAGTTAGGATAAATAATGCCTTATTATGGTTTCTTCCCTCCAAAGGCAAGTCATCATCTGAGAATGTTATTAGCCCGTGTTTCTTTTCTGTAACCTTTGCCACTATAGCTTATGGAGTAGCGGTTGTTTCAATGCTCATATTCAAAAAAGCTTTGATAAGAGCCCTTCTATGGCTGCCTGAATGCATCAGTAATTCCCAAATGCTGACATTTTCCTTAGCCTTCTTCAATTGTTCTAAAATCAATTCCTCTTTCTGCCGTTCCTCTACTTCTGCATCTTCTATTTCTTCCTTTTCTGTAACCTTTCATTTTACTTTTCTGCTGCCTGGTAATTCCTCCCACTTCTAGTAATATGATTCACATTTGGAGTGTCACTCCATACATCGACTCCAGTGGGTTTTTCTTCATCAGAATCATACCAGATGTCAATAACTCTAATGATTCGATCTCTTTTCCCATCTTTCCACACTTCTATTGTGCATGTTTCCTTCCCTTTTAGATCTTCCATATTGAGCTTACCTAAATGTTGATTCAGCAAAACTTCAACTCCTTCTTGAGACTATTTAAAAGCCAAAGGTTCATCCTCAAATTCATCACCCCACCCTGTAGGCACAATCGATTCAATGGGGATGTCAGCAGAAGTGGGTTTAAAATAGAACACTCTGTAATCAAACTTGCCTGAAGGTTATCCCAACAGATCTTTAACTCCTCTTAGCGACTGCTCAAGAATTTTAGGCTCTTCTTTTACTGGCTTATCATCAAACTGATCTCCCTAACCTAAGGGCTTAATTGATTCAATAGGGATATCAGCAGAGGGTGGTTTCGAGTAAAATACTCTATAATCAAACTTGCCTGAAGGTTGGCCCAGTAAATCTTCTACTCCTCTCTATGGCTGTCTGAAAGGCTCTCAATTGGGTATAAGGTTGAGATCCTTGAAGGAGCTTAACACTTCTTCTTCGCTAACCCCTGAGTTGATCATCATGGTGGTTGGTGGTGGAACATTTTAGTAGTTTGGGAAAGGGTTATTTCTAGTGTTTGGATTGGAATTGGATTTCTTAGGGTCGGTGATTTTTCCAGAGTCTATCAGGTTTTGGATTTCATGTTTTAGGCGAATGCAAGTATATATAGAATGGCTAGCTACTTGATGAAACTTGCAATAACTATTTGGATTATAACCAGGGAGATTTGGATTCGGGGGTTTGGAAAAGGTTAAGGGTCAGAGCAAGCCTTTTTAGATTAGCCTCTCTAAGACTTTGGGGATTGGTTGGTTGAAGTTGGAGAACCTTCTAAGTTGCTGAACTGCACGTACCTCTACAGCTCGGCTAGTACTTCCTTATTGTATGCCCCCAGTTGGGTAGTTTTGAGTTCCTGTGCCTCTAATAATTTTCTTTTTCTCACTCTCCATTTCCTCAGCTTATAACCCATCATCATACAAATCCATAAAGGTTTTAGGATTTATCATTTGTAGCCTCTCGACTAAAGTAGGTGACACATTATTAACTATCATTCTAACTTGATCATTTTCAGCAAGCTTATTTTTCATCATCCCTGCTTTATTCATGAAATGAGCTAAGAAATTAGAAAAAGACTCATTTGATTTATGTTTAGTCAACTCCAAATCCCTAATTGACACTTCCAATCGAGTGTTATAATCATATTATTTTAAGAATGCATTACATAGTTCCTTCCAGTTAACTCTAATAGACTTTTCTAACCCATGGTACCAGTTCACAACCATTCCTTCCAGGGACAGCACAAACAACCTAGTTACTACCACTAGAGGTGCTTTTGTAGTGCTCATGGTTGTTATGTATTGGCTCATATGAATTCTAGGGTCTCCTCTCCCATAAAATTTCTGCAGCTGAGGCATTTTGAATTTTTCAGACAACTTGTCACCCTCCATTTGCAATATATCATCAAAGTTAAAAGAATATCCTATTCCTTGTCCTATAATCAGCTCTTCCATCTTGGACATTTTCTGAGTCAGTGCTTGCATCTGCTTGGAGTCATTGTCTTGAACCAATTTAAGTGATTCTCTCTTCGCCTTTTCTACCATGTAGTTTTCAATGTCTTCCATTCTCATGTCAGTAGCAGGCACATTTCTAGGAGCAGGTTGCCCCCCAGCATTGTTAGCAACAGGTGAAGGAGCTACAGCAACAGGTGGAGCTCCTATAACAAGTGGCTGTTCAATAGTAGTAGTAGGTGGTTGTTCAATAACAGCAATAAATGGTTGTCCAACAAAAGGTTGCACTAGTCTAGCCAAAGCTTGTCTCAGTTCATCTTGCATCATAGTTCTCATGTCATCCATCAAAGCTCCCTTAATGTACTCCAAGGTCCACATCTCTGGTTATTGTTCCATTTCAGTCTGTTCAGTCTGAGTTGATTCAGCTTCATGGAATAGTGGATTGATTGGACTCCCCTCTAGTCTCTCTAGTCTGTGAAGAATGCTTTCAACTATGGACTCCAATCTTAAATCAACTCTAGTCAATTTGCCACCTCTTCGTCCCCAGACACGAGAAGACCCAGATGAATCTATGATGGTTGCAAAATAAGGTATTAGTATGATGCATGGACTGTATGTATGGATGTATGCATGATGCATGATGCATATGTTTATGCAACAAATAGCAGGCAAGCACTTAATAAGTAGCAAGTATCAAGAAGCAATCAACAAGCAACATGCAAGCATAAGCCTTCCAACCTTATTCCTCCCACACATGTGTTCAATGGCAAGTTTCTTTTCCTAGGATTTTTGGTCTTAGCCTTCATATCAACAAGGGATATTAAGAGCCGACATGCATGCCAAATCTCTCTTAAAAGAAAAAAGTAAAAAAGCAACATTTCTAAATATAAAGGTCTAGTCTAATCCTTATTAGCCTGAATAAGCTTCAAAGGTATAGGCTTGGGCTTTTATCAATAGAAATACCTCATGGCAATTCAAACAAACAAACATTTTGGGTAAAGACCCTAGGGGAAGTAACTAAGCCATTATATGTGGTTAGGGTCCGGTGAAAAGTTAAGGTTCTCTTATTAAGATGCTCTCCATTATGGAATTTGAGTTACAGGCCAAGGTCAAAGGGGCCTAACATCCTTTACCAACTCGAGAGAAGGTTATCCCCCTTAGGGACTTGGGTTATAGACTCTAGTCAGATGAGCCCGGTAATCTCTCTTGAACCGAGTTAAAGCTAAAAGTGATGGTTAGCCAATCTACAACTCCTTGAAGCTAGTGGAATCATGGAATCATAAACCAACGCCATCGGTTTAGTAAAGACATGCAGAATGAATGCAAGAATGAAATAATAATCAATAAAACAATTCTAAAGAACACAAGTAGAATCAGTATCTCTTATCCCCAGTGGAGTCGCCATTGTAGACGACAAAGTTTAGCACACATCCAAGATTTTAGTGACTGTGACACTATTTAGGCTTAGGGCCTTAAGGAACACACTACTATGTCACAAAGTCATAGCGTGGGGAAGAGGAGTCACCACCCAAGGTAATAACTAGGACAATTTGATTGGTGGTACTCGATTCTCTAAAAGAAAATTAGCACCACAACCAGGAGATTCTAGATACAGAATACTAACTTCTCTTAGTCTCATGTTCATTTAGAATAATTTTATAAATGATTATTTCATCCTCTAATTACATGCAATTTTATTAAACCATAGTTAACATCCATCTAACCCAAAAGGCAACAAGTCAATAAAATTACAAGTAAAAAATGCACTCAAGATCTTGTTGTCCCTAAGTCTAAACTATGTTAATTTTATTAAAAAAGTTAGCTAGATTTACATTTTATTTACAAGTAAGAAATGGACTAAAGGTGGACCTACATTTTTATTAATTAGTGAGCCTAGATCTATTTATTTTAGTCTGTCTAAGGAATGGGCTTAAGTCTATTAAATTTTATAGGAAAGTTAAATTAGTGGGCCTAAATCTAACTTGGTTTTTTTTAAGTGCGATGTGGGCCTAGGTCTATTTATTTTTAAAAAAAATAAAATTAAGTGGGCATCTAAACAATTTTAATTAACTAAGCGAGCCTAAAATCTAATTAACCTAATGGGCCTAAATTGATTTTAATTATTTAAAGTCCTAAACCATTTTTTTTAAAACTTATTTATTAAGTGGGTTAAACCTAAACGTGGGCTTAGGGCCCAAAAACATAAACAACATAACAAAATCAAATCAAAACACATTTACATATGATTTCTAAAAAGACCTAAATTAATTACATACAAACCCTAATTAACTAAAGCCACCATTAATTTTTACCCGATTGAACCTAATTACTAATTAATTTTAAAGTGTACAAATTTAAATATTTCACTATTCCCACTACTAGGGCTATTACAAACTATGTACAAAATTAAAATTAAACAATTATACACCTATGAATTAAAAATAAACTACACAGAACACATACATGCAAAATAAAGATTAAAATCCTAAGAACTATTAAAAAAAGTACAGGTTCATCCATGGCATTCCATGGATCTTCTATTCAATTAAACACAGGCATTATCCTCCTCAATCCATATGCACATATCAAAACAAAACAAAAAAAATAATCAAATTAGTAGTGAAATTAAATAATAAAACAAATAACGAAATAAAATAAAAATCACAAAAAGAAGAGAAGAAAGAAAAAAATAAATGTTGTGCATATGCTTTGAGATAGCCCCTCAAATTGTGATTGTCACCGTTGAAATTGACTCAGTATTGATTTGATTCTGGACTGGAACTAAAAAAACGCTGGATCATCTTTGTTAAATGAATTGTAAAAATTAGGGTTTTAAAAGAACAGAAGAAATCAAAATTTGATCTACGGATGTGTGAGTTTCTCTTAGTTCCTCCGTCTATGTAAAAAAAATCCCCCCTATGCATGCATGCAGACTCTGCTTTTAAATGCAGAGTTTGCGCGTACTGACTTCCTCCAAAGGAGGAACAGACCTATTTAATCAGATTGTGTCCTTATAAGATTTGATTTTTGAAACTTATTTATGTGCTTTGAATGTGAAAAAATTTTCATCAGATAATAATAATAATTAAATTAAATTTTTAACCAATCAAAACACTAAAAAATTGACAAAAAAAAAAGAAAAAATATACAAAAAAATCAAAAAAAGGACTTATTGCGCATTGGTACTGTGCAATGCCAACCAGCATTGTATAATGTCGATCTGCATTTTCTAATATTGATTGGCATTGTCTAATACCGATTGGCATTACACAATGTCGGTCAACATTTTAAATGTTGATCCTAAAAATTTTTTTTAACTTTTAATTACCAAAAGACCCCTGAAAAAATGACTTTTTTGCAATCAAATCCTAAAAAATGTTGCAATTTAGTCCTTAAGGTCTAGAAAATCAACAACCAAGTTCAATTTTTGAATCAATTTCATCATAGGGGCTTACGTCATAATTGTGCATAATTGCATCTCGAAATTGGGTGTTTACACATCGAGACTTTGAGGTTGAGGAACTGGAATAAGAGATATTCGTCCAACGTCCAAGGATTTCTGGGTGTCCGAACATGAGGGCTTGGATCTTGAACAAAGTGAAACCTCCAAGTGTCTCGAATGCCCAAGTCAAGGATCAGTATGTTGGGTCCTTAAGGTTGCCGACTGATATGCAGCATTGGACTGAGGACGGTCAGGAGGACCTATTTAGTTCCATGATCAGTCATTCACTAGAATTAAGTGTTGAACACTTTATATTGTTTATGTTTCGAGTTTCAAGTTAATGACACGAGTGTCTCCTATCGTAGATGACCCAGGCTTTATTGTTAGTGAAGGACCAGTATTTTTCCTAAAGAGCTAGTATAACTTGAAAGAGATGGAGGTTAGGACTATAACGATTAACTTTAAGAAGAAGTTAGATAATGCAAAGGCAGCACTGGAACTTTGCTAGACCAAATATATAGAGGCCAAGTCTAAAGCGAAGGCGAGTCATAAGAAGGTGGTTAAGCTAAAGCATAGTCAAGCTCAGTTAACTAAAAGGATCGAGGAGCAGGACTCCCAAATTGTAGAGTTAGAGAGAAAGTTGGGGAATGTTAAGAAATCCCAGGAAAATGACAAGAGATCCTATTAAAATATGGTGGGAGGGTTTCTTAAGGCATTTAAGTCTGAATGTAGGAGGGTCCTCCTTTCCCAAAATTTAGAGTTAGACTTGGCTGAACTGGACAAGATAACATCAACTAATTTGGTGAGGATTACTGCCAAAGAGGATGCCTATAACAAGGCCACCTCCCTTCATCAGAGAGATGTCACTAATTGGGGGTTTATCTTCTGATTTACCTGCTTCTACTAGTGCCATAAGCACTGCTCCCCCTCCTATTTTCAAAACTGAGTCGTCTGGAGCTCAATTATTAGACTAGGGATTTTTTTACTAATTCTTGTAATACAATTTTTCCTTAATGTACGAAAATACTTTGTTTAATAGTATTCCAAGTACATTTATTGGTAATATTTTCAAAGGTAGTTTGAGTTCCAATATCATTGTAGTTCCTTGCCTTGTCTGTCTTTTATTTTGTATGCCCCTTTAAATGTTCGCTTTGTAATATGATAGGGGCCTTCCTAATTGGGTCCAAATTTATTAGTGCCCGAGTTTCCTTTGCCAATATTTATCCTTCTGAGTACCTAGTCTCCTATCTTATACTATTTTAGGTGGATACGCTGGAGGTGATATTGTGCTATCTTCCATCTATGTACCTCTACTACAGTAGATGCTCGTTGTCTTCTTTCTTATAGTAGATATAGGCATATCTGGGTGTCAATATTGTTAATGTCTTGATCTAACTCTCTGTTGATCTTGTAACTTAGTGATCTGATTTCTACTGGTATTACTACGTCTATACCATAAATTAGTCTGAATGGTGTTTCCTATGTGGATGATCTAGGAGTAGTCCTATAGGCCTAGATTATGTTATTAAGTTCTTTGACCCAGTTTCCCTTCTTTCATTGAGTCTCTTCTTTAACCCTTGCATGATAATCCTGTTAGTGACCTCCGTGTGTCTGTTCGTCTGCAAGTGAGCTACCGAGGTGAAATGAAACCTTATTCCGAGGTCAGAGCAAAACCTTTTGAACTTCTCGTTATCAAACTACTTTCCATTGTCTGTGATCAGGGTGTGTGATATGTCGAATCTACAGACAATTTCTCTCTAAAAGAAATGTTGAATCTGGGCTTTTATGATGGTTAGTACTGCTTCCACTTCTACCCACTTAGTGAAATGATCTATGGCCATAATTAAGAACTTTTTTTGTGAAGTGGAGGCTAAGAAGGGACCAAGGATGTCCATTCCCCATATGGCGAAGGGCTAAGGGCTGCCAATCAGATACTGAGGATTGCAAGGTTTGTGGTTAAGATGAGCAAACTGCTAGCATTTATGACATTCCTGAGTTGGCTTCTAGGCATCATTTGGACTTGGTGGGCCAGTAGTATCCTTGCAGTAGTGCTTTCCTAGTTAGTGTGTAACATGATTCATGCGCTCTATAAATTCCTTCATGAATTTCATTGAGTACGTAATTCCTTTCCTCTAAGGATACACATATAGACAATGGGTGTGAAAGGGATTTTCTGTAGAGCTCCTCATGATGGATAAAGTAGTGGGCTACCTTCATCTTCAATTTTATAGCTTTCAGCTTGTCTTCTGGAAGTGTCCAATTTTCCAGATATTGGACTATTGACTTCATCCATTTCAAGACTTCCTGTACCTCTAGGATTTTTGGCTCTTATATGTTGGGTTTTGTCAGTGTTTCAGTGAGCTCCATACCTTTAAATGCCTTATTATCTTCAGCTGCTGACTTGGCCAAGAGGTCCACCTCAGATTTTTTATTTCAGGGTATTTGGATTATTTCCCACTATCCCTCGTCTTATTCAATCTTCTTTAGTAGTTGCATGACTTTTCCCACATATCTAGCAATACTTGGATCCTTAATATGGAATGTCCCATTGACCTAGTGTTCTACCAATTGAGAGTTCGAGTGTATTATGAGATGCTTGACTTTGACTTCTGTAGCCAACTTCATTCTTATGATGAGGGCCTCATATTCCATGGCATTATTTGTTGCATTGTACTCTATTTGAACTGCATACTGAATGTGAACTTTATGTGGTCCTCTAAGGATAACCCCAGTGCCAGGTCCTTAAGTGGAGATGCCTCGTCGATGTAGAGCTTCCGTTCTGGTGCTTTAGTGGTGGTGAGATCTTTCAGCGTCATTTCTTGAACAAAATCTGCTAATATTTGGGCTGTCACCTGCTGCCGAGGCTTATAGTCAATGTCGAATTCTCTGAGTAATATCGACCATTGGACCAGTCTGCCCGAAGTCTTAGGCCTTTGTAAAATTTTTTGCAAGGGGAAGCTGGTTCTTACAACAATGGGGTGAGCCTATAAGTAATGTCTGAGCTTTCGTGATGCATGGACGGTGGCCATGGCCAGCTTATCTAGTGTTGGGTACTAAATCTTAGACCTTCAGAGTATTTTACTAACATAGTATATCAGGCTTTACCGGCTCTCTTCTTCCCTTACTAGTGTCGAAGCTATGCATTCTTGGTCCACCGAGAAGTACAACTATAACGTTTCCTCTAGGACCAGCCTATAGAGTCAAGGTGGTGAGGATATGAATTTTTTAACATCTTCAAAAGTCGCCTGGCAGTCTTCAATCCAAACAAATTTCTTGAAATTTTTTAAAGTTCAGAATAGTAGTAGGCATCGTTTGGCCGAGCAGAAGATGAAATGCCCTAAGGTCGTGATCCTGCCATTTAGCTTTTATAACTCGTGGATTATCTTTAAAGCTTTCATGTTGAGAATGGCCTCCATCTTTTTCAGGTTGGCTTCAATACCTCTATGGGATATCATGAATCCTAAGAATTTGCTTGCTCTGACTCCAAAGATGCATTTTTTTGGATTCATCTTAATCCTGGATTTGCTAAGCAATTGGAGGACTTGATCCTGATCCAAATCTATAGGGTGTTGCTCAGCATGCTTACTTTTGATAATAATATCATCCATGTATACTTCCACTTTTTTTTTATCTAGTCTCGAAGTACATAGTTCATCATCCTCTGATATATTGCTCCAACATTCTTTAATCCAAAGGGCATTACCTTGTAACAGTAAAGACCTTCATAGGTGATGAAGGACATTTTCTCTTTATCTTATTTTTTTCATCGATATCTGGTGATATCCTTATGCTGCATCTATAAAACTGTATAGACCATGGCCGATAGTGGAGTCTACTAGTTGGTCAATTGTTGGCAGTGGGTAGATATCCTTGGGGCATGCCCGGTTGAGGTCAGTATAGTCCACACACATCCTATACTTACCGTTTGATTTCTTAACTAGCACCATGTTGGCTACCTATTCTAGGTGGGTAACCTTTTTGATAAATTCAACTTCTAACAACTTCTTCATTTCCTCAGTGATTATCTTCTACCTTTCATATGTAAAGGTTCTTTTTTTTAGATTACTTGCTTCACTCCTGGTCTAATGTTCAAGTTATGCGAGGTAATCTGGGGATCCATTCTAGTTATTTGATATGCCTAAGAGGAAAAATCCTCTGAGTGCTTAATGAGGACTTCACTTATTTTTTACTTGGTTTCATAGTTGAGTTCATTGTTGATCTTTACCATTTTCCCATCAGAAATTTATAATGTCTAAGTGTCATCGATTGGTTAAGGTCTAACACCCTATTTCTCTATCTCCTAAGTTTCTAAAGGGAAGGCTTCTGTCTGAGGTTTGATTGCCATCTGGTAGCACTATCTAGCAATGTGCTAATCTCTGTAGACTGTAAAAGTTCCACCCTCAATTGGAATCTTCATGGTAAGGTGTCAAATGCTTGTGACTGCATCTGTTTTATAAAGCGATGGTTGTCCTATGATGTCGTTATATGCCAGTGGAGATCCACCACATTGAATAGAGCTTTGATAACTTTCATTTCTTCGATGTCCCAATTTCCAAATTCTAGATTTAGCTTTATAATTCCCATCAGTTGTATGGTTCCTCCGCAGAAGCTTGTAATGGGGTTTTAAATGGCTTTCAAGTTAGTGATTGAGCCTCCCATTGCTTTGTAAGCATTCCAAGACAGTGCGTTGATGGCGCTTCCATTATCAACAAGTAACCTATTCACCAGATAATTGTTAATATATGCGCTTACCACCAGGGCATCATTGTGGGGGTGTCGAACATGATCCCTATCTTTTGAATCAAACACAATCTCACTTTTTTTGAAAGCAAGTCTTTCTCCGTGGCTCCTTTTAGGTTTTTTCTCAGCATTTTCTCCTTCGATAATCATGTTAATGATGCCAGCTGGCTCATTCCGAGCCTTCTTTGGTTCTGGCCTGTCTCGCCCATGTGCATCTAGATTCTTGGTTCCTCTGGATGCGTTGGTGAAATTATTGAGTTTGCCATTCTGCACAGGTCTTTTATGGCATTCTTCAATTCTCTATAGGCCTCGGTGTTGTGCCCATATTCCCGCTGGTATTATCAATAGTGTTCCTTATCTTACGTGGCCCTCTAGTTTAGGCTTATTCTTTTGGCTGGGGTAATTTCTATGTCATTCTATCTAACCCTCATAAGGATCTTGGATCTAGAGGTATTTAAAGGTTTGTATTTGTCTGCTTCCTTCTCAAATCTTTCCATTAGGTTTTTAAAATTCGTTCAAGGGAAGCTTGCTTTTATGGACCTTGACCTTTCCTTTTTAGTCAGTGGTTTTTCTTCTTCCCTTTGCATCCTTCTATCTTCATCCATCTTTATCATTTTGATTGCCATGGCCATTATTTTTGCAAAAGTGTCTGGTTCCTTCGTCATTATCATGTCTTTGAGCTTTCCAAGTCTAATGCAATTTTTTAAGGCTTCGATAGGAACTTCGTCTACAAGGTTTTCAATTTGCATGGCCACCTTATTAAATGATCAAGGTAGCTTTAGAGGGATTCATCGACCTCTTGTCGGCACATCCGAAGGTCATTGATGTTTTTGGCAGGGGAAATGTTGGTGATGAACATAGTTTGAAACTTTTCTGCCAGGTCTTCAAAAGAAGTGACAGAATTCTCTGGGAGCTGATGAAACCATTTTTTAGCATTCTTTGTGAGTGTGCTTGGGAAGACCCTGCACATGATTTCATCATTCATATTCTAGAGCAGCATTCTTGTTCTAAACGAGGATATGTGGTTGATGGGATCTCCAGTTCCATCATATTGATTTAATTATAGGATTTTAAACTTAGTTAGGATCTCTGTCTAGATTATCCTTTTTATGAATGGTGTTCTACCCTCCATAATACATTCATCTTCTTTTCTTGGTCTTATTCGGGCTTTGTGTATAACCTCTTCAACCCTCTGGGTTAGCTTCGAGTTGTCGAGAGCTGAAATTGTTGAGCTAGATTCCCTTTCTAGAACTTTACTCTTCCTTTTGCTTGCCTCAGGTATCTTCAGAGATGTTGTGTTGTTGTTTATGTTAGCTAGCCCAGGGTTGCTGCTTTGAATCAAGGTGTTTAATTATTATTGTATTAAGGCTATCTGAGCTTGAATGTCTTGTATCATTACTTCTTTATTTGTTGGGGTGGGGTTAGGTGTTTAGGTTGTAGTGTTTAGGTTAGGCATAATTATAGCTAGTGTATTTATTAGGTTTGGAAAAAGTATGGAAGGTATATGTTGGTGATGGTGTTGCAATAGGGTATAATATGGAAATTCAGTACCCAAAGCCAACCACCCCTAGGTGTTTCCAAGAGGAAAGTGCATACCACTGGCTGAAGGTCCAGCATACTAGAAAGGGGCTAGAGGTACTGTTGTTGGGAGAGGTGTTGATAAATTAATTAAAGGAATAGGGGTAGAGAGGTTGATATGAGTGTCAGGAGTCGAGATTGGTAGCGGGCTAGAAGTTATAGCGTCAATGTCTTAATTTGGAAGATGCACGAATGGCTTTTTCCCAAGAGTCCCCATAGATGACACCACTTGATAACTTGCTTTTTAGAACTCTTGAGCTGGAACCCTGCAAATGGTCAATAATAGACAACGCGCGAGATAGGGAGGGTCCCCACAAACACTCTGATGCCTAAGTCAGAAAAAGAGAGAGAAAAGAGAACAATAAGAATATAAGAGAATAAAATAAATGAGATTAAAGGATATGGGGTCCTATTTATAGTGGTAGTGATACTTAAACCTGAAAGGAGTATAATTCTTCTTTAGATATGAGTCCTAGGCTAATTAGGAGAGTATTCCTTCTCCTTTTAGGAGTTTTTTATGGCAGGAACCTTTTCCTGAATGAATTTGGTTGCCTTCCCTTTTCGAGTAACCTACATAGAAAACAAAAGACCTTAATGAAACATGAATATATGTATATGGGATATAATAACCATAATGTCACATCCATTTGGATTGACAAGTAAATGTTTGTCCAAAATTGGCCATCCATTATACAAATATGCAATCTAAAGAATTATAACCATTAGACATAACAACATATAAAAAGTGAGATATAAGATGTCATATGGATTTAATCTTAATGAGAATAGTAAAAAAGATCCATTATCATTTTAATACCTCATTTTTTGAGGAGTAAACCTCCAGTTATACAAAATGAAACATAAATTATATAAATGTTGACATTTAATTATCATGTACTCTTGCAAAAATTTCACATGTCATTACATACTTTTGAATCTCAAACTAACTTTTCTTTTTCTTGATATATCAATTGTGAATAAGAATTCCACATTATAAAGATATGAGGAGTGATAGGAAAATATAAGTGGAAAGGATCAATAAACATAATGAATTAAGATTTCGGGTTTAAAGGTGATTTTTGGCTTATAATTGTTGTTCCTTACATGGGCTCATTGCATATTATTATCAATTTAGGGCTCTACTAGGATCAAGCATAAAGATTGTTGACTCCTAAATAAAGGATTGAAAAGCTAAAGGTGATTCTCAGATAGCAAACAATATGGTGGTGTGAGTAAATTTAGGCTTTTGGAGTTGTCATTTTAGAGTGTTGTAGGCATATTATTATCCATTTGTGGTCTTACTAGGAATGAGTATGGAGACCGCTGACCCCTAAATAATGGGTTGAAGCACTAAAGACGACTCTTAATGAGCAAAAATTATAGTATGAGTAAAGTTAGGTTTTTGATGTTGTCATTGTACTCCAATGTTGCGAGCTTTCATATAAGGGTAATATTATTTATCACAAATCGTGAAAGTTGTAGTGAGATAGTAATTTTGAGTAAATAACATTACTACTCCTTAAATATACTACTCCTATAACCATGGGCCAAAAATGTAATTTTTAAGCTTTTTTTTTTTCTACGTATCCTCTTCTTCATTTAAAGGGTAGAAGAGAAAGACCTAATGTGAAAGAGATTTACATCTTTTGGAAAATTACTGGAATATTAATTATAAATAAAAGATCTAAGCAATGTGAGAAACATATAGGGGTTTTTTATAAATACCCAAAACATAATCTACGCAATAAAAATATTTCAAACTTTTTAGAAATACATATGTATCACCTTGTATAACTTTATTTACGAGATTGCACCTTATCTCCAACAGGGACGATGTCTTTGTCATCTATATTTCCAACAGGGACGATGTCTTTTTCATCTATGTTTTTCTTTCTTTTTTTTTTGGTTTGGTTTCTCTTCAATCAACTCATATCCTATCTAAATTTCTTCTCCCTTTCAATCCCGCTTCTCACCTCTCCTTCTTCGATTCTCAATACTAAACACAGATTCACTTCTTTGCATTGTATTATTATGAAAAGCACCGCCATTAACTCTCATTTTCATTTCTTTAAGTATCTTTTTCTCTTTCTTTGACTCTCATATCAAGAATTTCAGTTAAAATTCTCTTCTTTTTCATTGAGGTATGCATGCATCTTTCAATTTATTTTTCTAGCTTAAGGTTTTTGAATTTAAAACTTTACCCATTATTGTTTGTATGATTTTTGGTGTGACACTGTGTAAATTACCAAATCCTTATTTTCTTTCCTTTTCTTTCTTTCTCTATTTCATGCTTTTGTGTCTATGGAAAACACTCGTTGATTCTCCAATCGATTCATTATGCACTTTTGTTTATTTGCTATTTATTTTATTTCTCTGTATCTTTTTATCTTTATTTATATAATTTTTGCCTTTGCAGTAATGGGTGGGTGATGGATTTGTTTCTTTGAAAACGCCATTTCTTTACAATATTTATGATTTAATCATCGATGATGAGCAAATTATGTTATTTTTCTGTAATTTTATGGTTTTTATTGCTTTATTTTGGTTTGCTTGCTGATTATTTCTCTAAGGAAAACCAAAACTATGACGTTGCTGATTGCATGCAACTTATGGTTGAACTGAAATTTTTTCCATTTCCCATTATTTTCTAGGTCAGGCCAGGCCAATTTGTTTAAACATTGCAGTGTGATTTGATCAAATTGTTGTTCGTCAAGTTTGGGCAAAATCCCCAGATATGCACTTAGTATTTTGACCTAATTATCCTCTACAATTGCTTATTTGAGTAAATTTGATATAAGTTTGATCACCAAGATAAGTTCTATCATTTCTTAATGTACATATTTTAACAATATTGTGATTAGTGTGACTAATGTGAACTAATGATATAGTTGGTATTCAACTATAACATATATTATAACCAAGGTAATCCATATTGAATTCTTTCTTATGGGATCCTTGCAGACATTACATTCTTAGCCAATCACCTCGAGTGGAGACAGCTATAGCTACTCTCGGCAACCAACAAATGCTACTGAAGACGTCTAATACTGGTAAAAACTACTTTTTTGTTGGTTAATTATACCATAGGACAGATCTTGATAGAATAAAAGTCTAGTTTATTGGTTTTTATTAACTCTAATTTTGAATATAGTTCATTTATAATAGAAAACATTTGTGACTTTAGTGTCTCTATTATATATTTGCATGAACATATAATTAGACCTTAATATGATTGTTTATTGTTAAATTGTTGTCCATAAGATATTACAAATAAAATATAAATTTTTTTGCCATAATGGTTTAGCACAACTTATATGGTAATCAATATATAATTATAGATTTTCTTCACCTAATCTCCCATTTAGGTAACCTAAAGTTGGCACGTTAAGGAAACAAAAAATTTATGACTTTTTAGGTTACTTGTAACTACCTATCATTAAGTAAAAATTATCTAGTTGGAAATTTTCAACTCAAGAAAAAGGGAAAAACAAAGAAAAAAACTGAGTAGACAAGAATATTATGATAACAATTTAAGAGAAACTAATTATGGTGTATTCATTCATGACTTTTATAAACTTAAAAAAAAGTTTATAAAAGTTAAGGGTATTAAATTAGGACTATTAAATAATTATTAAAAGTAAACTCATATTCAAAAAGTCATGCACTTTTAATGACTATTTTAAAACTTTTGTTTTATTTTATGACAAATATTAATTTATTAGGTCAAAATATGTATATGCATATGTATATATATGTTGGAAACTTCAAAATGTGTATATTAAAATCAATTAAAGTGTCCAATGTCAATAAAAGTCATAAAAAAATCTTTTAAAATAATTCTATAAAAGTCATTAACAAATTCACAAACTCTATAAAAGTCTTCCAAAGTAAAGTTTACAAAAGTCATTAAACTCTATAAATGTCATTAAAAAGTCTATAAACTCTATAAAAGTCATTCACTTAAAAAAGTCTATAAATGTTTTAAAAAAACCTAATTGAATACATCCACTTAAATTGACAAAAATATACACAAAATTATTGTATCTTAAATATAAAATAAACAGAAAATATTCTAAATTATTATATCAGAAACATAAAAATAATGGAATGTATACTAAAATAAATTTGAATTCGTACAATTATTACAAATGAAAATATTAGTCAAATTATTTTAATTAATTAATTTTATAAAATGAATCAGAAACCAAAAATAACTAAAAGGATATAAAAAAATTATTCAAAAACCAAAAACAAACCAAAAGGATCCAAAAAAAAAATCAAAAACCAAAAATAAGCCAAAAACATATTCAAAAAACAAAATAATAACTCTCCTTCAACAATGTAATATTTGGATATAAAATGTAATATCCCGTATTTTTAAATATTTTTACACTGTACTGGGATATGCAGTGTTAATAATTTTTGTATATATATTATGATATTTTTACGAGTTGATATGTATTTAAAATCTATTTTAATTATTGTGTATTATTTACAGTGCTTTACGTAAAAATTTCCCAGGACTTTCATTTCGGGGAAATTTTCACGTAAATAATTTATTATTAATTATTTTAAATATAGACTTGCATGAACTCATACGTATTTTTAAATTACTAAACACCGTATGTGTGCAATATTTATTTAATTAGAGTTTAATATATACCTTAATATTTTATCATTTTATTATTAATTGTTTATTTAAATTAATATAATAATATGTGGTGTGTATTTTTCCCATATATTTTATTTATACACTATATTTTAATATATACATATTATTTTATTATTTCTTTTTTTTCTTTTTTTGTTTTCTTTCTTTTTCTTTTTCTTTTTCTTTTCTTTTCTTTTCTTTTTCTTCTTCTTCTTCTTCTTCTTCCTCCCGCGCGACCACCCTTCCCCTCACCGCTGCAAACCCAACCACCTATAGTCGGTGTGCCACCAGCAGCTCCACCCTCCACTTCCAGCCACTCCGCCGCCCCCAATCTCCTTCTCCAGCGCCGGCGAAACCAAGGAAACCATTTTTGGCCGAAAGTTGCAATTTATTCACACCTCGCGATTCCGGCCACCATTTTCGACACCGCCGGTCTCTTTCTTCTCCTTGAGCTCCGGTGAGTGTGATTCTAGCTTTGGTTTGAGCTTTAATGGTCTAGATTTTCTTAGGTTTCAAATTTTCCAATTCGTCCATATTAGGGTTTTTGATTTTTTTGAGCTTCGAATTGATTGATTCATGGAAACTCCCTTCACAAATGTTGATCCTAGTAGCTTAATCTACATGTATGAATTTTTTTGGAATTTTTGGAGATTTTTTGGATTTTTGGGTATTTTTTATTATTTTATTATTATTTTCTAATTTTCGGAAATTAATTATTTAAATTATGAAATTGTGTTTTATGGTTGAATTAGGTGTTGAAATGAATTATAGGAATTTATTTGGAATTTTTATGAATTTCTAAGTATTTATTTTGAATTATTGAAGTTTGTGTAATTTGGGAAATTAGGGTTAATTATGTTTTTAATTGAATTTAATTGGTTAATTGAGTTTAATTATTGATATTATTGACAAATATGTTGATAAAATTAATTTTGAATAATTGTATAATTTTTGGTGAATTTTTGAAGTAATTATAGTATATTTATATATATAGGGGTATTTTGGTAATTTTACCCTAAATTGGCTAAAAATGTAATTTAATTGGTTTTAATAGTTATTTAGGGTATAAAAATGATTTCTAGAAATTATTTAGTATTTTTAACTAATTAAAACTATTTTTCGTGAATTATTTTCAATTATATATATAATATACGATTTTTCTAATAAAATGAGTTTTTATTGATTTTTACTGTGTTTTAAGGTTAATTATGTAATTTCTACTTATAAAATGAATTTCTATGTTATAAGGGTATTTTTGGTATTTTCATAATTGTTCTATGATTGTGGACCCCGGTCGGTGGATTGTAGTTTGGAGTCCGACCGTGAGATTTTGATTGTGCTCTGTGTAGTTTTTCGAAGTGTATTTCCTTGCAGGGTCGGCTCTACTCTTTGAGTAGAGAGATGTCCATTTTACAGGGGAGGTTCTATGGAATTTTTTATAGAATTCTCGTAAAACGTGATATCCGATCGAACCCTGATATCGATTCTATGTTTAATACTCTAGATCGAATTCTAGGATTTCTGTTAGGTTTATTCTAATGTCGGTTATTTATTGCTTGTTTAGTTGCGCCGAGACCGAGGGCTAGTGGACCAGGCCCGTCGGACCCGTCTCGTGGAGCGCACTAGGGTGAGTTACTATATTATATATATATGCTTTAAGATGCATGATTTAGAAATATACGTTTTATTTTGATTAAAAATGCATAAATAATGTGATTTGTATTTAAGTATATTTTTGGTTTATTTTTGGTATATATTAAATTATATGCATGTTTTGTTAATAAATTATATTTAAAAATGTTTTTAAATATATTTCTAGTTTAATTTATGATTTGATTGGATTTATTTAACGTATATATACTCGAAATATACCTGGTTTACTTTTGGTATATTTCTAGTAAATATATGGTTTATGTTGATATTTTATTGAACTTCATGCATCAATTATTTTTGTGAATGAATGTTTTATATTTATTAATGAAGGATATCGATAGAACGTGCTACCTAGTGGGCAGCACTAGGACCGAGTACGTACCGGTACGCCTATAGCATTTAGGCTATATTACTAACCATTTGTGGATATTGATTGGATATGATTATTGATATGTGTGAGATATGGTTTGGAGGTGTGATTGCTGGAGCTCGGTTAATCAAGTGTCTCGGGGCCAATCACACTGGCAGTCAGACTGCTGGAGCTCAGTTGACTTAGTGTCTCGGGGCTAGTCTACTGTCTAAATGGATTAAGTGGATATATTTGGATTCAGTGAGCCTGTATGGCTAGAGTGTTGTCTAACATTGTTTTCGAGGTTGCGATATTCTAGGGTTCTATGTGATCCTTCATAAACGATGATTTTCAATAAAAATATATAAAAATGATTTTTACTGCATCTGTGTGAATTTGCCTGTATATATACGTATTACATATTGTGTTGACTGTATACATTGTTATTTAGTGTGCATGTATATATATTATAGTAATTCACCCAGTGAGGTCTGACTCCCCTCCGTTGACAATTTTTCAGGAGTCAACATCTTCAGACCTCAGTAGTAGGCCGATACGCCGGATTTCTTCCGCCCCGTCTTCTTTGTGTAAACTGCTTACTTGAGTCTTATTTTTATAATCTAGACACTACAGTAGTTGTAAATTAATTGTGGGATTTTATGTATTTTATTTATGTGAGATATTGTATTATATTTAAAACTGGATTTGTATTAAAAGATTTATATATATGAGATGAGATTTGATTTAAATCCAGTTGGTGAAATTAATATTGTGATATTTATGATTTTCATTTCCGCTGCATTATATATTGTTATTATTATTGCATGTTTTTTTTTTATTTTTAGGCTTGCTACGGGTTCCGGATTCGAAAGAATTTTCGTTCCCTAGCCCCGGTCATGGCCCCTATTTTGGGTCATGACATAAAATAAAGATGCATAAATACAACAAACTATAATATCCCGTGTTTTTAAATATTTTAATATTTCATCGGGATATGCAGTGTTAATAATTTTTGTATATATAATTATGATATTTTTACGAGTTGATATGTATTTAAAATTTATTTTAATTACTGTATATTATTTTAAGTATTTTACGTAAAATTTTCCCAAGAATACTATTTTTGGGGAAATTTTCACGTAAATTATTTATTATTAATTATATTAAATAGATTTCCGGACTTGCATAAACTCATATATATTTTTAAAATACTAAACACCGTATATATGTGTACTTATTTTATTTAATTAGGGTTTGATTAATTACCCTAATATTTTATTATTTATTAATTTATTTTAATATTATTTAATTATTTTAGGTGTATTAAATTATTAAAATATTAAATTATATGTGTGTGGTGTATATTTAATGTGTGTGATTTTATATTATTTTAATATATAGTGTAAAGTATATATATATATACATATAATATGTTATAAAAATCAAAATTTTGCCAAATTATCGAATTGCCCCTCCCTCTTCCTTATTCTCTCCCGACGCCTACCCTCACTGCACCTCCCGTTCCACCTCGTCGGACCGCCCTTCGCCGCCACTAGCTGCCGCCAACCTCCTCCCCCTTCCATCCTTTTCCTCTCCGATGTGACCAGGCCACCGGAAGCCCGCTAGAATGCTCGGAATTCGCGATGGCAGCAAGTTGAGCTCTTTGCCGTCGACCATGATTTCGGCCACCATTTTTTACACCGCCGGTCTCTTTCTTCTCCTTGAGCTCTGTTGAGTGTGATTCCAAGTTTTGTTTCACTTAAAATGGTCTTGATTTGCTTAGGTTTCGATTTTTCGAATTCGGCCATTTTAGGGTTTTTGATTTTTTTAAACTTCAATTTGATTGATTCATGAAAAATTCCTTCACAAATGTTGTTCCCCTTAGCTTAATCTACATGTGTGAATTTTTTTTGAATTTTTGGAGATTATTTTGATTTTTGGGTATTTTTGAATATTTTAATATTATTTTCTAATTTTCGAAAATTAATTAAATAAATTATGAAATTGTGTTTTATGATAAATATAGGTGTTGAAATGAATTATAGAAATTTATTTGGAATTTTTATGAATTTCTATGTATTTATTTTGAATTTAATTAGTTTAAGTAATTTTGAGAAAATAGGGTTAATTGTGTTTTTAATTGAAATTAATTAGTTAATTGAGTTTAATTATTGATATTATTGATTAATATGTTGATAAATTAATTTTGGATAATTATACTATTTTTGGTGAATTTTTGGAGTAATTTTAGTATATTTATATATATAGGGGTATTTTGGTAATTTTACACAAAATTGGTTAAAATGTAATTTAATTGGTTTTAATAATTATTTAAGGTATAAAAATGATTTCTACAAATTATTTACTATTTTTAACTAATTAAAACTATTTTTCGTGAATTATTTTCAATTATATATATAATATACAATTTTACTAATAAAATGAGTTTTTATTGATTTTTACTGTGTTTTAAGGCTAATTACGTAATTTCTACGTATAAAATATATTTCTGTGATATAAGGGTATTTTTGGTATTTTTATAAATATTCTGTGATTGTGGACCCCGGTCGGTAGACTGTAGTTTGGAGTCCAATCGAGGGGTTGTGAATGGATTGTTGTACCTATTTTTTGAAGTGTGTTTCTTTGCAGGGCTGGCTCTACTCTTTAAGTAGAGAGATGTCCATTTTACAAGGGAGGTTCTGCCAGATTTTCAGTAGAATTCTCGTAAAACGTGATGTCCGGTCGATCTCTAATCTTGTTTCTTTGTTTAATATTCTAGATCAAGTTTCTAGGACTTTCTGTTAGGTTTATTATGATTTCTGTTGTTATTGTTTATTTAGTTGCACCGAGACCGAGGCCTAGTGGACCAGGCCCGTCGGACCCATCTCGTGAAACGCACTAAGTGTGAGTTACTATTTTATATATATGTGTTTAAGATGCATGATTTTAGAAATATATGTTTTATTTTGACTAAATATGCATAAATAATGTGATTTGTATTTAAGTATGTTTTAGTTTTCTTTTGGTTTATTTTTGGTATATATTAAATTATATGCATGTTTTATTAATAAATTATGTTTAAAATGTTTTTAAATATATTTCTAGCCTAATTTGTAATTTGATTGGATTTATTTGACGTATATATACTCGAAATATACCTGGTTTACTTTTGGTATATTTCCAATATATATATGATTTATATTGTTATGTTATTTAAATTCATGCATCATTATTTGTGAATGAATATTTTATATTTATTAATGAAGGATACCAATAGAACGTGCTACCTAGTGGACAGCACTAGGACCGAGTACGTACTGGTACGCTTATAGCATTTAGGCTATATTACTAACTTGCTTGAGGATATTGATTGAATCTGATTATTTGATGTGTGATATGGTTTAGGAGTGTGATTGCTGGAGCTCGGTTGACCAAGTGTCTCGGGGCTAATCACACTGACAGTCAGATTGTTGGAGCTCGATTGACTTAGTGTCTCAGGGCCAGTCTACTGTCCAAATGGAATAAGTGAATATTTTGGAATAAGTGAGCCTGTATGGCTAAAGTGTTGTCTAACACTGTTTTCGAGGTTGCGATATTATATGGTTCTATTTGATCCTTCATAAAAGATGATTTTCAATAAAATATATAAAATGATTTTATTGCATCTGTATGTATTTGCCTATATATATACATATTAGATATATACTGTTGATTGTATGCATTGTCATTTAGTATGCATGTATATATATTATAGTTATTCACTCAGTGAGGTCTGACTCCCCTCCGTTGACTAATTTTTTAGGAGAGTCATCTTCTTCAGACCTTAGTAGCAAGCCTATACGCCGGATTTCTTCCGCCCTGGCTGCTTCTTTATGTAAACTGCTCACTTGAGTTTTATTTTTATAATCTAGACACTGCAGTAGTTGTAAATAAGTTTGTGGGTTTTATGTAATATATCTTTAAGAGATATGTACTTTGCATATTTGAACTGAAACTTGTATTAACGGATTTATTTATATATATATGAGATATGGATTTGATTTAAATCCCGTGGTGGATTATTATTTTATATTCATGATTTTATTCCGCTGCACAGTATTTTATTTAAATGTGTTATTATTATTTCTATTGCATGTTTTATTTTATTTTTACGCTTGCTACGGGTTCCGGATTCGAAAGAATTCTCGTTTCCTAGCGCCGATCATGGCCCCTGTTTTGGGTCGTGACACAAACATACAAAAAAAAAATCTACAATACAACTATGTTGCCATTAATAAAATAAAAAAGTATCAGAAACCAAAAAAAAAAAGATCCAATTTAAACAAAAAGAATTAGAAAACAAAACAAAAAATAAAACGATACCAAATTATAAATGCAACATAAAACAGTAGCATCCTTTTACGACTCAACAACACCAAAAAATTTTAAACATATTCATTTCTTTAAAATTTTTCTATTACAATAATTACAACTCGCTTAACTCCAAAGAAATTGTTTAGCTTTAAGTTATAGTATATTTTTTTGTATGCTTTGGGTTTATTTTCAATTTCCTATACAATAACAAATGGAGACACTTTAAAATATAGGCAGGTCTATGTTCCCTTTTCTATAGAGGAGGACTTACAAAATTATTTTTACCAACTTGCGAATACAAAATTAAATTAGACACCAAAAGCAACAAAAAATAAATTATAGAAAACTAATAATAATATATACTACATCAACACCCCTCACATTTTGTCCACCAAGACCACCAAAATCAGTAGGAATAGAAAACAAAATCAACACTTTCAACAACTTATTCAATAAAAAAAATGGCAAATTAAAAAAAATTCATGACCTTTAGCGTTTTTAGCAATTTCAACATATATTTTTAATTTTGGCAATTTCAACATATCTTTTTAATTTTGGTAATGTTGTTCACCAACTTTTTAATTTTTGCAATTTCATACACCGATTGAAAATCCAATGAAACTTTACTGACATAGCCATTGGAAAAATCTAAGTCAATATACATATATGTGACGTCAAACTGCACCATTTTGACTATTTGCACAAATATACACGACCTTTGATATTTTTTGCAATTTAAACATGACCTATTGATTTTGACATATTGATACATAATTTTCTTATTTTTATTTAATTTATATTTTTCAATTAATGCAAGCAAATAAAATATTTAAGTAATAAAAATTCAAAATTAAATTATCTAATTAAATAAAATATAAGTTTATTGTTTATTCTTATATAATGAACATTTAATTGATACATTTAAATTGATATGTCCTTATTTTTATTAGTTTGAATTAAAATCTTATTTTGAAAATAATTTGTTTTAAATATTCATATTATACGTATAACTGCAAACAAAATATATCTTTCAAAATTTTACTATTTATTCATTTAAAATATAGTAATTATTAATTAAAAATTAAAATTAATGAATTACAATAAATTCATCAATAAAAGAAATATTAAGATTTGATTTCGATAAAAATGTATATATCATTAATTATTCTATGTATAGTTGATTATAAAATTTACTTAATATGTAAATGAATTTAAATAATAAAATATAATTTGATTAAATGAAATATTTCAATATTTCAAAATAATAATTTAATCTAAAATAACTAAATGCATATCAATTTGAATGTATCAATTAAATGTTCATTACATAAAAATAAACAATAAAATTTATATTTTATTTAATTAGAAAAATTAATTTTGAATTCTCATTATTTAAATATTTGCTTCACATGCATCAATTGAAAAATATATATTAAATAAAAAATAAGAAAATTATGTATCAATTTCTCAAAATCAATGGATTGTGTTTAAATTGTAAAAAATATCAAAGGTCGTGTATTTTTCTATAAATAGTCAAAATGATACGTTTTGACATAGCATTTATGTGGATTGACTTAGATTTTTCGAGTGGCCAAAGTTTCACCGGATTTTCAACTGGTGCATGAAATTGCAAAAAAATGACATTGCCAAAATTGCAAAAAGCGATAAAGGTCATGAATTTGTTTGTAATTTTTTCTAAAAAAAAATTACAAATAAACAAAACATATAAAAAACAAAAAGATATTTCATAGAGCAATGCATGCTAGAATCTTTTAACAAAACCCAACAAAAATTAATTTAATCATACCACTGGATTTTTAACTATTTTATTTTTAGGTTTATATAATTTTATTATTTTTTTGATTTATTGGAATTAAAAAATTTAACATTTAGAAAATAATGGTAAATTTATTAAAAAGAATGAGAAAATAAAAATTAAAAAGAAAATTAAAAAAAGGAAAAAGAAATAAAAATTAAAAAGAGATTGTATTTCAGCATAGAATGTCAAAAAACTAATGAAATAAAATTCAAAAAATATATATTAGCTAATGCTCCACTAATATAAAAAGTTTGAAAAAATATGGAAAATGAGGAAATAAAAAATTTGAAAAAAATATGAAAAGGAGAAAAAGAGAAATAAAAATAAAATAAAAAAGTAAAGGAAGAAGGAAAGATTAAAAATAAAAAATAATAAGGAAAAAAAAGAGAAATAAAAAATAATAAAGAGAAAATAAAAATAAAAAGAGGAAGGAGGAAAGAATAAATATGAAAAAAATAAAATTAAAATTTAAAAAAAGAGAAAAATGAATAAAGAAGGAAAAAATAAAGAGAATAAAAATAAAAAAATAAAAATAAAATGAAAAATAAGGTAAAAGGAAGAATGGTGCACTTATGTAAATAAAAGAGGTTACATTAGTAAATAATAAAAACTTAGGTATTTTGGTTAATAAAATAAAAAAAAAGTGTTAAGTTTGTAAAAATCTCAAACATATAAGTGGATTTTAAAGGATCCATAAACATAATGCCTTTAGGTTGTGTAGGGTTATTTACACTCAAAATCCATAATTTATTTGTTGGGTTTCGTGATACAAACGTAGCGGAAAAATTAAAAATTTATCACGTTCCCAAACCTAGATCCATGTAATTCGACTACTTGATTAAATCTAGGGTTTCAAGAATCTCACCAAGACGCAGAAGAGGCAAGATTTTCTGGAGGATTAGAGGAGGTTCACACTGGTGACACCTTACCTCGAGCCTTTTTACTTTGATTGTTCGGATCTAGACGTCTCCAAAAGGATGCGTCCTCTATAGATATCCACACGAACAGCCCTTTACAAAACGAATTGGAGTGTGTGCTAGCAACCTTATTGATTGTCTCACAAATCAAGAACAAAAGAAAAACTCTGTCTTTATTTTTTTAAGAAGAGAGAAAAAGAATTTGGAGGCAGGAAAAATAAGTGTATTAAACTTTAGAGAATATAACATATTTATAGACTCCAAATTAAGGTTTCACCTACCAATGACCTTTTGGTAATTTCCATTTATTATATTCTGATTTTGTTTAAAAACAAATAAGAAATAATATTTTATTTATTTATTTAAAATAACATATATCTTAAATAAATAAACAAATAAATAAATAAAACACTTTAATTATTTATTTCCACAAAGTTTATTTTGGACTTATTAAACTCATATTCATTTTGTGTTTGTTCTAAATGTGTGACCATGTAGGTTTACATAACATTGGCAGTGGGCCTAAATCTCTATTTAAGCCTACAAGTCATAAGTGGCATCTAGCAAGACATTATAACTATCCAAGTCATGTGAAATCAATAATCCGACATAACCTAATTACAGTGAATTTTATCGTCCCTTTATCACATGATATCTTAATTGAACATAAGGCATAGAATGTCATCCTTATATAGTTCAATATTCTGACTTGATTCCAAGTAGACTGAAAATGATAACTCTTTATCAATTCATTTCAGCATGGTCATGCATTTTCCTTCAATCTATCTCATCAAGGGGCCCTTAGATATCTTTCTCATATTAATGAGGGATAAATTCCTTCTGAATCACTCACATTCCTCACATAACTAATTTCATATTTAACAACATCCTATTTAATCGTCCGGTTAAAGACAATGTTAGAATGTGTCAAAATATAAAATAACTATATAGAAATCCTGATGATTTCAAGTTCAAATGACCAAAATAAAATTACTGTGATGAGAAATACTTAAGATAATAATCTATGTAGTATTCTCATAGTGAGTCAATTCAGTACATGATTTCTCATTATGTACTTATGAGTTGACTTAATATCTCATATTCATTATTAGTAAAACATAATCATCAGTCAACATCATACTAGCCTTAATACTTTAATATTTATATAATGAATAAATGGTTAGGGATAATTAGAATAGAACTCTTTTTTTAATCTAAGGATTTTACTATCAAGTCACATACTTGATAACCTTAGTAAGAATTAACTATTCATATAATTATCTTAAATCAAATGATAATAAAATATCTCTTTATTAATAAAATAAGAAAGTCGATATATAATCACAATGATTAACCTAGTGCATATCACTAACATTATTATCCTTTCCCACCATCATTTCAAAATATCAATTGAACACACAAAAATTTTTAACTTTGAAATTCAGTAACAATAATCTTTTATTCGTTGATTTCCAATGAAATCAACATCGGAATGCTAATACAAGCAAATAAAAGAATAATAATTTGGCAAAGTTATTTTAAATAATGAATTATAGGCCACAGTAACCCCTACATTTAAATAGCTATAACTTTAACTTTATAATTAAAATGTGACCTCTGATTCATTATTACAAAGAAATTTTGTCACAATATCATTTTTTATTTGTCCACACTCGCATTATAGTATTAATTTCATAAAAAATTAATGAATGAAAAATTATCGTTACTCAAATTAAAAGTTAAAAATTTTTATATGATTAATTGATTCTTTAGGACAATTGTATGAAAGGAATATAAATTTGGGACTCTAACCTGATTTTGAGTCAAAAGATAGTGTTTAGTCTAGCCTACAGTTGTAGTTCTGTCACCCACACTTGTGTCCTCTTTCTCTCGCATGCTCATCGGCATATTCTTCCCTTAACAATATTTTCTGTTATGGTTTATTACTGAGTTCTTTGTCGCTTTAACAATAGAGAAGAAATGCCTTTTTATAAGTGACTTTTTTTTTCTCTAATTAGTTTGTGTTTAGTTTCATTATGTCACTTAGTACTTACAAATTGTTCTTAAATTTAAATGAGTTTAAAATTTATTTTTAAAAAATATAAACTATAAATTAAATATTAAATATTAAAATTTACAAATAAATTTAGTAACTAAATAAATTATAATATATTTAATAAAAATTATGATCTTATTATAATAATATATTTTTTAAAATATTTTTTACAATAAAAATATATATATTATATATTCAAAATTAAATGGTCAAATGCATAATTACACCTTAAATTTTTACTTTTTTGATCGTTGACGCCTCGACTTTTAAATAGAATAATAACACATTTGAACTTTTATTTAACATCAATTTAACACCTTAAATCAACATTTTTAACTCATTGGACTTATGATACATATATACATAGATTAATAATTTAAATTGTTACTAGAAGCAAATAATTTATAATTGAATCTCTTACCTTATATTCTCATTTCTGTCATCCCGTTAGACCATCACCACCACCACCTTCACAAAAGGTTTCATTATTTTCGTTCATGAACACCATCCAATTTCATCAAAATAGCAGTAAACTGAAGAAAAAAAATTAACATCAAAATCGACTAAAAAATATTGAAAAACTAGCGACAATCTCTTCTTTGGCATTTCATCAAACAAATAGTGAGCATAATTTAAAATCACTATTGTTCATAGCACGCATTGCTATATCTTGCACTATATGATCATGTGCTGCCACTTATTTCTATTCACTACCATGCCTATTTAAAATCACCTGAAATTCTTTAAAATTAAGTCATGGTTTAACCTAAGCTTTTGCTTCAGAAATCTTCTTTCCAACTTCAATTGTCTCTGTAGTTAGATAATGAAATGTTCCAGCAACCATTTTCTCTTTTACTTTCACTGTTCTCAGCAAATTCCATAATTTCATTCTTCGTACATCTACTACCACCAGTCCATCATCATCATCATCAAATTATATCTAATTAAATAATTGATTATATAAAAAAAAAAAAGAAAAAGATGAATTTAAACTGTTTGTATTGTGTTCTTGAATGGCGAAGTGACAGAAAATTACCGACCTCGAAATTGTTTGCCGGTCGCCGGAGAATCGCAAACTCCACTGCATCGTCATTTTCTTATCATTGCAAGAGATTGTGTTTAAAAATGAGTTAGAAATAAAGATTGTGAGAAGCTATGAGATTTTTATGGTGTTTTTTATGATTTTTTTTAATTATAAAGAGATGGGTCACTTGAGGATGAAGGAAAACCCCCCGCTGCAATTGAAAGTGAAGACAACAATGAGACGACACAAGTTTATGATGAAAAAATTAGAATTAGGGATTTTTGGGATTTTAAATTCTTGTCGTTGAATTTTTTAGTGTTTGATAGAAATGAGTTGGAATCCAACTCATAATTTTTTCAATGTCAGTTAAACTTCTAAGAATACACACCTATTTTAGTCATTTCTGGAGTTAAATGGGTCTAAAATAAAACTTTAAATATATATTAGTCAATTTTATAGTCAAAATTGTCATGATCCAAACTGGGGGTCATGACCGGCGCTAAAAAACAAAAATTCTTTTAAATCCGAAACTCGTAACAAATCTCAAAAAAAAAACATATAATAATATAAAATAAATAATTATGTATCATAATTAAAATCTCAAATCAATATAATAAAAATAATCTCTTTCATATTATAACATAAAGTATATTAATACAATATTCAGAGAAAGATCTCTGAATTAAAATCACATACAATAAATATAAATATAACTCACTACTGATACAAAATATGACTACTGCAGTTTTCTAAAGTACAATATAAAATTAAGTAGGTAATTTACACGAACAAACCGGGGCGGAAGAAATCTGGCATATAGGTCTACTGCTGAGGTCTGAAAAAAAAACTCTCATGTAAAAATATCAACTGAGAGGAGTTAGAGCTCACTGAGTAAATTGTTATAATATATATATAAATGCATCTCCTATATGTCAAATGCAATCAAACATTCGTATATAATAAATATATATATAAACAATTCACACAAATGCTGAAAATTACTTTATATAATTGTACTGAAAAATATAAATTTATGAAGGATCAAATGAAACCCTATATAATCGCAATCTCGATCAACAATAACATCACTCTAGCCATACATGCTCACTTAATTCCAAATGAATTCACTTAATCTATATAGACAGTAGACTGGCCCCAAAATAGTAAGTCAACCGAGCTCCAGCAGTTTGACTGTCAGTGTGATTGACCCCGAGACACTTGGTCAACCGAGCTCTAGCAATCACACCATCAATCACATCATATCATTCTCAATCAAGTCATAATTCCACAAATAATTCTCACTCGACCCTAAATCTATCGCACCGGTACGTACACGGTTCTAGTACTGCCCACTAGGTAGCATGTTCTATCGATATTCTTCATTTAAAGTAAAACATTCATATGAGAAAATAAATAATGCATAATGTTATTCATTGTAACAAAATAAATCATATATATACCAGAAATATACATAAAGTAAACTAAATATATTTCAAGTGTATATATATATATATATATATATATATATAATAAATTCAAATCAATCATGAAATATACCAAAAATAAACCCATAATATACTAAAAACATGTTAAGTTTAAATCAATAATAAAACATGCATTTATTTAGAAGTATATAAAAAATATACTAAAAATATACCTACAATATACCTATAGTATACTAAACATTTTAAAAACACAATTTATGAATATTTACAAATCAAAACATGTATTTTCTAAAACTTGCAATCTAAATGCAATGTATATATAAAATAACAACTCACAGGTTTGCGCTCCTCGAGACTGGTTCGACGAGCCCTGTCCACTAGGCCTCGATCTCGACACAACTAAATAATAAAATAATAATGAAAATCAGAATAAATCTAACTTAAACTTCCAGAGAAACTCAATCTAGGATTTCAGAACACAGACAAACACAGAATTTAGAACTGACCCGATATCACGTTTTACGAGAATTCTACCAAAAATTTGGTAGAACCTCCTCTGTAAAACGGACATCTATCTACTAAAAAGTAGAGCCGATCCTGTAAAAAAAACACACTTCGAATCACAAAATTCACACAACCCTTGATTGGGATCCCAAACTGCACAATTCCCCAATCGAGATCCACAATTCACCAAAAATATAAATAATATAATAAATATATTAAAAATCAATAATTTACAAAATATCCTCAAAATAGCAAAATATTACATATTTAACATTAAAACACCAAAAATAATTATTTTCTAAATAATTACGTAAAAATCCTAAAATAATAATATAATATTACTAAAAATCCAATTTCTCGATAATTCAATATAAATTATTAAAAATTCACTTTATATATTCAAGTAACTAAAATAGTCTAAATACATATTAAAAATGACTAAAAATCCATTTTATTACAAAATAATACATAATATATTATTTGAAAACAATTTTCGAAAATTAGTATTATTTAGTTAAAAATAGTAAATAATTTGTAAAAATCATTTTAATACCTTAAATAACTATAAAACCAACTAAAACATATTATTTAGCTATAATCTTAACAAAATTACATATTTAATCCTATAATGCAAAAATACACATAATATACTAATATTACTCAAAAATTCTATAAATGCATAAAAATTATTTTCTCAACATATATATTGCTAATATTAACTAAAACACATTATTAAACAATAATTTCAAAAAAAAAACTCAACTTTAACCTAATTTTCTAATATTGACATAATATAAAAATATTTATAAAAATTACATAAAAATCACAAAAATTATAATCTTGTCATGACCCAAAACAGGGGGTCATGACTGGCGCTAAAGAACGAGAATTCTTTTGAATCTGGAACCCGTAGCAAGCCTTAAAAGAAAAGCATGCAATAAAATAAAATAAATAAAATATTTATTCAACGGAAATTAAATCTCAAATAATAAAATAAATTCTCAACTTCCTTAATAACATAAAATCACATCTCATATTAGAAATAAAATCTTTTAATACAATACTTCAGAGTAACACTCTGAATCAAAATCTCTTACATGCATAAATCAGAAACAACTTTCGACAGAATCAAATACAACTACTACTGCAGTGTCTAGAGTACAAAGTAAAAGTCAAGTAAGCGATTTACATAATAAAGCCGGAGTGGAAGAAATTCGGTGGATAGGTCTATTGCTGAGGTCTGAAGATGAGGACCTCCTGTAAAAATATCAACGGAGGGGAGTCAGACCTCACTGAGAATTATTATAATATATATACACACATAGCTAAATGTCAAATGCAGACACTCAAAAGTATATATATAATAAATATATATACAAGAAAATACACACAAATGCAAAGAAAATCATTTTAATACTGAAAATCATTAGTTTATGAAGGACCAAATAAAACCTTATATGATTGCAACCTCAATACCAATAGAAAGTACTCTAGCCATATAGGCTCACTTAATTCCAAGTAAATTCACTTAATCCATATGGACAGTAGACTGGCCCTGAGACATTAAGTCGATCGAGCTCCAACAGTCTGATTGTTAGTGTGATTTGTCCTGAGACACTAGGTCAACCGAGCTCCAGTAATCACACTCTTAATCACATTAATCTCAATCAAATTAATATTAATCAATTATAATCACCATAATTAATTTTCACTTAGCTCTAATCTAACGTACCGGTACGTACATGGTCCTAGGGTTGCCCACTAGGAAGCACGTTCTATTGATATCCTTCATTTATATTAAAACATACATTCAGAAAAATAAAGAATGTATAATGATATTTAAAATAAACAAATAAACCATATATATACCAGAAATATACCTAAAATAAACTAAATATATTTCAGGTATATATACGTATAATAAATTCAATTAAATCATGTAATATAATCAAAATCAACTAGTAATATACTTAACATAATTTGAAAATAAATCACAAAGAAAACATGTATTTATTTTTAAATATACCAATAACATACCTAAGCATATAATAAAGTAATTATGTAAAATTTACATTTAAAACATATAATTTCTAAAACATGCAACCTAAAGCAATGCATATATATCATAATAACTTACAGTTGTGCGCTCCTCGAGATGGGTCCGACGGGCCTGGTCCACTAGGCCTTGGTCTCGGTGCAACTAACAATAAAATAATAACACAAAATCAGAATAATTTTAACTTAACTTCTAGAAACTCGATCTAGAATTCTAAACACAAACAGATAATAGGAATTTGACTAAATGTCCCGTTTTACGAGAATTCTATCAAAAATTCTGCAGAATCTCTTTTGTAAAACGAACATCTCTCTACTTAAAAACTAGAGCCGGTCCTGCAAAAAAAGTACACTTCAAAACAGAATTCACAAAACTCCTCGGTCGGGACCCCAAACTACAATTTCCACCGACTGAGGTTCACAATTCTCAACAAAATACAATAAAATATATTAAAATCCAATAAGTTCTAAAAATACCCTTTAAGTATCAAAATATAGCAATCTAAATATTAAAACACCGAAGGTAATTATTTTACCAATAATAAATTAAAAACCCTAATATTAATATAATATTATTAAAATCAATATTTCTCAATAAATTCACAAATATTAATTAAAATTCTTTTTATAAATCTAAATTACTTAATTAGTCCAAAACCATATTAAAAATTACTAAAAATCCATTTATTTATAAAAATAGTATTTTATATATAATTTGAAAATAATTTTTAAAAAATAGTTTTAATTAGTTAAAATTAGTAAATAATTCATAAAAATCATTTTTATACCTCAAATAATTATTAAAACCAATTAAACTTAATATTTAACTAAAATTACTACCAAATTACCAAAATGCCCTAATATACAAAAATACACATAAAATACTAATAATATTCAAAAATTCAATAAAAATTATATAATTACTCAAAAATTATTTTCTCAAGATATTATTCACTAAAATCAACAAATATACTCAATTAACCAATAATTACTAACAAAATATATTTAACCTAAATTTTCAAAATTAACATAAACTAAATATAATTATAAAAATTACAAAAAAATCACAAAAATTATAAATTAAATTCTAAAAGTAATATTAACCACCAAAAACAATAAAAATCACAATTTCATAATTTACTTAATTAATTTATGAAAATTATAAAATAATAAAAAATTCACAAAAATCAAAATAAATTCCAAAAAATTACACAAAAATTCCAGGATGTAGATTAATCTAGAGGGATCAACTTTTGTGAAGGAATTTCTCATGAATCACAAGGAATCAAGCTCAAAAAATTCAAAAATAAAAAATGACTAAAATGAAGATATCGATCACCACTTAAATCTAGGCCAAACCAAGTGAAAAAAAGCTTAGAAACACACTCACCAACAATAAAGGAAGAGAATGAAACTGGTGGTGTCGAAAACGGTGGCCAAAATAGACTTGAATGGTGGTGCTGAGGATTTTCGGCTTCTCGGCCAAAACAAGCTTCAACAGCGCCGGAGGAGGGAAGAAATAGCAGGGGAGCTGGCTAGAGGAGGAGGTGGAGGTCCGGGAGGCACACTGACGGTGGCTAGTTGGAGTTGCAGCGATGGTGATGGTGATGGTAAGAGTCGGGAGGGGAAGAAGGAGAAGGGGGTATAATTTGTAATTTTAGGTTTATATATATATATATATATATATATATATAACTCATAAAATAAAGATCAATAATGTAATTCATTAAAATAATTATATTAAAAGATTAATGCTCTAAATTAAAGATTTAATAAAATACTATTTCCCAAAATAATAATTTAAAAACATGTATTTACGTAAAATATATTAATTAAACATAAAATAATAACGATAATAATTTTTTCAAGATAATGAAATAATCAATTATTATTTTAAAATTATTAACACTGCATATCCTATTTCATATTAAAATAATTTAAAAACTCGGGTTATAACAAATCTCAACACTAAAATTAATAATAACCTATAAAAACACTAAATCAACAAATTTTATAATTAAATAAATTAATTTATGAAAATTAATTAAATAATAATAAAATATTCAAAATTCACAAAAATTAAAATAAATTCCAAAAATTAAAAAAATATATAGATATTTAGATTAAGCTACCAAGATAAACTTTTGTGAAGGAAGTTTGTCTAAATCAACCAAAAATCAACTTGAAAAAATAAAAAACATAAAAGCTTAAAATCGAAAAATCAAGAAAACTCATAAACGATTGGGTTTAAGCTTAAACGGAGCTTGGAATCGTGATCACTGGAGCTCAGAGAGTTGATAGAGACTGGCGACGCAAGCTGAGGTGACTGGATTCATCATCGACGACCATGGAAGCTCCTCGGCTTGCAGCGGCTTCAGGCGGTGCTTCGGCGAATACCAGGTGGTCTAATGGTGTTAGGAAGGAGAGGGGAGTAAGGGGAAGAGGTTGGAGGCGGTTGGTGGTGGCGAGAGGCAGTCCGGTGAGCTTGAATGGGAGGCACAGTGAAGGGAGGTGGTTGGATGTGCAAGGAAATAAAGAAAAAAAGTCTCTGTAACTTTAGTTCTTCACATTTTAATGTATATATGTACATATCACTTATAACTTTATAATATAACAATATAATATAATAATTTAGTTTTTGTCAAAGAATCTCCACCATATAAATATATATACACACACACATATATATATATTCTCACACAAATAAACACACACACATAAATACATAAACATATACTAATATATGTATATACATGAAATAAATTAGCACTTATTAATAACAATACTAATGAAATATAAACAATATTACCAATAATGAAATAATTTAATAATAAAATAAATAGTGAAATTTGATAAAACGATAATAGGAATAATAATATTAAAATAACCATACAAATTAAACGATCAAAATAATAAATTTACGTAGAAAATCCAATTAAATATAAAATAATATTAATAAATCACAAATAACGAAAATAAATCAATAAAATTTTCAAATTTTATTAACACTGTATATCTCATTATAAAATAAAATAATTTAAAAATTAGGGTTATAATAAAAAATGAACCCAAAAAAAAATAGAATACAAAAAAGGTGATCAAAATTGAAAGAAATAAAATTAAAATGAGGCTCATGCTGCTTTGTATCAAACAATCCAATAGAGTGGGCACATTTCTGATAACTATTCAATGTAAGCCACCAAATAAACTTAATCATGCACTATTGTAATAGTCAGAATACATAAGGTGGAAGCTTTCATCATTGATTCAAATTTTATGCACATGCATTGTAACAACAACGTGGGCATCTCAACAAAGAGTCTGCACATCATGTTGGTCACAAAAATAGGCATAATAGATTCAAAAGCACAACACAATCAATCAAGGCAACACAAAGGGATATGCATAGCAATAGTAGCATGGGCACCTCAACAAAGATTTTGCACACCATGTTGGTCATAAAAACATGCACAATAGATTCAAAATCAATACACAATGAAGCATAACATCACAGAGGGACAAGCATCCACCAACAATAATCAAGTAAAGCAATACAGAGGGCCAAACATCCACCAATAGCAATCAAGCAATTAAATAGATAGGCAATCAAACACATGTGTGGAATTGAATGTAAAAAAATCAAATATAAAATTTACTAATAATGTTATGTTAAGATTTGTTTAATTTAGAATTATATCAAGTTAGCCTATTGTTGATGTAAGGAGGGCTAATTGTTGTTTGGCAAGGAAGATCTGTAAACAAATGAACACAAGTATTAGTTAAACTTCATTAAATTTGCAGTAAAAAATGTAAATAAAAAGGAAATAGAAGATGTTAGATTCAGATTCACCTCTCTCAAAATTTTCTGAGTCATCAAAGGTCTCTTCAACTGAGATGGGCTTATTAGCCATTTTGAGCCAATCAAATGTGCATATTAATGCCTCCACTATCTTTGGAGTTAAAGAACTCCTGAAAACATCCAAAATACGACCACCGGTGCTAAAAGCACTTTCAGATGCCACAGTTGACATAGGGACAACAAGCACATCACGTGCTTGTCACGACCCAAAACAGGGGCCATGACCGGCGCTAGGGAATGGGAATTCTTTCGAATCCAGAACCCGTAGCAAGCCTAAAAATAAAATAAACATGCAATAATAATAACAATATATAATGCAGCAGAAATAAAATCATAAATATAATATTAACATATGCAGCAACTGGATTTAAATCAAATCCTCATCAACACATATATATATATATATAAACTCTTTTAATACAAATCTAGTTCAAATATATATATACAACATCTCTTTAAATATTTAATGACTACTGCAGTATCTAGATAAAATAAAACTCAAGACTCAGAGAAGCAGTTTACACAAAGAAGCCGGGGCGGAAGAAATCCGGCATACAGGCCTGCTACTGAGGTCTGAAAATGATGACTCTCCTGAAAAATAGTCAACGGAGGGGAGTCAGACCTCACTGAGTGAATTACTATAATATATATACATGCATACTAAATGCCAATGCATACAGTCAATAGTATATATATATAAATATATATACAGGCAAATACACATAAATGCAATAAAATCATTTATATATATTTTACTGAAAATCATCGTTTATGAAGGATCAAATAGAACCCTATGATATCGCAACCTCAAAAACAGTGTTAGACAACACTCTAGCCATACAAGCTCAGTTATTCCAAATATATCCACTTAATCCATTTAGACAGTAGACTAGCCCCGAGACACTATGTCACGACCCAAACTAGGAGTCATGACCGGTGCTAGGAAACGGGAATTCTTTCGAATCCGGAACCCATAGCAAGCCTTAGAAAATAAAATCATGCAATAATTATATAAAAGTACGACCAAATTAAAATTTTTTTCTGAATCAATATATAAAATAAATACTCCAAATCCTTTTTTAAATGAATACATATTCGTACAATGTTCAAATATAAATTCTCAGAGTATTTAATATCCAAACAAAATAATACACTTCTAATATAATGACACTACTACTGCAGTTTCTAGAATACAATTCAAAGTTCAGAATATACATTTGCATAAAACAGCCGGGACTGAAGAACACCGGCGAGGAACTCTACAACTAAGGTCTGACGATATGGAATCTCCTGAAAAAATATAATTGAGGGGGGTCAGACCTCACTGAGTGAATTATTATACTATATATACATGCAAACTAAATCATAACAATCAGGCATTCTTATATATATATGTATATACACACATTTCACACGAATGCCAAACTTTTCTTTTATAAATATACTAAATGTAGAAAACGTTTGTCTTAATTCATGAAGGATCCATAGAACCCTAAATAATAATAACCTCAAACAATCCCATCATCACTCTAGCCATATAGGCTCACTTGATTCCAAATAGAACACTTATTCCAATTTGGACAGCAGACTGGCCTCGAGACACTAAGTCGACCGAGCTCCAGCAGTCTGACTGTCAGTGTGATTGGCCCCGAGACACTTGGTCAACCGAGCTCCAACAATCACACTATCCATCACCTCACATCTCAATCAACCCAATAGATCATTCAATTCACTTATGGACAGTAGACTGGCCCCGAGACACTAAGTCAATCGAGCTCCAGCAGTCTGACTGTCAGTGTGATTGGCCCCGAGACACTTAGTCAACCGAGCTCCAGCAATCACACTATCTAACATACCATTAATCTTAGTCAAATCAATTAAATCAATTATAATCACCCAATTTTAACTCTCACTCAATCCTTATCTATCGTACCGGTACGTACACGATCCTAGTGCTGCCCACTAGGAAGCACGTTCTATTGATATCCTTCACTTCGAATAAATCATTCATTCGAAAAATAATTAATGTAGAACAATATTCATAATAGTAAAACCAACCATATATATATATACCAAAAATATACCAAAAATATACCTAAAATATACCCAGTATATTTCAGGTATATATATATATATATAGTCAAATAAAATATGAAATAAACTAAAGATAAATCATTAATATAGTTAAAAACAATTTAAATGAGTAACAATAATATAACATGCATTATCTTAAAAATATACTTAAATATGCAAAAGATATACCCTAAGTACTCAAATCATTTAATAAACCATTTATGTATAAATATTCATTTAAATACGTGTTTGTGTTTAACATATATTCACAAATATACTAAAAATAAACCTAATTATCTAGCATGCATATATCAGAAATAAACCCTAAATATACCACTAATGTGTTAGGTTTAATTTAATAATAAAACATTTATTTATTCGGGAATAAATAAAAAATATACCAAAAATAAACTTAAAAATAATGTAAGTGTAGGTTTATAATTTAACATGCAATTATTTAAGAATAAACCTAAAATCTACTGAAACTATACCTAAAGTATACTAATCATTTAATAAAATAATTATGTCTAAGTGTACATTTTAAAACATGTGTATATTACTCAAATGTATTAAACCTAAACCTAATTATTTAATGTGCATATATCAAACTAACATGCATAATTATTTAATATGCATATATATAAGAATGCAACCCTAGATATACCAAAAATATTATAATTTAAATCATTTTTTAAAACATACAATGAAAATGAAAAATTCTAAATAATGCACCCTATATGCAGTGCATATATATACAGTATAATAACTCACATGTTAGCGCTCCACGAGACAAACTCGGCGGGCCTGATCCGTTAGGCCTCGGTCTCGGCGCAGCTAGACAAACAAATGACAATATGAAATCAGAATAAATTTAATGAAAATTCTAAAGACTCGATCTAGAATTTTAGACACAGATTTAGAATAGGAATTTGACCGGACATCACGTTTTACGAGAATTCTACCGAAAATTCGACAGAACCTCCCCTGTAAAACGGACATCTCTCTACTCAAAGAGTAGAGCCGGTCCTGCAAAGAAATACACTTCGGAATAAACACAGGATTACAATCAAAATCCCTCGGTCGGACTCCAAACTACGATTCACCGACCGAGGTTCACAATTCACAGAATTTTTATAAAATACCAAGAATGCCCTTTATATAATAAAAATACATTTTATAAATCCAAATTACGTAATTAACCCTAAAACATACTAAAAATCAATAAAAACTCATTTATTTAGAAAAATAGTATATTATATATAATTTGAAAATAATTTACGAAAAATAGTTTTAATTAGTTAAAAATACTAAAAATTTGCAGAAATCATTTTTATGCCCTAAATAACTATTAAAACCAATTTAATTACATTTTTTACCAATTTAGTGTAAAATTACCAAAATACCCCTATATATATATATTCACTATAAATGTTCAAAAATTCACCAAAAATTATATAATTACTCAAAAATTAATTTCTCAACATATAATTCAATAATATCAATAAATATACTCCATGTACCAATTTATTTCAATTAAACACATAATTAACCCTATTTTTCAAAATTACCTAAACTTAATAAATTCCAAATAAATACATAAAAATTCACAAAAATCACAAATAAATTTCTATAATTCATTTCAACTCCTATAATCACCATAAAACACAATTTTATAATTTAATTAATTAATTTTCGAAAATTAGAAAATAATAATAAAATAATCAAAAATTCACAAAAATTAAAATAAATTCCAAAAATTCTAAAAAAATTACAGCATATAGATTAAGCTTCCAGGATAAACATTTGTTAAGGGAGTTTGCATGAATCCAACAAATTCAACTTCAAAAAAATTAAAAACCCTAGAATACATAAACTAAAACTTGAAGATATCTAAAAATCTAGAGGTTTTGAGCTCAAACGGAGCTCGGAAATGGACTCACCGGACGAAAAGCTTTCAAAAAAGTCTAGTCCGACGCCCTAAGGTGGCCGGAATCTTCACCGGCGTGAGGAAGCTCCACCTTCGGTCTCCTTTGTTTTTCGGCGTTCTAGGCGGCGATGGACAATGCTAGTGGCTGCTGGATGGAAGGGAGAGCAGTGGTGATGGCTGGTTGCAGGTGGGGCGGTCTGGTGGTGGTCCGGTTGGAAGGAACCGAGAGTGAGGGGAAGAAGAAGAAGAAAAAGAAGAAGAAGAAGAAGAGAAAAGAAAGAAAAGAAAAAAAGAAAGAAAGAAAGAAATAGTTTACCCGTTGACTTATACTTGTACCCTATATATATATATATATATATATATATAACTTTAATTTAAATATTCCCACACCACACACTATAATATATATATATATATATAAACATACACACACATGCACTAACAATTAAAATAACAATTGATAATAATAATATAAAATTTCACACACATTAAATATACACCACACACATATTTTAATATGTTTAATAATTTATAAACTTAAAATTAATTAATACAAAAATTAAATAATAAAATTAAGGAAATTAATTAAGCTCTAATTAATTTAAATAAATACACATATATACATTTTATTTTAGCACTTTAAAATTATATATGAGTTCATGCAAATTCATAAAACTAGTCAAAATAAATAGTATTAATTTATTTACGTGCCAATTTCCCCGAAAATATAATTTCCGGGAAAATTTTACGTAAAGTACTTAAAATAATATAAAATAATTAAAATTAGCTTTAAACAAACAACAACCCATAAAATATCATAAATATATATACAAAAATTATTAACACTACATATCCCGATGCAGTATAAAAATATTTAAAAATTCGGGATATTACACACTAAGTCAATCGAGCTCCAGCAGTCTAACTGCCAGTGTGATTGGCCTCGAGACACTTGGTCAACCGAGCTCCAGTAATCACACCTCCAAACCATATCTCACACATCAAATAATCATATTCAATCAATATCCACAAATGGTTAGTAATATAGCCTATCTGCTATAAGCGTACTGGTATGTACTCGGTCCTAGTGCTGCCCACTAGGTAGCACGTTCTATTGATCTCCTTCATTAATAATATAAAACATTCATTCACAAATAAATGATGCATGAATTTAAATAAAATAACAATATAAACCATATATATACTGGAAATATACCAAAAATAAACCAGGTATATTTCGAGTATATATACGTCACATAAATCCAATTAAATCACAAAATAAACTAGAGATATTTTTGAAAACATTTTAAACACATTTCATTAATAAAACATGCATATAATTTAATATATACCAAAAATAAACTAAAAATATACTTAAATACAAATCACATTATTTATGCATATTTAATCAAAATGAAACATGTATTTTCTAAAATCATGCATCCTAAAGCACATATATATAAAATAGTAACTCACACTTAGTGCGCTCCTCGAGATGGATCCGACGGGCTGGTCCACTAGGCCTCAGTCTCGGCGCAACTAAACAAACAATAACGACAGAAATCAGAATAACCCTAACAGAAATCCTAGAATTCGATCTAGAATATTAAACACAGAATCGAAATTAGGGTTCGACCGGATATCACGTTTTACGAGAATTCTACCAAAAATTCGACAAAACCTCCCTGTAAAATAGACATCTCTCTACTCAAAGAGTAGAGCCGACCCTGCAAAGAAACACACTTCGAAAAACAAGCTCAACCACTCATTCATAACCCCTCGGTCGGACTCCAAACTACAGTCTACCGACTAGGGTCCACAAACATAGAACAATTTCAGAAATACCAAAAATACCTTTATAACATAGAAATACATTTTATACATAGAAATTACATGGTTAACCTTTAAACACAGTAAAAACTGATAAAAACTCATTTTATTAGAAAAACCGTATATTATACATATAATTAAAAATAATTCACGAAAAATAGTTTTAATTAGTTAAAAATACCAAATAATTTGTAGAAATCATTTTTATACCTTAAATAACTATTAAAACCAATTAAATTACATTTTTAGCTAATTTTGTGTAAAATTACCAAAATGCCCTTATATATATATAAATATACTATAATTACTTCAAAAATTCACCAAAAATAGTATAATTATCCAAAAATTAATTTTCTCAATATATTTATCAATAATATAAATAATTAAACTCAATTAACCAATTAATTTCAATTAAAAATATAATTAACCTAATTTTCCAAAATTACATAAACTTAAATAATTCAAAATAAATACATGGAAATTCATAAAAATTCCAAATAAATTCCTATATTTCATTTCAACACCTATATTTATCATAAAACACAATTTCATAATTTAATTAATTAATTTCCGAAAATTAGAAAATAATATTAAAATATTCAAAAATACCCAAAAATCAAAATAATCTCCAAAAATTCCACAAAAATTCATACATGTAGATTAAGCTACTAGGATCAACATTTGTGAAGGGAGTTTTCATGAATCAAGAAATTTGAAGCTCAAAAAAATCAAAAACCCTAATATGGCCGAAATCAAAAATTCAAAACCTAAGCAAATCAAGACCAATTCAGCTCAAACCAAAGCTAGAATCACACTCACTGGAGCTCAAGGAGAAGAAAGAGACCATCAGTGTCAAAAACGGTGGCCAGAATCGCGAGGGAAGAAGGAAATGCAAACTCTCGGCTTCCGGCCAAAAACTGACCTCCAGACACCGGAAACGGCTACTACAGGCAGCGAGGAAGGCTGGGGAAGGTGGTGGCACACCGGACGGCACACCAACGGCAAGGAATCGACAGTTGTAGGCGTCGGACGGCGGTGAGGGTGAAGATCGGGGAAGAGGATGCTTCGGGGGTAAAATGGTAATTTTTCCAAAAGTTTGATTTTTGATATATTATATGTATATATATATACTTTATACTATATATTAAAATAATATTAAATTACACACATTAAATATACACCACACACTTAATATTTAATATTTTAAAATTTAATATTAATTAAAAATAATTAAATAACAATAAAATAAATAAACAATTAATAAAATATTAGGGTAATATTAATTAAACCCTAATTAAATAAATAAGTACACATAGGCTTTATTTAGTATTTTAAAAATACGTATGAGTTCATGCAAGTCCGAAAATATATTTAAAATAATTAATAATAAATTATTTACGTGAAAATTTCCTTGGAAATGAAAGTCTCGGGAAAATTTTACGTAAAGCACTGTGAATAATACACAATAATTAAAATAGGTTTTAAATACATATCAACTCGTAAAATATCATAATATATTTACAAAAATTATTAACAATGCATATCCCGATACAATGTAAAAATGTTTAAAAATACGAGATATTACAGTGCCATTCTAGACAAAATTAGAAACCTATCTGAATTCACTTTCCACCATCTTAGGACGTCAAAGGAATCATCTTTATCAACAATATCCTTAGATAGATATATATATAATTTTAATTTTTTTGCTAAAGCTTCCACCAGTTTCCATTTTATGCTTTTAAATTTTGCTTTTAACAGAGACATAGATTTCCCAGGCACACTTATATAAGATAGTTAGCATAAATAGTTGGCTCAAAATTGCTTCCATTAGAAACATTGGAATACAAGAGGATTACTCATCAAACAAGGAAGACAAATAAGATTTTAGAATGATATAGACAGTCAAGCCAGTGTCTTTACCATACATTTGCTTAAGTGAGTATTCCATATACTCAAGCTTGTCCTAAGGATCAAATATATTTGCAAAAAAGATCAAAGTATTCATTTTCTAAGGATCAACCCAATATTTTTCAAATTTAGATTTCATAGATAGCCCCATATAAACAACAAAGATATCAGATAAAGATTGTTACTCATTCAACATGCAGTGCAAGCAAAAATTTTCAGCAAAAAAAGAATTAATAGTGACATAGAGAGAACCAAAATATTCATAATGTTATTTCTTAAAACAACTTCAACATGTCAACAAGTTTATTGGCATTTTGCTAATAAAAAAAGTTTGGTACATCATCCTTTATATATGCCCTGAAGGAACTCTGTTATTCCTCATACTTATCAAAAGCTCTCTCGTACAGACAAGTATTTTTAAGCATCAGATAAGTTGAGTTCTACCTTATTGGAATATTAAGATATAAAAAACACTCATAGGAAATGCCAATAAAATAAGAGATTCTTTAAATTTTCTAAGTCTGAGAGGTGAATTTCTAATGTACCTCAAAACTTCCCTAATCTTTTTAATAGATTTAAAAGCTTCTTTCAACCCATCAATCATAATAAGATTCAATATATGATCTATAAATCTCATGTTTAAAAATTTTAATCTAATAGTAAAGGCAATTCCCCAAGATAGAAGCTTCTTTTTAAAATAATTGATAATAATATTATTAGAAGAAGCATTGTCAACAGTTATAGAAAAAATAAATTTTAGGCCTCAATCAAGCAAACAGTTTTCAAGGGCCTTACCTATATATTCTCCCATATTAGAAGAAATAGGCACAAAATTTAGAATTCTTTTTTGAAGCTTCCATTCATTGTCAATAAAATGTGCAATCACATATAGTTTATCCTTTGAATAGAAGTCCAAAAATTAGTTGTAATGCTGATTCTATGAGACTGTATAAATTCTTTAAGCTTCACCCTTTCATCAAGGAATATAGAGTAACAGTCCTTAGAAAAAGTCCATCTAGATAGGATTTTGAACGTAGGGCAACAAGTTGCCATAAATTTTCCAAAGCCATTACCTTCAATGAATTTGAAAGGCATTTCATCAATAATCAACATATGCGCAACTGCTTTACGAATGGCTTCTTGATAAAAATTCCATATGCCTATTACTCCTACTTGTGATTGAGAAACATCAGATCTAAGCAGTCATATTAATAAAGACTGCCTATTATTTTTACTATAGGGCATTTTTTGTGCAGTTTAAAACATGGTTTCTAAGACTAGAAGTACCCATTTTTTAGAGTCAGCATATAAAAATTTACCACAGTATTTTCATTTGTTAATCAGGCCCTTTACTTTATCTTTTGTTTCTTAAAATGCTCCTAACACTTTGCTTTAGAATCCACCCCTTTTCTTTTTTTTTAGCCAACTCAAGCTACTTCTTAGGATTAACAGAGGCAGTCTGTGTCTTTGGAACAATTTGCGTTCCAAGCATTGTTTGTAAAATAGCTTCCAACCCTAAACTGCTTAAGGAATTAGTCTCAAAGACACCAATGGCAGGAATACTGCCATTATCACGTTCCATCTACAAAAAAAAAAAAATTAAGAGACCAAGCATATGGTTTTAGTTGAACCCAACAAATTAGAAGAATAATATACCAAATACAAACCCTAAATATACAAAAAATATACCTTTACATTTGTATTTTTTTGATGCAGTAGCCTCTGCAAGAATATGATAACAGATTTATAATGCATCACATTGATAGACAATGACAATTTTTTACTTCCACCCTTTATTTAATTTGTACTCAAAACTCTAGTGCCAGATTGAGTTCACAAAACACAATACCAACAAAATCACAAATTCACAAGTTTTGAATTTATGAAGCATATGGCTTCCACTTAAAATTTAAGCATTGATTGAAACGAATAACGTGAGAAACCATTAATTACATAACATCATTATATAAAAGATACAGGATAGTAGATTAATTAAACATCGACCATTTCTCTTTAAACAAAAAATTTCCTTTCAAAAAAATTAGAACTTATGTAAACAAAATGAGAAACATCAACATTTTTTTTATTAAATCTTCTAAAAATAAACCGGTCTACAAGTCCATAATGAAAAATACATAATTTTAAAACCAGATCTACGAATACATTAAAAATCATAAATTTTTAAACAAGATTGACATGCATGCAAGGTATCCACATAAAAGTCCACAGAAAACTCTATGCTTTTAAAAATCAAACCCTTTTTTTAAATCAAACAAAAAAAATTGATTACACATAAAATATAATTTTTAGTATATCATATCACAAAAAAAATTCATGTAATATCGACAATCAACATGAATATAATAATAATAATAATAATAATAATAATAATAATAATAATAATAATAATAATAATAATAATAATAATAATAATAATAATAATAATTGTGATAACCCTTGTTTTTAATTTATTTTATTAAATATTGAGATATGCAGTGTTAATAAAGTTTAAAAATTATATTTAATTATTTCACTAATTTATGATTTATTATCATTATTTTAGGTTTAATTGAATTTTCTACGTAAATATATTAATTTGGAATTTATTATTTTGGATGTTTAAATTCCATTATGTATATCTATTATTTCCGAATACTATTATTTTAATAATGTTAATTTAGTGCATGAATATTTTAATGTTATTATAAATATTATTTTTTTAAGCATTAATATTATTTTATTACTTGATGTGATATATGTGTTATTAATATTTTTGAAAGTATTCCACTACCATTATTAATTTTATTATTACTATTTTCATTGTTATTTTATGATGGTTATTATTATTATTTTTATCATTAGAATTATTTTAATAACATTAGTTATGTGCAATATTATTTATATTATTTTTATTTAATTAAATAAAAATTATTTAAATTATTAATTATTTAATAATTGTGGATATTGTTATTGTTAATTTTAAATGATATTTTATGTGTTAATATTAGTTTAATAATTATGTGTTTATTTTTATATATGTGTGATTATATGTGTGTATATATGTGTATATATGAGAGAGATATTTTATTTTTATTTTATTTTGTGCGGTGGGAAATTTTTAGACCCAAAATAATATTATATTATAACATATAGTTTAATAAAGTATAACATATATATATATATATATATATATATATATATATATATATATATATACATATTTGTAAAAATCAAAAAAAAAAAAAAGAGAAAGTTACAGAATACTCACCTTCCTTCGCGCGCTGCCATCCCGACCATCCCCTGTCACTGTGCCTCTTCCTTTAGCTCACCAGACCGCCACCATCTTCTTCCCTTTTCTTCTCCATCATCCGTCATTGACTGCTCATCGGTATGTCGTCGGAGAAAGCAGAAATGACAGCGCGGCAGCAAGCTTCTTCCTCATCATCAAACATTTTCCTGCCACCTTTGTTTGAGTTCTTGGGTTCTTTGGGTTCCTTGAGTTGTGAAGACTCCATTTCTAAGCTTGGATTGAGCTCAAACCATTTCGTTTGTAAGTTTTGTCGATTTTTCTATTTTTGAGCTTTTAGAGTTTTTAATTTTTTTTAGGTTGATTTATTTTGATTCAAACAAAATCCCTTTGTAAATGATGATCCTTATAGCTTGAGCTTCATGGATATATTTTTGTTATAATTTTTGGAATTTATTTTAATTTTGGTGAAATTTTGATTATTTTAATATTATTTAATGAATTTTGTAAATAAATTAATTAAATTATGAAATTGGTTAAATTATTGCTATTATATATTTTTTTTAATTTATGTTGGTAAATTAATTTTTGAAAATTTTATATAATTTTTATGAATATTTTTAGTTTATGTAAATATTGGATAATTGAGTAAATGAGTATTTTGATTGAATTTAAAGTCTAATTGTGTGTTTTAGTTGATATTAAAATGTTATTTATTTATAAAATAATTTTTATGAATTTATATAATTTTATGGAATTTTATACAATTTATGTGTATTTTGGAATTAATAGATTAAATATGTATTTTATAGAAATTATTGGTTAATTAGGTGCATTTGTTGATTTTAGTGAATAATATGTTGAGGAGATAACTTTTGAGTAATTACATAATTTTTATTGAATTTTTGAATATTAGTAGTATTTTATGTGTATTTTTGTATAATAGGGGCATTTTGGTAATTTGGTAGTAATTTTGAATAAATGTTAATTTTAATTGGTTTTAATAATTATTTGAAGTATAAAAATGATTTTTATAAATTATTTACTATTTTTTTTTACTAATTAACACTATTTTCAAAAATCATTTTCAAATTATATATAATATACTATTTTTGTAAATAAATGAGTTTTAATGATTTTTAATATGTTTTTAGGCTAATTATGTAATTTGGAATTATAAAGTGAATTTCGGTTAATGTTTGTGAATTTATCAAGAATTATGTATTTTTAACTATATTTTATTAAATTTGGGGTTTATTTGTAATTATCGGTTAAATAATTATTTTGAGTGATTTCAATATCTAATTTGCTATATTCTAATTTAATAAAGGGCACTTTTGGTATTATTGGATTTTTCATGTATTCTGTAATTATCTCGTGAATTGTGAACCTCGGTCGGAAGAATTGTAGTTTGGGAGTCCGACCGAGGGGTCATGAGACCATATATTGTTGAAGTATGTTTTCTGTGCAGGATCAGCCCTACTTTTGTAGGGAGATGTTCGTTTTATAGAGGAGACTCTGTCGAAATTTTGATAGATTTCTCGTAAAACATGACAACCGGTCCGAGTCTAATTCTAAATTCTTAATTGAATCTATCTATAGTAATCCTAGAATTATAGAGTTAGAAATTTATTCTGACGGTTATTACTATTTTATTTTTCTAATTGCACCGAGACCGAGGCCTAACGGATCAGGCCCGTTGAGTTTGTCTCGCGGGGCGCTAATAGGTGAGTTATTATACTGTATGTTTATGCACTGCATATAGGGTGCATTACTTAGAATTTTTCATTTTCATTGTATGTTTTAAAAAGGGATTTAAATTATAATATCCTTGGTATATCTAGGGTTGCATCTTTATATATATGCATATTAAATAATTATGCATGTTAGTTTGATATATGCACATTAAACAATTAGGTTTAGGTTTAATACATTGAGTAATATACACATGTTTTAAAATGTACACTTAGATATAATTATTTTATTAAATGATTTGTGTACTTAGGGCATATCATTTGTATATTTAAGTATATTTTTAAGAAAATGCATGTTACATTACTGTTATACATTTAAGTTGTTTTTAACAATATTAATGATTTATCTTTAGTTTATTTTATTTGACACACACACACACACACACACACACACACACACACACACACACACACACACACACATATATATATATATATATATATATATATATATATACCTGAATTATACTGTGTATATTTTAGGTATATATATATATGGTTGGTTTTACTATTATGAATATTGTTCTACATTAATTATTTTCCGAATGAATAATTTATTCTAAATGAAGGATATCAATAGAACGTGCTTCCTAGCGGGTAGCACTAGGACCGTGTATGTACCGGTACGATAGATATGGATTGAGTAAGAGTTAATTTTGGGTGATTACAATTGATTAGATTGATTTGACTGAGATTAATGGTATGTTAGATAGTGTGATTGCGAGGCCAATCACATTGACAGTCAGACTGCTGGAGCTCGGTTGACTTAGTGTCTCGGGGTCAATCTACTATCCATAAATGAATTGAATGATCTATTAGGTTGATTGAGATGTGAGGTGATAGATAGTGTGATTGTTGCAGCTCGGTTGACCAAGTGTCTCGGGGCCAATCACACTGACAGCCAGACTGCTGGAGCTCGGTCGACTTAGTGTCTCGGGGCCAGTCTGCTGTTTAAATTGGAATAAGTATTCCATTTGCAATCAAGTGAGCCTGCATAGCTAGAGTGATGACGGGGTTGTTGAGATTGTTATTATTAGGGTTCTATGGATCCTTCATGAATTTAATCAAACATTTTCTACACGTAGTATATTTATAAAAACAGAGTTTGGCATTCGTGTGAAATGTGTGTGTGTGTGTATATATATATATATATATATATATATATATATAAGAATGCCTGATTGTTATGGTTTAGTTTGCATGTATATATAGTATAATAATTTACTCAGTGAGGTCTGACCCCCCCTCAATTATTTTTTTTTTCAGGAGATCCCACATCATCAGACCTTAGTTGTAGAGTTCCTCGTCGGTGGTCTTCAATCCTGGCTATTTTATGCAAATGTATATTCTGAACTTTGAATTGTATTCTAGAAACTGCAGTAGTAGTGTTATAATTTTTGGAAGTGTATTATTTTGTTTGGATATTAGATACTCTGAGAATTTGTATTTGAACATTGTACGAATATGTATTCATTTATAAAAGGATTTAGAGTATTTATTTTATATATTGATTCAGAAAAATTTTAATTTGGTCGTACCTTTATTTAATTATTGCTATATTTTATTTTCTAAGGCTTGCTACGGGTTCTGGATTCGAAAGAATTCCCGTTCCCTAGCGCCAGTCATGACTCCTAGTTTGGGTCGTGACAATATGTAATATCCCGTGTTTTTAAAATATTTTTACACTGTACCGGGATATGCAGTGTTAATAATTTCTGTATATTATATGATATTTTTACTAGTTAATATGTATTTAAAACCTATTTTTATTACTGTGTATTATTTTCAGTGTTTTACGTAAAATTTTCCCAGGACTTGCATTTTCGGGGAAATTTTCACGTAAATAATGTATTATTAATTATTTTAAATGTATTTACGGACTTGCATGAACTCATGCGTATTTTTAAATTATTAAATAAAGCCTGTGTGTGTATATTTATTTAATTAGGGTTTATTATTTCCCTAATATTTTATTAATTATTTATTTGTTTTATTGTTATTTAATTAATTTTATTTAGTATAAATTATTAAAATATTAGATTTTTATGTGTGTGGTGTATATTTGATGTGTGTAATTTAATATTATTTTAATATATAGTATAAAGTATATATATATACATATATACATCAAAAATCAAAAGAATTGGAAAATTACCATTTTGCCCCCCGAGTCTTCTTCTTCCTCCCGATCCTTCTCCTCGCCGTCCGGTCGCCGCTACTACCGTTTCTTCACCGTGGGTGTGCCGTCCGGTGTGCCACCGCCTTTCCCAACCTTTTCCGCCGCCTGAGGTAGCCGTTTCCGACGCCTGGAAGTCGATTTTGGCCGGAGAAGCCGAAAATCGATCCACCGTCGATCACGCCGATTCCGGCCACCATTTTCGACACCGCCGGTCTCTTTATTCTCCTTGAGCTCCGGTGAGTGTGATTCTAGCTTTGGTTTGAGCTAAAATGGTCTAGAATTGCTTAGGTTTCGATTTTGTCAATTTCGGCCTATTAGGATTTTCGATTTTTTTGAGCTTCGAATTGGATGATTCATGAAAACTTCCTTCACAAATGTTGTTCCTAGTAGCTTAATCTACATGTATGAATTTTTGTAAAATTTTTGGAGATTTTTTGGATTTTTGGGTATTTTTGAATATTTTAATATTATTTTCTAATTTTCGGAAATTAATTATTTAAATTATGAAATTGGAGTTTATGGTTAAATTAGGTGTTGAAATGAATTATAGGAATTTATTTGGAATTTGTATGAATTTCTAAGTATTTATTTTGAATTATTGAAGTTTATGTGATTTTGAGAAATTAGGGTTAATTGTGTTTTAAAGTGAATTTAATTGGTTAATTGAGTTTAATTATTGATATTATTGATAAATATGTTGAGAAAATTAATTTTGGTTAATTGTATAATTTTTGGTGAATTTTTGAAGTAATTTAAGTATATTTATATATATAGGGGTATTTTGGTAATTTTACCCTAAATTGTCTAAAAATGTAATTTAATTGGTTTTAATATTTATTTAAGGTATAAAAATGATTTCTACAAAATATTTGGTATTTTTAACTAATTAAAACTATTTTTCGTGAATTATTTTCAATTATATATATAATATACGGTTTTTCTAATAAAATGAGTTTTTATCGGTTTTTACAGTGTTTTAAGGTTAATTATGTAATTTCTACTTATAAAATGTATTTTTAGGTTTTAAGGATATTTTCGGTATTTCTGAATTATTCTGTGATTGTGGACCCCGGTCGGTGGACTGTAGTTTGGAGTTCGACCGTGGGATTTTGATTGTGTTGAGCTTGTTTTTCGAAGTGTGTTTCTTTGCAGGGTCGGCTCTACTCTTTTGAGTAGAGAGATGTCCGTTTTACAGGGGAGGTTCTGTCGAATTTTCGATAGAATTCTTGTAAAACGTGATGTCCAGTCGAACCCTAATTCTGTTTCTGTGTTTAATACTCTAGATTGAATTCTAGGATTTCTGTTAGGTTTATTCTGATGTCTATTATTCATTATTTGTTTAGTTGCGCCGAGACCAAGGGCTAGTGGACCAAGCCCGTCGGACCTGTCTCGTGGAGCGCATTAGGTGAGTTACTATACTATATATATATGCTTAGGATGCATGATTTAGAAATGCATGTTTTATGTTGATTAATTATGCATATATAATTTGATTATTTCTTAAGTTTATATTAAGGATATTTTCGGTTTATTTTTGGTATATATTAAGTTATATGCATGTTTTGTAAATAAAATATACTTAAAATGTTTTTTTAAATATATTTCCAGCTTAAGTTATAATTTGATTGGATTTATTTGACATATATATACTCGAATTATACCTGGTTTACGTTTGGTATATTTCTGGTATATATATGGATTATATTGTTATTTCATTAACATTCATGCATCATTTATTTTTGTGAATGAATGTTTTACATTATTAATGATGAAGGATATCAATAGAACGTGCTACCTAGTGGGCAGCACTAGGACCGAGTACGTACCGGTACGCCTATAGCTTTAGGCTATGTTACTAACTATTTGTGGATATTGGTTTGATATGATTATTTGATATGTGAGATGTGATTTGGAGGTGTGATTGCTGGAGCTCGGTTGACCAAGTGTCTCGGGGCCAATCACACTGGCAGTCAGACTGCTGGAGCTCGGTTGACTTAGTGTCTCGGGGCCAGTCTACTGTCCAAATGGATTAAGTGGATATATTTGGAATAAGTGAGCCTGTATGGCTAGAGTGTTGTTTAACACTGTTTTCTGAGGTTGCGTTATTCTAGGGTTCTATGCGATCCTTCATAAACTGGGATTTTTTTTAATAAAATATATAAAAAAAATGATTTTCTGCATCTGTGTGAAATTGCCTGTATATATATATTAGATATATTATACTGTTGATTGTATGCATTATCACTTAGTGTGTATGTATATATATTATAGTAATTCACTCAGTGAGGTCTGACTCCCCTTCGTTGACTATTTTTCAGGAGAGTCAACTTCTTCAGACCTCAGTAGCAGGTCGATACGTCGGATTTCTTCCGCCCCGGCTTCTTTATGTAAATTATCTACTTGAGTCTTATTTTATAATCTAGATACTGCAGTAGTTATGAATTACAGTATTGGATTTCATGTATTTTATTTTAAGAGATGTATTATGTTGAAACTGGATTTGTATTAAAGACTATATATATGTGATGAGATGAGTTTTGAATTAAATCCAGTGATGAAAATGATATTATGATATTATGATTTTTATTTTTCGCTGCATATTATATTGTTACTGTTATTATGGCATGATTTATTTTATTTTTTTTAGGCTTGCTACGGGTTCCGGATTCGAAAGAATTCCCGTTCCCTAGCGCCGGTCATGGCCCCTGTTTTGGGTCGTGACACAATAATAATAATAATAATAATAATAAAAAATAAATAAATAAATAAAAGACTTTACCATATTAGATCTTATCACTTGAATGATTGAAATATACAATTCAAAATGAGATCTTAAGGTAATCGACACTAAGAGTGCCAAAAAAAAAAAAACCACTGAATAATCGATGATATGAGACCATTAATTACTTATGCCACATGAGTCACTATAATCTAACAATACAGAAGAACAAAAGGTTAAACTCAAATCCAGATTAAGTGTTAATGGAAGAAAATAAGAAGAAATAGGGGCCCAAATCAATTTTTTTAGAGTTCTAGAAGAAGAGAAGAAGATAAGTCAAGAGAGAAAAAGAGTTGGGAGGCAGCACAGAAGAGAGAAGAGAAAAATGAAATTAGGGTTAGGCCATCTCCAATCCAACGACAAAAAGCCAAAATGTAGTTGCTTATGCTCTCCAATGTAGCTTCAATTTCTACTGCATTTTGCATAAAATTACTGTTTTGTTGCATATATGCAGCTCACTTTTACCTATATGCAGCTCACTTTTACCTTTATGCATTTGTACTTTTTTTTAATAAATTTCAATAACAATCATATTTTATCATTTGTTTCAATATAATCTAAATAACTTTGTTTAATTTATTCCAAATTTATGTTATATTTATCATATTATTATCAAATGCATATAAATTTGATTTAATTGTTATTATTTTTACTTAAATAATATTAATATTGTCATTAAAAATAATATTAATATTTGGATAGAAAAAATTTAACCATAAATTTACATTAATTTAATAACTGATTTAAGAAAACAATTAACAAAAATATTAAAATTAATAATACCTTAAACCATACATTTAATAACATATAATTTAATAATTTGGTAAATTAAAGTCAGATCCACCAATATCATTGAAACATTCACCAAAAGCATTATATCTAGGAGGTGGTGGTTGGTGTTGTTGAGCTCTTATGTATAATCCTCCTCTTTTCAATTGTCATAAATGCATAAAATTCAAGATCTTCAATAGAATTAATATCTATAAGCAAAATCTTATTTTCTTCTTTGAATTCTTGGACGACCACCTTTTTTTTTCTGATATAGTGGTAGCCTTTTTCAATAAATCAATAACCTATCGATTTTCTTCCAAAAGAAGATCCATTTTTTATTCCCTTAATTGTTCTTCCTTTCTTTTCTTCAATTTGTCTTTTTTCATGCCAATGGGACGTTCAGTTGAAGAACCACCTACATCAGACGCATTCAAATCGATTGAAAATCCTGAAAGCCAAAAAGATGTTGGAACTATAGAATAAGGAGTAGGAGTCTCTGATCCTAATGAATCATTCATAATCCTATTAACTTAAGTGCAACTATAATCTTTAAATTTTTCAAAATCTTTGACTATGTGCCACACGTGATCAATTTTGAAACCTCTTTTGTAATGCACATCTTGTTGCATTAATGTTTTTGCTTGAATTAACTGAAAATAATTAATTAAAATCTTGTTAGAATTAATATAATCTAGATGAAAAAGACATTACAAGTAACATTAATAATATTAAAATATAATTATTATAATGAAATATTTACAATGTCTACATTTAAAGCACCACTAGAATGCATATTTTCTATTTGTCTAATGCATCCAGTTAATTTCCTTACAACTTTCTCAATTGTTTGGTAGCGACATTGTAATGAGTGCTTGATATGCTCCTCACAATTTACATCTTTCTCTACATTATATTTTTTTCTACCCGTTACCAAAATCGATCTGAAGATTGAAAAACACTAACAATTGGGTCTTGTGAAATTTTCATACATACTTCACATAAAAGCACATCTTCTTCACGAGTGTATCCAGATGATCAAATTGACATTTTTAAATTGTTGAAGTGTTTGTGCTTAAAATGGTTTTTTGGAATTCTACATAATATGTTGTAATACGTTGTGAATTTTTTTTTATGGATATGACACTTATTTATAGAAAGGGAATCCTTTTTGCATTATTTGTATGTTTTTAATTTGAACTGTAGGATTGTATGTAAGATCATCTCAATCATTGGATAAAAAAGATAGAAAAGCTTATCATCTTTTTGAAAAAATATAAAGGCAGGACAATAATTATCTTCTGCTTTTAATTTAAACCGTAGGATGGTATGCATGATCATCTCAATCATTTGATAAAAAAGACAGAAAATCTTATCATCTTTTTGAAAAAAATATAAAAGTAGGACAAAAATTATCTTTTACTTTTAATTTGAACTATAGGATGGTATGCAAGGTCATCTTAACCGTTGATTAAAAAAGACAAAAAAATTTATCATCTTTTTGAAAAAATACAAAGGCAAGACAATAATTATCTTTTGCTTTTAATTCGAACCATAGGATGGTATGCAAGATTATCTCAACCGTTAGATAAAAAAGATAGAAAATCTTATCATTTTTTGAAAAAATACAAAGTTAGGACAATAATTATCCTCTGCTTTTAATTTGAACCGTAGGATGGTATGCAAGATCATCTCAACCGTTGGATAAAAAAGATAGAAAATCTTATCATCTTTTTGAAAAAATACAAAAGCAGGACAATAATTATCTTCTATTTTTAATTTGAACCGTATGATGGTATGCAAGATCATCTTAATCATTGGATAAAAAATACAAAAAATCTTATCATCTTTTTAAAAAAAATATAAAGGCATAACAATAATTAAGTTTATAAAAAGTAATGCATAATGAATGTAAAAAATCAAAGACTATTTGGAAATTTTATCACGATCTCTCTAAAAAACTCTTTACAAATACTATTTTTGTATACTTAAAAATCTTTCATAAAATGAATTTTGATATTAGTGGTCCATCAGTCCATAGCTTATTAAGTTCATCTTCTAATGATGTTAATCGACTTGCATTATCAAATAAAGAATATCAAGCAACATTGCAAATTCTCTCTACTAATAATATGATGATAGAATATTATCAAAATCAACAATGTAATTGTAGCACTCGACATGGTGGATCGATTCCAGGTCATATTGTTGTAATGCAAGATCGTGAAGTTGCACACCAGAATTTATTCAATGACTATTTTTTTGATAATCCATGATACGGTGAGGATTTTTTTGTAGACGATTTCACATGTTATGAAGTTTATTTCTTCGTATAGTTGATGCAGTTAAAAGTCATAACCCATATTTCAAATAACTAATTGATGCTTTTGGTAGAGTTGGGTTATCACCTTTACAAAAAATAACAGCAACATTTTGAATGTTGGCATATGGCCTACCTGCGGATGCAACAGATGAATATGTAAAAATTGGTGAGTCTACGGTGATTGAAAGGTTGAAGAAGTTTTGTTATACTGTTGTGGAAATTTTTTCTCAGCAATATTTAAGAAGACCTAATAGTATTGATATTGCTAGGCTGCTAAATATTGGTAAAGAACGTGGTTTTCTTGGAATGTTAGGCAGTTTGGATTGTGTGCATTGGAAGTGGAAAAATTGTCGAACAACATAGGCTGGACAATATGTAGGCTGTAGAGGATCATCAATAATAATTTTGGAAGTTGTTGCCGACTATGATCTTTGGATATGGGATACTTATTTTGGTATGCATGGAACTAATAATGATATTAATGTCTTAGAATCATCTCATTTTATTTCTGATTTTGCATAAGGTATTGCTCCCCTATTATATTATGTCATAGAAGGAAAAGATTATGATATGAGTTACTTTTTACCTAATAGTATATACCTAAAATGGAGCAATATTGTTTAAACTATTCATGAACCTCAAGGTCCAAAGAAATTTTTTTTTTGCAATGAAACAAGAATCGTGCATAAAAGATGTCGAGCGTGCTTTTAGAGTTCTACAGTCACGTTTTGCAATTGTAGCAGGACCAGCACGTTTCTGGAGAAAAGAACACTTACATGACATAATGGCAATGTGCATTCTTCTCCACAATATGATTATTGAGGATGAACATAACTTAAATGCACTAATTGTTGATGCAATAGAAGCTCTAACTACGGATGTTGAAATGACTGTAATATCCCGTATTTTTAAACATTTTTACACTGTACCGGGATATGCAGTGTTAATAATTTTTGTATATATATTATGATATTTTTACGAGTTGATATGTATTTAAAACCTATTTTAATTATTGTGTATTATTTACAGTGCTTTACGTAAAATTTTTCCGGGACTTTCATTTTCGGGGAAATTTTCACGTAAATAATTTATTATTAATTATTTTAAATATATTTTTGGACTTGCATGAACTCATACGTATTTTTAAAATGCTAAATAAAGCCTATGTGTACATATTTATTTAATTAGGGTTTAATTAATATTACACTAATATTTTATTGATTGTTTATTTATTTTATTGTTATTTAATTATTTTTTAATTAATATTAAATGTTGAAATATTAAATTTTATGTGTGTGGTGTATATTTAATGTGTGTAATTTAATATTATTTTATTATATAGTATAAAGTATATATATATACATATAGATTATTAAAACAAAAGGATTTGGAAAATTACCGTTTAGCCCCTCCCTTCTCTTTCTTCTCTCCCGATCGTCTACCGTTACTGCGCCTCCCATTCCAGCACGCTGGACCGCCCTTCGCTGCCACCAGCTGCCGCCAACCTTCTTCCCCTTCCTTCCTCTTCCTCTCCGACGTGACCAGGCCGCCGGAAGCCCGCTAGAACGCCCGGAATCCGCTATGGCAGCAAGTTGAGCTTCTCGCTGTCGATGATGATTCCAGCCACCGTTTTTGACACCGCCGGTCTCTTTCTTCTCCTTGAGCTCCGGTGAGTGTGATTCTAGCTTTGGTTTGAGCTTAAATGGTCTAGATTTGCTTAGGTTTCGAATTTTTGAATTCGGCCATATTAGGGTTTTTGATTTTTTTGAGCTTAGAATTGCTTGATTCATGAAAAATCCCTTCACAAATGTTGTTCCTAGTAGCTTAATCTACATGTATGAATTTTTGTGGAATTTTTGGAGATTTTTTGGATTTTTGGGTATTTTTGAATATTTTAATATTATTTTATAATTTTCGTAAATTAATTATTTAAATTATGAAATTGTGTTTTATGGTTAAATTAGGTGTTGAAATGAATTATATGAATTTATTTGGAATTTTTATGAATTTCTAAGTATTTATTTTGAATTATTGAAGTTTATGTAATTTGGGAAATTAGGGTTAATTATGTTTTTAATTGAATTTAATTGTTTAATTGAGTTTAATTATTAATATTATTGATAAATATGTTGAGAAAATTAATTTTGGATAATTGTATAATTTTTGGTGAATTTTTGAAGTAATTATAGTATATTTATATATATAAGGGCATTTTGGTAATTTTACCCTAAATTGGCTAAAAATGTAATTTAATTGGTTTTAATAGTTATTTAAGGTAAAAAAATGATTTCTATAAATTATTTAGTATTTTTAACTAATTAAAACTATTTTTCATGAATTATTTTCAATTATATATATAATATACGGTTTTTCTAATAAAATGAGTTTTTATCGGTTTTTAATGTGTTTAAAGGTTAATTATGTAATTTCTACGTATAAAATGAATTTCTATGTTATAAGGGTATTTTTGGTATTTTCAAAATTATTCTGTGTTTGTGAACCCCGGTCGGTAGATTGTAGTTTGGAGTCCGACCGAGGGGTTGTGGTTGAGTGTTGAGCTTGTTTTTCAAAGTGTATTTCTTTGCAGGATCGGCTCTACTCTTTTGAGTAGAGAGATGTCCGTTTTACAAGGGAGGTTCTACCGGATTTTCAGTAGAATTCTCGTAAAACGTGATATTCGGTCGAACCCTAATATCAATTCTGTGTTTAATACTCTAGATCGAATTCTAGGATTTCTGTTAGGTTTATTCTAATGTCGGTTATTTATTGTTTGTTTAGTTGCGCTGAGACCGAGGGCTAGTGGACCACACCCGTCGGACTCGTCTCGTGGAGCGCACTAGGGTGAGTTACTATACTATATATATATGCTTTAGGATGCATGCTTTAGAAATATATGTTTTATTTTGATTAAATATGCATAAATAATGTGATTTGTATTTAAGTATATTTTTGGTTTATTTTTGGTATATATTAAATTATATGCATGTTTTGTTAATAAATTATATTTAAAAATATTTAAAAATATATTTCTAGTTTAATTTATGATTTGATTGGATTTATTTGATGTGTATATACTCGAAATATACCTGATTTATTTTTGATATATTTCTAGTATATATATGGTTTATGTTGATATTTTATTGAACTTTATGCATCATTTATTTTTGTGAATGAATGTTTTATATTTATTAATGAAGGATATCGATAGAACGTGATACCTAGTGGGCAGCACTAGGACCGAGTATGTACCGGTACGCCTATAGTATTTAGGCTATATTACTAACCATTTGTGGATATTGATTGAATGTGATTATTGATATGTGTGAGATATGGTTTGGAGGTGTGATTGCTGGAGCTCGGTTGACCAAGTGTCTCGGGGCCAATCACACTAGCAGTCAGACTGCTGGAGCTCGGTTGACTTAGTGTCTCGGGGCCAGTCTACTGTCTAAATGGATTAAGTGGACATAATTGGATTAAGTGAGCCTATATGGCTAGAGTGTTGTCTAACACTATTTTCGAGGTTGCGATATCATAGGGTTCTATTTGATCCTTCATAAATGACGGTTTTAATAAAAACATATAAAATGATTTTCCTGCATCTGTGTGTATTGCCTGTATATATACATATTAGATATATACTGTTGACTGTATGCATTGTCATTTAGTGTGTATATATATATATATTATAGTAATTCACTCAGTGAGGTTTGACTCCCCTCCGTTGACAATTTTTCAGGAGAGTCAACATCTTCAGACCTCAGTAGCAGGCCTGTACGCCGGATTTCTTCCGCCTCGGCTTCTTTGTGTAAACTGCTTACTTGAGTCTTATTTTTATAATCTAGACACTGTAGTAGTTGTAAATTAATTTGTGGGATTTTATGTATTTTATTTATGTGGGATATTGTATTATATTTGAAACTGGATTTGTATTAAAAGATTTATATATATGAGATGAGATTTGATTTAAATCCAGTTGGTGAAAATAATATTGTGATATTTATGATTTTCATTTCCGCTGCATTTGATATTGTTATTATTATTATTGCATGTTTATTTTATTTTTAGGCTTGCTACGAGTTCCGAATTCGAAAGAATTCCCGTTTCCTAGCGCCGGTCATGACTCCTGTTTTGGGTCGTGACAATGACGGTCGATGATAACATCTGGTTTGAACAATTTCTTGCTCGTTACAGACGAATTAAGGACAAAAATACTCATATTATACTTCGCAATGCATTAATTGAACATTTGTGGACAAAATATTCTAATTCAAATGATTAAATTATTACTACTATGATTTGCATTTTTTAAATTAATTAGCACTTGTAATAGACTACTTTAATTTTAAGATGAAATTTTATGTTTTTTTTAGTAAATTTATTTTAATGTCTTTTAGTTCTCTTAATATATTGTATTATTTAATTTTAAAAATATGTGGATGTATTTATATTATTTATTATTAAAATATATTATTTATTTTATTCATATATTATTTATTTTTAAAATATATTCAAATAATAAATTTTATTATAAATAAAAATATAGATGAATATGATAAGTATTGAATAAAATATGAATAAAATATGTAAAATGTATAAATAATATAATATTGGTATTGAATATGAATATTATGTGAACGATATTATTTTTAGAATTAAAAATGAAGTAATGAGTTAAAATTAATTTACTGTAGTAAATAAATTTTAAAGTAAAATTTACTACATTTTAAATATATGAGTTGGACATGTCCCTAGTGTTTTTATGTTTAAGATGTATATACACTAATTTATTAAGTTTAGAGTTAATAAACCAAACGACATGTTTCTCTCTTTGTGTATGTATATATATTTTCAGTCGGTACATACCACCGACTGATTTTCCTCTCATCAACCGAGCCGAATAAAACAAATCGGTTCAGTTTGGTTCGTCATTTTCGACTCGGTCGGTTCTTGCATATTCCTAAAAATGACATATAGGTCCAAAATTAAGTTTGGGTTATAAAGTATAAACGAAATAGATATTCCGCCACGCGCAAGCACGAGCGTGACTTTAACCTTGTATCCTATAAAGACACGCACTACAAATCGCTCTACTCCACTGCTCCCCTCTCACTAATATACCAACAACTACTACGCACTAAAATTTGAGTAACTTTCTTGCATATCAAATCCAACGGTTGTAGTTTATCGTCTATCAGAAAGAGGAAAAGAAAATGCGTCGATCATCAAAGAGAAAAGCGGACCCACTGGACTCCTCCTCCGTCACATCATCTGCTGACCCTCCTGCTGGTACGGTGGTGGCTCCCTCTTTGTTCAGTTATATCTTTGTTTCCTTTCTTTTTTCTCCAGACAAAAAAACAAAAGATTTTTTTTTCTTTTCTTGTTTGATACCCCAGAGAACGCGTTGATGCAGAAAATTTCTTGACTTTAAAGAATTTCGACATTCAATGTGAATTTCTTTGAAGGGGACAAAAATATCAAGAATCCAAGGAAAATAAAAAAGATTGTATAATGTCTGACAGTTGATGTTCAAGATTGATTGCAACTGGGATTCCTTGTAATTTTGTAACAACTGTTGAAGAAAAGGTTTTGGGTTTTTGTACTATTACTGAAGATAAATGAATTTTTCTTAAAGGCTATTTGGGTTAGTAAAATCTGAAGGACTGGCACATTTCTGATGTATCAAGAATTTTCTAAATGAAGAAATTTCATGTAGAGTTATTACATTTTAAAAACAGTTTTAAACGAGAAAATAAATTACGGTAGTTGGTTTGTGAAAATAGGCTCCTTGGTAGTTCTGATTTTAATTACATTGGATGCAAGATTACTAGTACTTTGGGAGTGGAAGATAGTAATTATGGCAAGGAATCCAAAAGGCCCACTTGATATTTTTTGTTCTTATATATGTTATGATTTTTGTGGTCTCAGGTAAGGCCAAATCAAGGAGGACTGAACAAATAGATAGCTTATTTGATTCATATGCAAATAGGTCATCAGGCATCATTGAGTAAGCTTTCTTTTGTAATTGATTTAGTATGAATTGTTCACTAATTTAGTGATTTTTGTTGTTTTTCATTTACATTTTACTTGGTTTTCTTCGAAACATACGTTTTACTGTTTTTGTTACTGTGTAATTTGATGTTTGTAGATAGATAGACATTAACATTTCAAAGGGAAAGGTCTTTATTTTTTATTTTTCTGGTTGCTATGTAGCTGTTTAAAACTGCATGATCCAATAACCATAATTCTCAATAAAGAAACAAAATGAAACTGAAAGATTCAGTCAGTGCTAAAACCGTTTTTTTTATTATTAAATATGAAAATTCTGTCTTTTATGTGTGCTACATAGAAAAATATATGTATATAAATTGGATAATGATGTAAGAGTTGATGTGATCACAATCAGATATGCACTTTAAGTGGGACGTTAAATTTCTCACACTCCTGTGTTTTCTCAATCAGCCCAGATGGGATTGAGGCTTTGTGTTCAGATATGGAAGTCGAACATACTGATGTTAGGATTCTGTTGCTTGCATGGTATGTTATTTATTGTGCATATGACAGTAGGTCAACCTTTATTCTTTGTTACTTCTAAATCTTTGCCTAATATTTGGTAGTCTGTGTATTTCAGGAAAATGAAAGCTCAAAAGCAGGGTTATTTTACTCGGGTAAGCATAGACACTGCCTTTTAATCCAGTATTATCTCTATTGCTGCTCTTCCATTTGAAACTGTTATTTAGGTGTGTTATTATGTTGTCTTGTTCGTCTCTGTATTATATAACTGAAGGTATTTAATTAGTTGATGGTAAGGCACCATGAAAAAATTGATTCAGTAAATTTGCTACGATTAATGTGACAGGAATAACAACCCAGGAAAGAATGTTGCTTTCTTATTTATTTATCATTAAATAAATTCATTGTAGTACATATCAATGCCGATCATTATGAAAATCAATAGTGCATTGAATAGAATATAGATTTGAGCTATATATATATATATATGTGCAGCCTATTATTAGTTCTAGGTTGATAGACAATCCTTTGAATGAACATGCTGGCCAAATTCAATTACTTCAGTGTAGAAGTTTGACTTTATTTTCTAAGTTATGGTGATAATTACCCTCATTTTATCAGGAAGAATGGCAGACTGGCCTGAAGACCCTTCGGGTTGATACTCTCACTAAACTAAAGAAGGCACTCACAAAACTGGAAAATGAGGTATTTATACTTCTGTGGATTAGCTACTCAATTTCTCCTGTCTGTTGCTTGCTGCTAGAAACTGACATTTACTTATCTGACCTTTGTATCTAAAAGATAGGGGCAGCAGAAATCTTTGGGGAATTTTATTCTTACTCATTTCGATATTGCCTTACAGGTGAACTTAGTATTTGTGAGGATATGCTGTAATTTGATGTGTTTGTTATGTTTCACAATTAAAATTTCCCCAGTTATGATATGCGATTAACTTTTCCATTAATTGTGCAGAAGAGAATAAAAAAAGTATAGACGTTGAGAGTATTTGTGAATTGTTGAATCTCGTACTTCATTCCCAATTCCATTCCAAGGTTGATTCTTTTATCGAGTATCTCAAGGTTGGTGGTTAATGTGTCTGCCATAATATGTTGACTTTGGACATTATATGAAATATCCATCCTTGATGGGTTTTATGAATTACCATCCTGGTTTGTGACAGATCCAGAGGGATTACAAGGTGATAAACCGGGATCAGTGGATGAGTTTTCTTCGTTTTTTCAAGGAGGTATCTCACTAGTTTTGCTGTCAAATTTTCAGGAATCTTTTGCATGTCTTTCTCATTTTTTAATCTATTTTCTTGAATTGTGGTTAGATTGATAGGGGCTGGAGCTAGAATGAAACTAGATTAGATAAGGACCCTCTTATGCAGTCAGAACTCAGAAGGCATAGGCGAAATTGTTACCTTATCTTGGGGCTTCCGATTTTAAGGACACTGACTCTTGCTGATATTGAACTCATAACTGTGAAAATATGTTGCGTAAACATATTTTAAGAATTTTTCCAAAGGATTATGTCTTTTTCTTTTTTTTTTACTCAAGAACATATTTAATTATTCTAGTTGTTGGTTCTCTTGTGCATATTGACATTTAGCAACTTCTGCAATGCACATTTTTATGATTTTTCTTGACCTGCAGTAAATATTTTAGGCTTCCAAAATGGATACCTAGCTGTCTCCTTTAAAAATTGTTAAATATAGAGTAGTGGTTATTTTCACATTATTAGTTGGTTCACTTGTTGTGTTCTTTTGGTGGTAGACAACTAAGAATGTAAATAAGTGTCAGTTTTTTTGTAGTGCCAGATAATGGATTAGAATTCTCGTTGGCTTCCTTCTCTTTTTTAAACCAATTCTCATGTAAAGATTAAATGTGAATTCTATTCTTTCTGCAGATTAGCTTTCCAGATTTTGAGAACTATGATTCCAATGATGCCTGGCCCTTGATCCTAGACAATTTCGTTGACTGGATGAAAGAAAATTGCACATAGTTTTGGGAATTCCTTGGCCAATTTTGTCCTGTGATTGAGTAAAACTCTGAAGTCCTTTTTTATCTCTTTTGGATTCATCTATGTCCTCAGATATTTTACTTTCAAACTGGAACAGCTAGGTTCATAAATTGAAATGTTATAATTTTGATTTATCTGTAAATGCAGGTGTTTACCATAATCTCGACTGATGAAAGCAATCTTTTTTTAACAAATCTTTGATACCCAGGAGTATTCCTGCTGATCTCAAGGGATACACAAATTGTTTCGCCCAATGTTGTACATGAATGTGGAAGAGTATCTTTCTGCTTACCCAAAATGGTAAAAAGATGAAAACAGGGAGGGCTAATTGCCTAATGCATTCAAATGTTGTTGAAGGTTTATACAACTGCTAGTACTATTGAGTATAAGATCTGAAGCATTTACCATGTTTGTGCAAGTATGTCAGATTCTCTAAAGTAAAATCATTCGGTTTTGATGATACATAACCCTTTCCCCACTTTTGTATGCACTGATCTGTCTCCTGTCTGTGTACTTACATCATGGTCCTTATACATACTACTGCAGTTTCTCCATAATCCTTCAACTTTAACCTCCAGAGGAAGAGATCTATTTGCTCCCTCTTTTGAATTGAGAAGGGAAGTAGACATTGGGAGGGACTTGATTGTTCTTAACTAAAGTTTTGATCTTTATAAATTGCGAAAACTCTGCCTTCGGATGGCCCAGAAACAGAAAGTCGCCCCTCCCTCGGAATTTAATTTAATAGCACGTTACTATAGCTTCATATATGCTCTCCCAATTGAGAATAGTGATGATAAAGTAAACTCTTTATGTTGTTAAATGAACCAAGTGTTTGATACGTTAAGGATTGAATTCCAAATTCTGTATGCACTGCTACATAAGGAGAAAGATACCCTTCTGTCTTTTTCTTCCAATGGTGTTTTGTCATGTTCTACTGATAGAGAATTTAGCTATTCGCAGGACAAATTAAAATTTTAAAACAAGGGTGCCAATTTTCCATCCGTGTTTCGATTTTGACAAGTGAACGAGTTATCCTCCAAGATTGTTTCAAGGTGGGCTTGCTTAAATTCTGTCAGCTTTTACAAACCTTGTAACTTACCGAGACAATTATTTGGAATTTCACAGTGTGTTGTCTAGCAACACTTTAGAATATTGGGCAAAATATATAGCAAAAAGTTGAACGATTTGAACACATCTTTGGTCAATTTGTAATGAAATGATACAGATGCTGTCTTTTCTGTTGAATCCAAATACTGCCCCCAAAGTATGTATAGCGTCAAAATTGCCAAAAATATCGATACAAACCTTGGCACTTGCTGCCACAGGCATGTCCAAATAATGTACCCATTTATGTATCGCATTTAACGAAAGCTATCTGGCAAGACCAATCTCCAGAGATGATTAAACGATGGCAAGCAGGACATTGTTGCTTCTCTTTCTGTTCATTGTCCTCATTGCTAGTGTAACAACTTCACTCTCTAATGCACTTCCAACTTTGTTATCTTCTACTTCCACTAATCCAAACTTTTTTTGGCCTACATTAACACCACCTCCTCAACCTTCCTCATATGGCATCAAAGGAGGCTATTGGCCTTCATGGATGGCTGAAACTTTTCCTCCATCAACAATCCCCAACTATTTCAACTTGATGTCTCTACCCACCAACTGATAATCTCACAACGTGACCATCAATTGATGAAGAATTTCACAGCCACTCTTCACGCAAAACAGGCCCCTGCACATGCCTTCCTATCGATCGGAGGAGCTGATTCAAAGTCAAACACTTTCTCATCCATGGTTAGAAATGCAACTAGTCATTCCGCTTTCATAAATTCCAGCATTGAAGTGGCTAGAAATTATAATTTTGATGGTATTGATCTTAATTGGGAATTCCCTGATACACCTGAAGACATGTCGAGCCTAGGATTATTGTTTCAGGAGTGGCATAGTGCTATTGAACATGAGTCACTGTCAGGCCAACCTCGCCTTCCTTTAACATCAGGGGTTTATTTTGCTTCAAATTTTTTCTTATCAGACACCTTTAGAGCATACCCGGTAGATGCCATTAGTAAATATGTCGATTTCTTGAATGTTATGTGCTTTGATTATCATGGAAGCTGGGACACTTCAGTTACAGGTGAACATGCTCTACTTTATGACAAGTCTAGTAATATTAGCACCAGCTATGGAATATCATCCTGGATTGCTTCAGGGATGCCAGCAGAAAAGCTTGTAACGGGCATGCCACTATATGGAAGAACATGGAAATTGAAAAATCCTGATGTGCATGGAATTGGAGCTCCTGCTGTTGGAGTAGGACCTGGAAATGGCTTCATGCCTTATAGTGATATAGCTGATTTCAATTCGGCAAATGCTGGGTATGATGAGGAGACTGTATCAATTTACTCCTATGCGGGGAGCGATTGGATTGGTTATGAAGGGTTCAAATCCATTACAGAGAAGGTTAAGTTTGCTAAGAATCAAGGTCTTGGCGAAAAGAATTGGAACCTTTCTAGTGCAGGTATTAATCCTTAAAGATTAACACGGGCTACATATTGACATTGTATAGGTCTCGCTTTTATTTTACTGTTTTAAACTCTTGGACTGATTCTGAAATGTTTTTCTTGTTTCCTGTCAGCTTCAAGTGCGTGGGACGGTAACTAATAACTTCTGAAAATTTTGACTTGGCTTCTGTTCAGGAATCATGGTCTACATCAAGCCTTTGTCTCTGTTTATTTTCCCTTTCTGTAATCTTCAAGTTCAAAGCTTTGGAATAAGGATTAAGCATTAAGCACTGTCGAAAATTGTTGAACCATATGAAAAAGGGTAAAACCTCGTAAGCATTAAGCCAGTAAGCACTGTCAAAATTTTTCGCAAGGGTTCTCTCAAAAAAAAAAAAAAAAAAAAAAAAACCAAATTAGGATACAACGTAGGTGGGAAAAAGATAAAGCAAAATATAAGGTAATTGTTAAGGTAAGAGCTGAAGAACGTAAACAAATGAAACCAGAAAATTGAGTTGAATTCTCACACCTTTTCATTAACAAAAGGTTGCTTTATATAGCAACAAGCGTACACAAGTAAAATCTAGTTCAACATTAAACTGACATCTTTTCCATCAGTCTCGTACTTCATTAGATAACTGTTTGTGCTAAAACTAAAATTTTCTCCAATTAAAATCCAACAACTCAAAAGCCCAAAAATTATTAAAAAATCCAGCCCACAAGAAGATTTTGGAATTATGTGCATTAATAAAGAAGAAGACTCTTGAGACACAAATACCTTAGAAAGTTGCAAGTTACATGAATTTATTTTCACCAAAAAATGAAAGACTCTTGAGTTGGAAAAATAAATAGAAAAAATAGCATGCAAGTAAATAATAGTATAAAAGCAGGGAAGAACACATATCAGAGGAGACCAATCAACAAACCCATCACCAATCATCAACACAACTCAATCAATAATCATCATCAGTTTAACAAATTTTATTCAGACATTCTTTAGCAGTTTTTAAATTAGTTTACAGGAAATACTTTCTTGTTAATTTCAAAGCAAATTATCTTTTAGTTTGTATTAATTTTTAGTCGATACAAGTTCCTTTTACTATTCAAAAACTCAAATCATCATCAAATATTTATTTCATATGCTTGAAATCCAAACAAATTGTGGTAAATGAGTTTGGGAATCCACAATTAGTCAGTCTAGTTTTATTTTGAGGAATTTCTTCTCTGGCACGCTCTCAAACAATCTTTTGGCATGCACTTAAAAACCTAAAAATTAGAGAAACAATCTTTTGGCACACCTAATGGGAGGGTTTGTTACACTGTTGGTACTATAACTTTGGACCATGTTTTACTTTGGTACCAATATTTTAATTTTTTTCTTTTTAGTTCCAAAAATTCTATTTTGTTTCAAGTTGAAGTATCTCAAATATATCTGATCAAATTTAATATACATGACAACTGAAATAAACATATTTTTAGTATATTTACCTTGTAAGCATCTCATAAAACAGTTTAATAATTTTGTTGTCCCCATAAAATAAAATTTGCTTATGGGCCCTACAAAATGAATTTTAAAATAAAATTTTAGCAAAATTTATTTTATGGAGCCCACAAGGTGATTAGACCGGTTAATGAGATGCTTATACGGTGAATATACTAAAAATATACTTATTTTAGTTACCATGTATGTTAAATTTGATCGGATATGTTTGAAATACTTTAACTTGAAATAAAAATAGAATTTTTGGGATTGAAAAGAAAAAAAATAAAATTTTGGTATTAAAGTGAAACATGGCCCAAAGTTATGGTACTAATGGTGAACTAAACCCCTAATGGGACTTGTTTCAACACGTAACTCACTTATTAGAAAAGATGTGAATCTTGAGTCTTTTTGACACATAAATGTGATCCCGGGTTTTTTTGGCCTAAGTCATCACTTATAACGAGATCCTGGGTTTTCTAGCCTAAGTCATTGTTCATAATAGGGATCCCAGGTTTTCTTGGCCCAAGTCATCACACACAATGGTGATCTCGGTTTTTTTTGGCCTAAGTCATCATACAGAAATGTGATATAGGGTTTTTTAGCCCGAGTCATCGCTCACAACAGTGATCCTAAGTTTTCTTGGCTTGACTCACCACACAGAAATATGATCCTAGGTTATCCTCGCTCGAGTCATTGCTCATAATAGTGATCCCAGGTTTTTTTGGCCAAAGTCATCACATACAACAGAAGATGCACTTCGGCAATAGAACCTTACCAGACATTCTTCAAACTGATGCTTCAATCAAAAAATTTTCAATTTTCAATTTTGAGATACATCTAAGACATGATCATCATCATTCAATTTTCTTGATCCAGTGGAGATTTTTTTTCAGAGGTTCTACTTGGGATGTCCGCTTAATGGGCCATTCTTTCTTTCAATCAATGGGCTTTACCCTTCTTTCTTTTCCAGCAAGTCTTTCTCTTTTACCCTTTCACTTTTCTATATAAAGTTTCTCTTTCTTTTTCTTAAATTCATTTTTTCTTTTCAAGCATTCTTTTTTTTTTGTCATAACCTAAACCGAGAGTCATGACCAGCGTTAGGGAATGAGAATTCTTTCAAATTCAGAACTTATAGCAAGCCTTAGAAAATAAAAGCATGCAATAAATAAATAAAAATATGCTAGAATTAAAATCTTAAATCGATATAAAATAAATACTTAATGTCATATTATAAAATAAAATATTTCATATAATATTTAGAGAAAGGTCTCATACATAAAAACAACATTCTACAAATACAAGGCACTACTACTGTAATTTTCTAGAATACAATAAAGTTTAGAGAAATAATTTACATAATCTAGTCAAGTTGAAGAAGTCCGGCATAGGGGTCTACTACTGAGGCATGAAGACGAGGAATCTCCTAAAAAAAATACAACTGAGAGTGAGTTAAACCTCAATTGAGAGGAGTTAGCCCGATCAGTTACTCATTATAGTTTGGCATGAATCTTGAGCATGGCCCAGTCTTCACTCAATAAAAAGAGATGAAACATAACTGTGTTCCTTGGGTTTTCCTGGCCCGATCAACTACTCATTATAGTTTGGCATAAAATCCAGGTTTTTTTAGCCCGAGAATTACTCAGTAAAAGAAGAATGCACTTCAGGATTCAAACTCGACCAGACACCTCCTAAAACATGCACTTTAGCAATTCAAACCTGACTAGACGCTTCCTGAAATTTACACTTCGGGGATTCAAATCCGATCGGACACTTGTTCTTCTACGCACTTCGGGGATTCAAACCCGACTAGACACTTGTTCTTTTGTGCACTTTAGGGATTCAAACCTGACTAGACACTTCTTGAAATGCACACTTTAAGGTTTCAAACCCGATTGAACACTTGTTCTTCTGCGCACTTCGGAGATTCAAACCCAACTAGACGCTTGTTCTTTTGCGCACTTCGGGGATTCAAACTCGACCAGATGCTTATTCTTTTATGCACTTTGGGGATTCAAACTCAACCAGATGCTTGTTCTTTTGCGCCAAACTCGACCAGATGCTTATTCTTTTATGCACTTTGGGAATTCAAACCCAACTGGATGCTTGTTCTTCTATGCGCTTTAGGGATTCAAACCCAACTAGACATTTGTCCTTTTGCGCACTTTGGGGATTCAAACCCGACCAGACGCTTGTCCTTTTGTGCACTTCAAGGATTCAAACCTGACCAGATGCTTCCTAAAATGCACACTTTAGGGATTCAAACCTGACTAGAAGCTAGTTCTTCTGATGCTTCAATCAGATCATTCTTATCCAAAGATCAATCTTGGGGTACACCCGAGTAGTGATGCAGAAATTCTCATTTTTTTCAGCGAGCTATGGCCATTATGTGTTTTATCAAATGAGCCTTACTCTCTTCTCCTTATCTTCCTTTCTCTCAATCTTCCTCTCTCACCCTAACCATATAAATTCTCATTTTTCTTCTCTAAGGGTCACTTTCACCTTTTTAATTCTCTCTCTTGTCTCTTTTCCTCCCTTTTGCTTTCTCTCTTATTCTCCGTATTCTTTGACAAGGATGTTGCACGGACCCCAGATTTGCCCATGTGGGACCTATTGACATATATAGTGCACCTTTATTAGATTTTTGGGCTCAATATCAGAGATGAGATCCTTTTATTTGCAAACATATGATCCCACATCTGTGGCTTGGCCACCGGAGAGGTTAGTACTAATTTCTTTAATTTTTTTCTATAAATATAATCAAATAGTATTGGATTATTGTTCATATACATATATTTATGTATTTAACTGAAACAACATTGAATGTTCTTGATCAAAAATTAAAATTTCAAATCATCCTGTCAGATTATCGACACGAAGAGGCATCGCCTCTTCGATAAGGTGATCGCCTCATCAATCAAGTAATCGCTTCTTCGTGAAGAGGCATTTGCCTTTTTAATTTAGGCTTGTTCTCAAAGAGGTGAATCGCCTTTATGTAAAGAGGCATTACCTCATCATTGAGGTGATTCCTCTTCAATAGAGGCGTTGCCTCAGCGACAGGATCCAATAAAAATCTTGAATTTTTATTACATAAAATGAAAAATTTACTCCTTATTTTACTCCCTTAGCTCGATGCCCACACCCTCAAGGGTACTGGGAACTTTAGCGGTGTGCAGATTTGGTATGATGAGCTTCCTGAGGTTATATAGACTCGGATTCACAACACCGGGTTCTCTAATTTTATCCTAGCACTCCCAGCACAGCAAGGGCATACAGATTACCAGCCCTGATAGAGAGGTGGCTTGACACCACCCATACCTTTCATCTTCCTTTTAGGGAGTTCACCCTGGATCTGGTAGCCTTTGCTGCAGTTATTGGTATTGCCTATGCTGGAGATTCAGTTCCTTTCGATGCCAGCCTTCATTAGTTATCTCTCGACTGTCTCGCTTTCATCGAGCATATACTTAGGATGGTCCTAGACATGAAGGGGACCCATATAGTGAAGCTCAAGTTGATCAGGAGCTTCTACACCCATACTAGAGTTGAGGTGGCTAGTACACCCCTACAGATCGATCAGGTGATACATGCTTTCCTTGTTTATCTATTGGGTACTACTCTCTTTATAGATATAGCCAGCTTTGTGGACATGAGCTTTCTGATGCCTCTGAGGGACCTAGACTTGGTAACCTATGATTGCAGTAGATGTGCCTTAGCTTATCTTTATAGGAGTATGGATGAGCTGGTACATAAAGCTAGACAACTCTATGATTTTTGGCATGCCATACTAGTATTTTATTTTCTCTTTTCTCCCTTCATATTCCATTCCAACTAGCACTGTTTAATCTTACTAACAATCCCTTATTTCTTTCACAAGATTGGGCTTTAGAGTTGGAGCTGATAGTGGGGATCACTAGGGTCATTAACACTCCCTTCCCTGTGATGGGGAGGTAGGGTCCCAGCCGGGCTTAGAGGAGGCCTATGGATCGCATTCACATGTACTATGGGCACCTGAACACACTTACTTATGATGAGGTATGCACCTGCAAATGTGACCGAGATTAGCACTAAACCCATTAATCAAATTCACTTACTTATTTATTCTTGTAGCTTGCCTGTAATTATGGGGCCCTCAGGCTAAGTGGATGCAGGCCATGGTTCACTCCATCCCTTTGTCTAGGAAGAGGTTTTTGCTCAGAGGCCCTGATTGTAGAGCGTGGTTCCTCAATGAGAGGATACATCAGTGGCGGTCGGGTACGTGAGTGAGGCATCCACCTCCTGCTTCTCCCCATTATATCTTCTAGGGGCATGAGTTAGGGAGATGAGCTTAATTATACCTTGTAGGGAGAGGATGATGTAGACTATTATGAGAGGAGGAGGTCTCACTATGTGGACTTTACACAAGCTCATCTTTTACAATGAGTGCCCCTTCCTAAGCCTGCACTTCAGGTAAGTATGCATGTTTTATTTTATTTATTATTTTATATTTACTTGTAATTATTATTTTTTGACTTATTTTTCATCTTTTAGGCAGCTACTAGGCACCTTCTCCTCGCCCTAGGCCCTTCACACAAGAGAGGCCTCATCAGCACTCGTGTATTATTCCTAGTGGTAAGGGTTCTTCTTCCAAGGTGCCATCCACGACAAATACCTCCAGCTCTCGATCCTAGGTGGTGGTTGGTAGACTCACTGCCACTCTTGATTTACTGACTCATTGCTAGATGGCCTTGGGTGAGCTCTCTTATCAGTTTCTTATGCTGGATATGACTCCAGAGCTAGCATTCTTCCCAGAGGCTACTACCCATGTAAGTTTCTTTCCCTTGCAACTGTGTTCTCAAATCTTATAATACATGGTTAATTCTAACATTATCAATGGAATAAATACCTTAAGATCAGGGAGAGTACATGTACCAGATGGTTGAGGCCCATAGGGACTTCTTAATGCAGGTGACACAACAGTGGAAGGTACATACAGAATATGCTCTATTTTTATATGTATGCATGCTTTCTTGATTTGTTACCTCTTATTATGCATCAATAGGATTAAAATGAGGCCAGATAGGCTAGGATCACTGCCTTAGAGTGCTAGCTCGCAACTCTTTAAGTCGAGGGTGATGAGGAGGAGGGGGCAGCCGACGAGGAGTCCGAGGATAGCAGCAAAGATGATGGGACTGATCCCATTGATGCTTCTGTGGATGAGCTAGCTGATGAGCTTGTGGATGAGCTAGCTAATAAGGAGGCTAATGAGTCCGACATTGATGAATAGAGAGGACCCTCTATAGACTTTTTATTAGCATAGGGGTATTCTTGTCTAGGAATATTAGAGGCTTATATTGTTGCTCTCTATTTGTCTGAATTGATTTTTATTTGATTTATGCCCTTTTTTATGCCTTTATACTTTGTACTGATAAATTTTTAGAGGAATTTTGAATGACTGAAGGCCTTTTATTTATAAAACACCCTGCTCTGACTCTTCATTTTACAACTTAGAAAATTCCTAGGAATGCAACTCTGCCTATCATAGAGGCATCGCCTTTATATGAAGAAGCGACATGTGATTCGCCTCTTCTTATAGAGGCATCGCCTAATCGTAGAGGCAATCGCCTCTACATGCCTATCCTATAGCTATAAAAACCCCTAAATCTTCTTTAAAATCCCTAATCTCTTCATCTCACCATTTTCCCCATTCTTCTTTCCCAGATAGCACTCTAATCCCTAATTATGACTGAGAGAAGCTTGAAATAGTTACAACCAATTCTAAAAAGTCTAGATGGTGGGTCATGGGCTACAATGGAGCCATTTCACCTATTCACCTTCTGATTCTTACATGCTAGGAAGATCAACTTCTTATTTCTCCATGTTCTTGCTCAGTTTTGGGATCCTCAAAAACATGTTTTTCGATTCATCATAGTGGAGATCTGCCCCCCTGCCAGAGGAATTTGAAGCTATCCTAGGCTTTCACTTGTATTTTGCTCGATAGATTTTTATTCCTTTAGTCACAACCCCGAATTTGCACACCATCCAATACCAAATGGCAAGATCGCTCAATATGTCCCCTCAATCCTCTCTTCATCACATTTTCGGCAATGAAATCCTATTTAGCCCTTTCATAGAGATGGTAGTGGCTGTGGACAACAGTGAGGTTCCTTAGCCTCAAATGATGGCACTCTGTGTATATGCTCAGTTCTTGTTGGTCTCCCCTTCTAGTAACTGTACCTTGAAGATCCTGTATGCCTTGGACCAAGTGGAGAGTGGACTGAACCCTTTCTCCCTCGTTCTGGCTGAGACCATTATCAGACTTGATAACTTTTTTGAGACTAAATGATTCTCTGGGAGTCCATTTCTACTGGAGGTGAGTCTCTTTTTTCTTTTACCATTTCTGGCTTTCCATCATTCTTAACTTTTACAAGTTTGGTTGCAAGAGAAGCTGAGGTTGCTCGAACCACCTAGAGACATTACTCACTACAAGGCCAAACATTATTGTACTAGGAGACTTCATCCTATCCCTGAGGATATCCACAGTTGGTTATCTACATTCCCTAATACTCTAATTTAGTGGATATGCCCATGGTGGAGATTGCAGCATGTGACCCTGTGGTCCTATACCTAGTACGTTCCCTTAGTTGGCCTCCATTTCGCCACCTTCTATAATCCAGCTTGGCTTTGCAGGCGATATGGACAGAAACAATGGATTGTGAAGCTAGTGCATGAGTTCGAACTAAGGCCTCTTTCTTAGAATTTTCTGGACAACTTGGTTTCTACTTGGCCTCAAAGGATCATTTAGAGGCTCATTGACTACAATGGAGATCAGTCTATCGATGACCAGTACAAGGCGTGGGTTCAACTACAGCAAACAAAAAAGAATGAATTTATAAAAAATGGATGGGCAATGGCAATATAGGCATTGAGCGCCCAGGTACGTCATAAGAGAAGCAGACAATATTAAATCAGTTTATGAAACTTAGTCTTTTATGTACTTTCTTTGTCGAATGAGATTTCCTTTTGAGTTAGACCTATATGTAATAAGCATTTAATGCAATGTTTACAATAATAAAGGCAATCCATTCCATTTAATTTAAGTATAATGCGACTATACAATTTTTCTTTTTACATATCTCCTGTCATTAATTGGCTCACCCTTGCAAGTTTTCCAACTAACTATTTTCTCTTTTCTCTCCCTCTCCTTTTACATGTCCTTTACTTTTGCCTAGACCACCTCTTTAGGTTTTTAGTCTAGTAGGACTTTTTACTTTCTTCCTTTTATCTCTAACTTTTGCCTAGGCAGCCTCTTTTGAGGTTTTCTTCCTAGCGAGACTTTTATAGAAAGTATTTTTTGAGCTTGTCCATATTGATGGGCTCTTTAAATTCATTTCCCTCTAAGTCAGACAAAATAGTGGCCCCTTTTGAAAACAACTTCTTCACTTGGTAGGGACCGTCCCAGTTCGGCTTAAACTTCCCCCATAGATCAGTCATGATTGGTCTAGTGAGCTTTAAGACCAAGTTACCCTCTTTAATCTTGCTTGGCTTAATCTTGTTGTTATAAGCTTGAGCTATCCTTTTCTGGTATAACTGAGAGTGATACATAGCCTTTAATCTCTTTTCATCCAATAAAGTTAGTTGCACCAATCGGCTTTCTACCCATTGGTACTCAGGGATTTTAGACTCTAAGAGAACTCTTAGGAACTGAATTTTGACCTCAACTGGTAATACAGCTTCACATCCGTATACCAGAGAATACAGAGTGGCTCCTATTGATATTCTGGCAGTGGTTATGCATCACCATAATGCAAACTGTAGATAACTTGCCCAATCTTTGTAATTTTCTAGTATCTTGGCTAATATTCTTTTCATAGTCTTGTTTGCTGCTTCTACAGCTCTGTTCGCCTATGGTCTATAAGGAGATAATATATGATGCTCAATCTTGTATTCTTCCAACAGGGTGGTTGTTTCTACCCTAAACTGAATGCCATTATCAGTGATGACCTGATAAGGCAACCCATACTGGTAAATTATGTTCTTCTCTATGAACCTGGTCATTTGTTTTACCCTTACAATAGTGAATGATTCCGCTTCTACCCATTTAAATAAATAATCAATCGTCACTTTAATATAATGATGTCTGTGGATGATTTCAACCTTATCTCTCTAACAATGTCAATTCCTTAGACTGTAAATGGCCAAGGAGAGGTCAATCCTTAAAGTTCCATAGAAGGTAGGTGGTTCACATCACTATAGACTTGGCAGTTATGGTATCTCTTTACATACTTCATGCAATGTGCCTCCATGGTTAGCTAAAAGTACCCTTGACGGGTTATCTTTTTAGTGAGGACTGTTCCATTCATATGCAGCCCATATACACCCTCATGAACTGCTTCCATGATCTTCTATGCCTCACCCTTATCAATGCACCTTAGGTGTACTCTAGCTAGCATCCTTTTATAGAACATCCTATTGTGGCTAATAAACTGTCGTGATAACAACCTCAGTGACATCCTTTCTTTTCTATCGGCTTCCTTAGGGGAATTACCCTGTCTTAAGATATCATTATAGATCATAAAACCAAGGCTTCTCCGCTGGATCGATCGACATTATTATGATTTCCTCATAATAAGGAATTTAGGCCCGTACTAAGATAAAAGGCTTCATTTTCACTCGTCTGCCATATGATTCTCCTCTCGGGGCAAGTGTATGAATCTATATTACATAAAGGACAATAGGATCATGGCTGAACAACCCTAATACGGCTTTAGCTTATCTTCCCTTACTTTCCATTCCTTGGTGATCTGCTTCACTACCAGCATTGAATCCCCATACACTATCACCTCTTCTGCCCTTACATTCTTGAGTGCTTTAAAAAAATGCAGGCTTTATATTCAGCTTGGTTGTTAGTGACCTTAAATTCCAGCCTCTTTGCCATTAGGATTACTTCTCTTTCTGGCGAGACTAAAATCATGCCAATGTCTACCCCTCTACCGTTCACTACTCCATCAAAGTACATTTTCCAAATTTGGATTTCTATTGCCCCTAGGTTTTCATCTAGAAATTCTAACTCTTATTCTTGTTCATCATCCACCGGATTTTGGGCCAAGAAGTTTGCCACAACTCTTCATTTTATCACCTTTTTAGTAATATAATCTATGTCGAATTTAGTAAGCAGGACTAACCATCTAGCTAATTTCCCCATCAATGATAGAGTCTATTGAAGATATCTATTGGGATCATGCTTAGAAACCACTTGAATCCTATAGGACTGGAAGTAATGTCGTAGCTTCTTTGTTGCCCAAATTACAGCCAAATAGGTTCTTTCTACTAGACTATAATTAGTTTCATAGGGTAGAAGCTTCTTACTTAGATAATACACGGCATGCTCAACTTTTCCTTCTCCTTCTTGAGCCAACATTACACTAATTGCATCTTTCTCTATAGCCAAGTAAAAAATTAAGGGTTTCCCTAGTCTTGGTAGCTAAAAAACTGGAGGATTCATCAAATACTACTTAATAGTTTCAAAGCCTTACTAACACTTGTCATCCTAGATAATCGACTAATTCTTCTTTAAAAGCTTGAAGATCGGCTCACAAATGGTAGTCAATTTGGCTATGAATTTGCTGATGTATTATAGCCTTCCTATAAACCCTCTGACTTCTTTCTCATTCTTTGGTACATGCATTTCTCTAATTGCTCTGACTTTGTTTGGATCTACCTCTATGCCTTTTTGACTGACAATATGTCCCAATAGTTTTCCAGACATCACCTCGAAAACACATTTCTTCGGATTCAGTTTGAGGTTATACTTTTCAACTCTTTCCAAGAACTTATTTAAGGCTTCAAAATGCCCTTCTCTAGTCAAAGACTTCACCATCATGTCATCTACATACACTTCTATCTCTTTATGGATTAGATCATGCAGTAGTGTGGTAGCCATTCTTTAGTAAGCAGCTCCTGCATTTTTCAATCCGAATGGCATAACCGTGTAACAATAAGCACCTCACTCAGTGATAAAAGAAGTCTTTAACTTGTCAATCACTGCCATCATAATCTAATTTGATCCCAAGAAGTCATCCATAAAGGAGTACATGGCACTAGAAGCTGCACTGTCAACCAAGGTGTTAATGTGCGATAAGGGAAAATCATCCTTAGGATAAGCCTTGTTCAAGTCCCTATAGTCCACACACATCCTGACTTTACCATTTTTTTGGGAACTGGGACTATATTAGCCAACCACTAGGTGTCATCTACCACTTCTAGGAGCTTTGCTTTCAACTAATTTTCTACTTCTTCTTTTACTAGGAGAGCCCATTCTAGCCTTAGTTTTCTCTTCTTATACTTTATCGATGGGATGTGAGAATATGTGGGAATCTATGTTCTACAATCTCTCTATTGATCCTAGGCATATCCTCATAGCCCTAAGCAAATACTTTTTGTCTTCTTTTATGAGTTTTTTTCCATTTTTTCTCTCTCATCAGGAGTTAAGTTAGGAGCAATAAGTATATTTTTAGGGTTATCACTTGTGTCTAGATTAATTTACTCAGTGTAATATATGCATGAAATGATCATCACACACAATATAACCATTAAGAAACACATCGCATAAGTAAGCATAATCATACTTCATCACATTAACTTTAGAAAGAAAAATGTCATCAGTCTCAAATAAATTAGAAACAGAAAGGTCAATGTTATCATAAAAAAATCCATAATAGAATTAAGGACAAAGGCTTCAAAGTTAAATTCCTCTTCCTGGTCAGCAACATCCTTTAGCTCCACTGTAGGAATGTCTCCTTATGATTCCAAAGTCAATACTAGCTCTTCCACCATGGGTTCTTCAACAACAAGCTTTTATATCCCATCCACATATTCAACGAAGATTTTAAATCTAGGGACCAGTTTCTCAGCGATCATCAGGGGCTCAAGCGCTCCTTGGTAGGGGTAATTGGCACCTTCCTCCGTAAATGTTTTCTTCTTTGACTCAACCATAATTTTGCTTTTTCTAGACTTGCCCTTAGTTTGTTCCCTCTTTTTAGACTCATCTTCCCCTGAATAACTTAACCCGTGCTTCAAAATTAGTATCTTGGGTTCAATGAAGTCTAGTGGGCCCTGCTGATTCTTTCTGAGTCCCATCCCAGGCACAAACTGTATACTCTTTATCATACTGATAATCTTTGGGTTCAACTTGTCTTCATAAATCATGCAGACTTTGAAACTCGAGGTGTTCAGGATCTCAGTAGGAGCTAGTTTCAATACAGCAACTGCAACCTCTATTTCAGCCATTATAGTAACCACCCTCCCCTCATATGAAAATTTGATCTTTTGATGAATGGTGGACAACACTCCCCCCAAAGGATGAAACCATGGTCTTCCCAGAAGAATAGCAAAGGTGACTAGAATGTCTATTATATGAAGGTTGACCAATACTTTAATAGGTCCAGTCTTGACTAAAGCCTAAAAAGTTCCCTCAATTGGCCTTTTTGTATCATTATAAGCCTTTATGACTACATCAGAGGGTTTCAAATCAACTACCATCAAGCCCAACTTTGGTAGGATCTTCAAAGGACACATATGGATGGTTGACCCATTACCGACTATGACACAACACATCAACTTGCCTTTCACTTTGGCCTTAATGAACAGGGCTTTGCTGTGATCCCTTCCTTTTAAGGGTAAGTCATCATTTATGAACATAATTTCCCCCTGAGAGCTTTCAGTTAGCAAGATCACCATTTGCTTTGGAGTGTGCATCAAAGGTATCTTCTTATGATCGAGAGCAAAAACCAATGCTTCCCGATGGGCGTAGGAGTTCACAAGTAGCTCCCAAATACTGGCAAGAGTTTTATCATCACTTTTAGCCTTAATAATCTCCTCAGCTTTCTCATTTTTCTTTAGTCCCACTTTTGAACTACTTCCCTCTTTCTCTACCTTAGCCTTCTTCACTTCTTCCTCCCCCTCCTCTAATTTCTCAGCGGACTACGCTGTTCTCCTCTCATGGTTCTTCCATAGATCAACTACTTCTCCCTCTTCATTGTCAGAATTCCAAATATCTAGCACATTTACATGAGACTCAATGTCATGCTGCCTCAGATTCAGGTCTTTTAGTTATGGTTTTGGTGGGGTAGGTGTGACATCAATAAAGAAATTAATAACTTGTTCCTCCATTAGACTCGTGTTGATCATCAAGATATAGGGATTTAGTAGTGGTACATTTCAGTAGTTAGGTAAAGGGTTATTTTGGGTATTTGGTTTTTTGGTTTACTGGTGAGTTATTTTGCCTGAATAGATCAAATCTTAAATCTTGTGTTTCAAGTAAGTGTAGCTTTTTGTATCATGCCACAAGTAAGTGTAGCTTTTTGTATCATGCCCAATGTTCTGGTGGTACTTACAGTATAGTTTTGGGTCGGCATTTGGGAAAAGAAGTCATTTAGGTAAGGGTTATAGAAGGTTATTCTCAATCAGCTTTTCCAGGACTTTAGAGAGGGGTCTTCCCAAATTAGAAAACCTTTAGGACTGCCTAATTGCATTGATATGTATATTACTGCTTGGCCCGACTCTGCCGCCAAACCCAAACCCTCTCTATTCACATATCTCCCACCAAAGAACTTCTTTTCTTATGTGAGGTTTGATTCTTTTTGTACCCCAAACCTATACAACTCCTCAAAGTTTTAAATCCCTAAATCCCTTAGTTTTTTGGAGAGAGGGAATACACACCCTTCTATAGCTATTACCAGCTGATAAGATTTTATGGGTTGTTGCTTCATTTGTGCTAACTTGGATCTCCACCTAATCAAATGATCCATAAAAGATTTATTAAATTTCTGCGTCAGGTTTTGAAAGTCTCTCAGAGAAGCCTCCATCTAAATATTGAGACTATACTGCTTGATAAATGCAGCACATAGTTCCTCCCAATCAACTTGAACACATGATTCTAGTGCATAATACCATTTGATGGGTGCTCCTTCCAAAGATAGCAAAAATTGCTTCATAATCTGTGCTTTAGTTAGTTCAGTTATCTTCATGTGGGTCACATACTGCTTTAAATAGAGGTGGGGGTCCTCTGTGCCAGTGAACTTCTTTATGTTAAGAAACTTAAACTTCCGTGGTAGGGGATCACCATCCTTATCTAGGCTCAGCTCAGAATAGCTTATGGGGGCATCAATCCCTTTTTCATTTATCATCAGTTGAATTTGAGCCATAGACTTGACAAGGTCTGTAGTCCAATCCGGCTTCTCCATATTTCCATGGGCATCTTCTCTCTGACGAATAACAAGTTTTGCTAATACTATCTACTAATCATTTTCTACCTTTTGCCTTTCAAGAACCGCAGCATCCAGATCAAAAGGTCGAGGTTGAGGTGCTGGTGGTTGGGGCACTAGCGGCTATAGTGCTGGCGGCTCCCCTCTAGCTGCACCCATCATTTCCCTCATAATTTCTCTCATGATCTCCCTAGTTTGTTTGGCCATTTCAACTTTCAACTCTTCCTTGAAGGCTTCAACATCAAAATTTGCCATCTTGATCCCTCTATAGATTCTAACTAGATGGCATGTGTTAGATCGCTTCCAACTGGTAGACTACTATGGATCTATATCTGTAACCATTGAGGGTTAGAAACATGCATGGTGTGTATGCATGAAATGCAAGCCTATTGGTAAGAAGGAAAAGAAAAGAAAACATATATGCATGTATCATAGGACAAAAAAAAAGCTCTCTAATGATATCTCCACCTTTATTTCTCCCACACACATGTTCAATGGCAAGTTCCTTGTCCTAGGATTTTTGTTCTGGGTTTTGATTATCAATGGGGGATAATAAAATCAAAGGATACAAGATAACTCTTGAAACGATACAAACAAGTGGTAATTCCTCCAAATAATTCCAAAGTCCATTTTAAATGGGCTAAGAAAGATATCAAAGGCCCACCTTGTCAAGATCCCTTTGAAATGGGCTAATAATAGGCATGAAAGGCTTGTATTGTTAAGGCTTATTTTGTAATGGGCTTAGGCCTTATTTAAAGGATTACCATATGGCATAAAACATATGCATTTGGAAAAAACCTAGTGGAAATTGCTAGGTCATTTACAGCCTTGGGTATTCTACAACTATATGCATCCATTACGTCTCCCCACTTAAGGGTCCATGAGACATGGATAGGTACATGCTATGAGTGACAATAATCAAATACCTCACCACCAGGTTTGAATGAAACACAGGCAGTAAAGCAAAAATTATTGTTAGTTTATTTGGGACTTGGAATGCATCATGTGCAAACGTGTAGTGAATGCAAAATTTGTGAAGGAAATAAAGAAATAATCAAAGATGATAAATTAAAAACACTTGGAATCAGTTTCTTTATCCATAGTGGAGTTGTCACTGTAGGTTGCAATTTTGGTCGCGTACCCAAGTATTGGTGATCATGGCACTGTGTGAGCTCAGGGCTCACTAAGAAATACATAGTGGGTTTAAGATGGAGTCACCACTCGGATGAAAGCTGGGACACACTGTACAACAACTGGATTCCATAGAGGTTCCCAAAAGCCATCATCAGAGATCAGGTTCAGAAATTGGGTATGGGCTTTTGAAATGCCCACCCAACCTTGCGCTTGGCCTTCGTGTGTTTTGTATTTTATTACCTTTGATTATTAATTTGTTTCCTTATTGACATGCAAATCCTGATTGGTTTCCAATTTTATATTTTATTTTGAGTTTGCATATTAGTCCCATTTCAGGCTTATATCCCTGACATTCAATCACAAATAAATAAAAAAAATAAAATAAACAATTTAAAACCATTCATTCTAGATAAAAGTGGAAAGGGATTAAGGATTACAACTTTTTGGTGCAAATAAATATAAAAATACTAAAAATAAACCATACATAAACAAAAAATAAACTAATTAATTATACAAATTAATACTCTAAAAAAGATAAATACGGCAAACATCTAGTGATTAAAAATCATTAAATGGTTCCTGTAACACATACAAGTTAATTCCATATAATAACAACAATAATATTTACAAATCATCAACACATAATATTCACAAAAATAAATGAACATATACTCGTAAAATGATTTATTAAATAACATAAAAAAAAGAAAGTAACGTAGAAACAATATTGATCAACATAGGAATCATGCATTATTTCAAGAAAAATCACTAATTAAATACAAAAATCATATCAAATATGCAAAATATGGACAAAAAATCAAGGCATAATTGGGTAGGACTCTGTCAAAGGGACATCGCCTCCTGACCTAGGAGGCGATGCCCTCGTCACCTCAACACGAATGGGTGACACCTCTATAAAGAGACATCGCCTCTTCAATAGAAGCAAGAATACTCTACATTTCTTAAATCTAAGAAATGCGATGATCAAGTACATGAATGAGAAACATACACAAATATATAAGTATTAACAATCAATATTCAATATTTCATGTAACCATGCTTCTCTATAACTTAAAATAAGTAATATGATTCAAGAAAACACACAAAAAGCAACCAATCAAGGCTTATAATGATGGTAAAGAGTTTAAAACTTAGAAATGAGAGGACTCACTATCTTGGATGAGTTGATGCTATTAACTGAGCCCTTAGAGTTTGGTTGATAGAGGGGTGGCCTTGAATGCAAAGAAGGTTCCCTCTTCTTCTCAAGAATCAAGTCCTTTATACTTTAAAGTCTCTTCCTTCTTCTTCCTTTCTTTCTTTTTTTTTATTTTCCTTTCTCCTTTTCTCTCTGTTTTTCTAGGCATTTTTTCTAATAACTCAGTCAACCTCCCTCACTTTTAAAGCCTCTCTTATTTTCTCCTTTTTCAAATTCCTAAAAACCCATTCTCACCCTCTTTTATTACCTTTTTTCACTCCCTAAGCTCTTCTCTGCCATTTTCCTTTTTCTTTTATGTCCAAAAATGACCAAATCTTAGCAAGTGGACTTCCAACCACTATCATTAATGGCATATAATGCTGCAGAGAGTGGGTGTGATGAGGTGCTACCTCTTCGATAAGGCATCGCCTCATCGATACCTGGGGTGAAGTGGTGATGCCTCTTTGTTGAGGTGATCTCCTCTTCACCTGGGCTAGGTCAAGGCTAGTGGGTCAAGAGCTTTATTGAGGTAATCGCCTCTTCACTAGGGCTAGGTTAAGGCTCGTGGGTCAAGAGGCGATGGACTTGGGCTTTGGCCTAGTGTTTGGGCTTGGACATGGTTTTTTGTGGGCTTGGCTTAGTGTTTGGACTTTTAAAGTCGATTTTAGAGAAGTCTAGAGCTCCTATTGCATTCAAAACTCGAACTTTCTCATTATTAGGCTTTCATTGCGGGCCAATCAAATTGACAATGTCCACACTTAGGCTTATTTATTAACATGTATGACCACCTTTAGTCCATTTCGTTTGTAAATAAAAATGTATAATTAGCTAAACTTTAAAATAAAATTAATATAGTTTAGACCTAGGGATGATGAGCTTCATATGCATTTTTTACATGTAGTTTTATGACTAGTTTATTTTAGGGCTAGATGGATGTTTAATTAGGGTTTAATAAAATTGTATGTAAATAGAAAATATGGTAGTAATTCATAAAGTACTTCTAAATGAACACAAGACTGAAAAAAATTAGTATTCCGTTCTAGAATCTCCTGGTTGTGGTGCTAGCTTTCTTTTAGAGAATCGAGTACCACTAATATGATTTGTCCTAGTTATTACCCTGAGTGGTGACTCCTCATCTCCACGCTATGTCTTTATGACATAGTAATGTGTTCTCTAGGACCTTGAGCCCAAACAATGTCACGATTGCTAAAATCTTAGGCATACGCTAAACCCCATAGTCTACAGTGGCAACTCCATTGGGGATAAAAGATACTGATTCTACTTGTGTTCTTTAGAATTATTTTATTAATTATTATTTTGTTCTTGTATTCATTCTATATGTCCTTAATAACTGATGGCGTTGGTTTATGATTCTATGATTCTACTAGCTTTATGGAGTTGTAAATTGGCTAACCATCACTCTTAGCCTTAACTCGGTTCAAAGGAGATTACCGAGCACATCTGACCAGAGTCTGTAACCCAAGTCCTAAAGGGGGGGTATTCTTATCTCAAGTTTACAAAGGATACTAGGCCCATCTGACCTTGGCCTGTAACTCAAATCTTAAAGGAGGGCATTTTACTAAGGGAACTTTGACTTTTCATCTGACCCTAACCACATATAATGGCTTTGTAACTTCCCCTAGGATTACCCAAAATTGCTTGTGAATGTTACCATGACGCATTTTTATTTATAAAGGCCCAAGCCTATACTTTAGAAGCCTACTTGGGTTAATAAAGATTGGGCTAATATTTTATACATAAAAAATACTATTTCTATGCTTTTATTGCTTTAAGAGAGATTTGGCATGCACGTTGGTTATTGGTATCCCCTGTTGATATTAAAACCAAAACAAAAAATCCTAGAAAAAGAGACTCACTATTGAACACATGTGTGAGAGGAATAAGGTTGGAAGGAAGAATATTGTACACTTGATTGATATTTGCTACTTGTTGCATAACACGTGCGTCATGCATACATGCATTTCATCAATCACATTAACACTTTATTTTATAGCCATCATAGATTTATTGGGGTCTTCTCGTATTTGGGGATAAAAAGGTGACATACTAAGAAGAACAAATTTAAGTCCTAAAGCCATAGCGGAAGAGATCCTTCATAGACTATAGAAGAGTCCTATTAATCTGCTTTACTTAGAAATTGAATTAACTCCAGCTGAGCATATAGAAATGGAACAACAACAATAAGGGAACTAGACTTTAGAAGAAATTAAGGGAGCTTTGATGGATGACATAAAGGCTATGATGCAAGATGAACTGAGAAAGGATTTATCTAGATTGATGTAACCTACTACTGCTATTATACCACCACCTATAATTGAGCAACCACCTACTATTGCAGCTATCCCACTTATTACAGATGCTCCACCTGCTACAAATAATGTTAGGGGGCAACCTGTTGCTAGAAACCCACTTGCTATTGATATGAAGCTCGAGGATGTAGAGAACTACATGATATAAATGACAAAGAAAGAATCACTTAAACTAGTATAAGACCATAAGTCCAAGTAGATGCAAGCACTGATTTAAAAAATGTCTAAGATGGAAGAGTTGATTAAAGGATAAGGCATGGGATATTCATTTGACTTTGAAAATGTGGTGTTAACAAAGGGCAATAAGCTGGGCAATAAGCTACTTGATAATTTTAAAATGCCTCAACTGTAGAAGTTTCATGGAACTAGAGATCCTAGAATTCATCTTAATCAATACACAATAACTATGAGCACTACTAAGGCCCCATTAATAGTGATCATTAGGTTATTTATACTATCTTTAAAGGGAATAACTATAAATTGGTATCATGGGTTGGAAAAGTCTACCAGGGCTTACTGGAAAGAACTATGTACTGCTTTTTTAAAATAGTATGACTATAATACTAGATTAGAAGTATCCATTAGGGATTTGGAGCTAACTAAGAAAAAATCAAACAAATCCTTTTCTAATTTCTTGACTAGATTTATGAATAAGGTAAGATTAATGAAAAATAAGTTAACTAAGAAAGATCAAGTTAGGATGATAGTCCATAACATGTTGCCTAATTTAGTTGAGAGGTTGCAAATGATGAATCTCAAAACATTTATAGACCTGTATGATGATGATTTGCAAGCTGAAGAGATTGAGAGTGAGAAAAAGAAAAGTTTTAAAAGTATAAAAGCTCAAAATTACCTAATTGGGGGCATATAACAGGGAAGTACTAGCTTAGCTATGGAGGTGTGTATAGTTCAGTAGTCGAAGAGATTCTCCAATTTTAACTAACCACTTTCTAAAGTCCTAGACCATTTGATCCAAAGAGGCCTGCTTAGACCCTTAACCTTTTCTACACCACCAGTCCCAAATATTCCAGGCTATGACCTAAAAAACTACTGTAAATTTTACCAAGTAGTAGGCCACTCCACAAACACCTTTATCCGTTTAAAACATAAAATTCAAAACCTTATTGACCCTGAAAAATCATAGACCCTAAAAAGTCTAATTCCAACCTAAACACTAGAAACACCCTTTCCCAAACTACCAAAATATTCCACCATTAGGCACCATGATTATCAACTCAAGAGTTAGTGAAGAGGAAGTGTTAGACTGCTTTGAAAACTTAAACCTTATAGACAATGAGAAATCTCTTGATGCCTCTAAAGGAGTAGAGGATTTATTGGGGGAATGCTCAAGCAAATTTAACTTTAAGATGTTCTATTCAATGCCACCCTTTGCTAATATTCCCTTTGAATTATACCCTCAAGATAGGGTGATGAGTTTGATAATGAGCCGATGGAAGAAGAGAAAGAATATAAAATTCTTAAGCAACCATTGAGAGGGGTTGAAGGTTTATTAGGGAAATCTTCATGCAAGTTCAACTATAGAGTATTTTACTCTAAGCTTGCTTTAGGTGATATACTAGTATAGGAGATTGTGCCCTCAGGATGGGGTGAAGAGTTTAAAGATGATGACGTAAAAGGAAAGAATAATGGATCTTTTACTTATGAACAATCTCAAGAGGGAGTTGAAGAGCTACTAAGCCAACATTTGGGAAAACTTAACATGAAAGAGCTAAAAGGGAAAGAAACATGTATAATGGAAGTATGGAAATATGGAAAGAGGGATCGAATTATTAGGGTTATTGATATTTGGTATGACTTTGATGAAGAGAGCCTTGGTGGTCTTGATGTATGGAGTAATAACCCTAATATGAACCATGTCACCAAAAGTGGAAAGAATTATAAGGCAACAGAAAAGAAAATTGAGAGAGTTACAGAAAGAGAAGAGACAGTGGATACAAAAGTAGAGGAAGGGAAAAAAGAAGACATGATCTTAGAGCAGCTAAAGAAAGCTAAGGCAAATGTGAGCATTTGGGAATTATTAATGCATTTAGGCAGCCATTGAAGAGCTCTGGTTAAGGCTCTATCAAATATAAGTATCAAAATAGCAGCTACACTTGAGGCTATGGTAGCAAAGGTCATGAAAAACAAGCATGGCTTAATAACGTTCTCAGATGATGATTTGCCTTTGGAAGGTAGAAATCATAACAAGTTGTTATTTATCCCAACTAAAGTAAGGAAAAAGAGAACTAATTTTGCAATGGCAAATGATAGTTCTACTATTAATGTGTGTCCATTAAAAATCCTACCTAATTTGGGTTTGAAAGCTGATGATTTGAAAGGTTCAAATCTTATAATCAGAGCATATGATGATAGCACCCAGACTGTGAAGAGAACATTCCAAGCTTTGGTTAAAACAACACCTGTAGAGTCAACTGTTGAGTTCACTGTATTAGACATTCCTGTCATATATGCCTTGCTTTTGGGAAGGCCATGGTTCCATGCTCTAGGGAGGGTACCCTTAACTGTGCACCAGAAGATAAAATTCCCTCATAAAGGAGAGGTTGTGACTATAGAAGCTGGAACCAGTGCAGTTGTGGCAACCATATAGGAAAAGCAGAAACAAGTATATATTCCCCCTAGTTTTCAAGTTGTTGGAATATTTAATAGAACTAAGAAGGATCCGAGAGTTAAAAGGATAATGGAGAGTATGAATTATCAGCTTGGACAGGGGTTAGGAAAGAATAAGCAAGGAAGCCGTAAACCCCAAAAATTTAGAAGTCAGTACGACACTAAGGGATTAGGGTGCACTGAGACAAAACTTGGTAGAAAAAGAGGAAGGAAGAAGGGAAAGGCCAAGATAGATAAGCCTTTGGGGAGAATCGGGCCAATGAGTGAGAATTTTATCAAGTCAGGGGAAGGGAAGTACTATTTGGGTGTTAAAAAATATGTCAATGTTGTTGGAAAAGACATTCCTAGGTTTGAGATCTTTAAGGAGTAAATTGTAAAGAACCTGGTAGAGGATAACAAAGAGTAAGTGATGAAGCAGGTAGCTGAGAGGATGGGTGATACTGCTTTTGAAGAGCTGCTATGTCTGCCACCTGAAGAGGAGCCACCCCAAAATTTAGCTACTATCATTATTAATAGTTTTAGTCATGTTTTTTTTATAAAAAAAGTAATGTAATAACTTTCAGCCTTTATGAGGATGAAGATTTTATTTTTTCCATGGTCAATGATATAAATTCTGGTTTGGCTTACTTGTGTGATGTCCATCCTGATGGTTTTGTGCATTTTAATATCGATCATATATGCATGTTAGACATTAATTCCATTCAATTAGATTAATTAAACATGGCACAAATGATAATCCTAAGAACATTTATATATCACATGATATAACTCCTGAAGAGAGAAAAAATTATGAGAGAATATTAACAAAAAGAAGGTAGTATTTGCTTGGACTTATGAAGATATGTTATGTTTAAATAGGGAAATTATGAAACATCGCATCCTAACTTATCCAAAAATTAAACCTATTAAATAGAAACTATGTAGGCTAAGACTAGAGTGGATTGCAATAAGAGAGAAAATTGCTAAACAAATCCAGGCTAATTTTTTAGAAGTGGTAAATTATCCTCAATGGTTAGCAAACATAGTACCAATACCTAAGAAAGACAGTAAAGTATGTATGTGTGTGGATTTCAAGGATCTAAACAAAGCATGCCCAAAAGATTATTTTCCTTTACCTCACATTGATGTGATAGTAGACAGTGTAGCATCAAGCACGTTGTATTCTTTTATGGATGGATTTTTAGGATATAATTAGATAATGATGGCAGTCATGGAAAAGATCAAAATAACTTTTATTATAGAATAGGGGATATATTGTTATAAGGTTATGCCTTTTGGATTGAAGAATGCAGGTGCAACATATTAAAGGGCAGCTACTGCACTTTTCCATGACAAAATGCATAAAGAAGTAGAAGTATATGTAGATGACATGATGGTCAAATCAGAGATAAGGGAGGGACACTTTGAAGCTTTGGATAAGTTATTGGCTCGAATTGAGAGGTACAATCTGAGGCTCAACCTAAAGAAATGCATTTTTAGGGTTAGTTCAAGAAAACTGCTAGGGCATATAGTTAGTAGTAAAGGAATTAAAGTAGATCTAGATAAAGTGAAAGCTATCTAGGAAATGCCAGTGCCAAACATAGAGAAAGAAGTAAAAGGATTCATTGGTAGGTTGCAATATATTAGTAGGTTCATTGCAAAGCTTGCTAATATTTATGACCCTATCTTTAAGCTTTTAAGGAAAGATTAACCTGTGAAGTGGAACGACGATTATCATATGGCTTTTGATAGGATTAAGGAATATTGTGCCAATCCACCTGTATTGAAGCTGCCAAGGTAAGGTAAACCATTGATCTTGTACTTAGCTCTAGAGAAAAATGCAATGGGGGCAATGCTAGCACAAGAAGGACTAGATGGAGTAGAACATGTGGTGTATTACCTTAGTAAGAAGTTTATGCCATATGAGGAAAAATATGATTTGGTAGAGAAGACATGTCTGATAATGATTTGGGTAACATTGAGGCATTATTTTCAGTCCTATAAAGTTCAGGCTATTCAAAGATAAATCCTTTAAGCTATCTATTTCAAGCACCTGCTTTAATTGGAAAAATGTCTCGATGGCTTATACTCCTGACTGAATTTAATATAAAGTACATTACCATAAAGGCCATCAAAGGAAGGGTAGTAGCACAGTTTTTAGCTCAAAATGCAATAGAAGAAGGTGATTAACAATGGAATTTAGAGTTTCTAGATGAGAACTTAGCAGTCATAGAGCATCGAGACTAGAACTCTAAACAACAAAGGAGTCAGATTAGGAGTGATTCTTGTTACACTAGAAGGAGAAACCATACCAATGGCTAAGAAGTTAGATTTCAAGGTAACAGATAATATAGCTGAGTATGAGGCATGCATTCATGGAGTGGAGGCATCAATAGTAGCTGGAGCAAAAGAGTTATTGGTATATGGGATTTGATGTTGGTTGTTAGTCAGGCTAATGAAGAATGGGAGGTGAAAGAGGAAAATTTGAAGCCTTATTTCTGCTATTTAAAAAATTTAATAAGGAACTTCACTAAATATCTCTTCATCCATTTATTAAGAGACGATAATCAGATGGCAGATGCATTGGAAACACTCTCTTCGATTTGGGATAATGCGACTGGATTGACTATGAAGCCTTTGGTAATAGTAAAATCAAGAGCTCTATGTTATGGGGGAGAGCAAACTATGGGTATTCAAATAGGGCCTGAAGAGAAGCCATGGTTTTATGACATTCAAAGGTTCATTGAGGAAGGAAAGTATCTAGATGAAGCAACTTCAAAAGAGAAATATGCTCTTTGTGTTCTCGCATGTAATTATGCGAGTCATGATAGAGTATTATACAAAAGAATGTTAAATGGAATGCAGCTCAGATGTCTTAAGAAAGTTGAAATTAAAGAGCCAATGAAAGAGATTCATGCAAGAGCTTGCGATTCTCATATGAATGGAATGATCTTGGCTAAGAAGATAATCAAATAGGCATATTATTGGATAAGTTTAGAAAAAAATTGTATTATAACAGTAATATAGTGCCATTAGTGCTAGATCTATGGGAATTTTAACCATCTTCCTCTTACAGTGCTAAATAGTTTATCATCTCCTTAGCCCTTTATAGTGTGGGGGATTGATATTATAGGAGAAATAAGGTCGAAAACATCCAATGGGCATAAGTATATAGTTATGGCAATAGATTACTTTTTCAGATGGGTAAAGGTTGAGTCCTTCAACACTCTAAAAGTAAAACAAATGGCACGATTTATTAAGAAGAGTCTTATTTGCAAGTATGGGGTCTTGCACCATATTGTGACAAATAATGGTGTCCAATTTCAGGTAGAAATGGTAGAGTTGTTACAGAAGTATGGGATTAAACATTATAAGTCTTCACTTTATCGCCCTTAGGCTAATGGACTAGTATAAGCAACTAATAAAAATATTAAGAACATTCTCTCTAAAATGGTCAAAACTTACAAGGATTGGTTTGAGTTTCTTCCTTTTGCTTTGCGGGATATAGGACTACAACTAGAACTACCACGAGCCAAACACCATTTTCTTTAGTGTATGGTTGTGAAGCAGTTTTGCCAATAAAAACTGAGATAAAATCTTTAAGAGTGGTTATGGAAGCTAAAATACCTGAGAATGAATGGGCACGAAAGAGATATGATCATTTGGTATCTCTAGAAAAAAATAGGATAAATGCTTTATTTTATACTCAGATATATCAGAGAAGGATAGCAAGATCATTTAACAAGAAGGTTAAGCCTATAAAGATAAAATTTGGGGACATGGTGTTAAAAAAGTCTAGAGCAATAGTATTTGATCAAAGAGGAAAGTTCAGAGTAAATTAGGAAGGACCATACTTATTCAAGTTGATTCTACATAAAGGAGTTGCAAAAATATCAGATCTTGAAGGGAATGAGTTCATTGAGCCAATCAACTTGGATCATCTTAAGATATACTATCTTAAAAAAATAGAGATAATAATAATAGTATAAAAAAATAAAAGTCCATTGGTTAGAAAACTTGAAAAGGCTAGTCGGGCAAAAATTAGGACATTCCCACTATTCAGAAAACCCAAAAAAGGTAGGTAGGCAAAAATTATGGAATAAAAGAAAAAAGGCGATCCCGCTGATTAGAAAATCCACAAAGGGCTGGTCAAGTAGAAATTAGGGAAATAAAAGTGAGAGAAATATATTCAGATAGAAAATATGAAAGGACTAGTTGATAACAGGAGTTATATTATGTGATGTAATAAATATACTCATTTTGGCCCTAATTAATAAAGAAAATTGAAATGAATTTTTTTTTTGAATATTGCATATCGTATCTTTATTATAAGGCATAAGTACTTAAAGGAAAAAATAAAGCATGTAAAGCCTTAAACCAGATCTATGAGATCACTACTCTAAATATGTCTTGGTTTCTTCTTTTGTGATTCATCCTGTAATACTTAAGTCCTCTTATACTTAGCCAATCCAGGTGGCTCTATAGTTTGCATGATAACCCAATCTTTGTAGTTGTCATCACTAGTCACATTGGCATTCAAATGCATGTTTTGCTCGAAGTTCCTACGAGGCCACAAGCTCCTAACCTTGTCCAGAAAGTCCTATCTCAAAGGGGAGCCTTTAAATTTAGTAAGAATAATGAAAATGAACTGTGGGCGACCATACTGTCGGTAAAGACATGAAGGGGAGAAAAAGGTAGAGAAACATAGCCCAAGCAATGGTCATGAACTTTAATTTCCACCAAGGGCAAACCCATGTGATCTCAGCATCTGCAATGCTCCTCAACCAGTTAACCCATTGGTTTATAATAAGCTTATCCGTCATCTTGAATGGACGAGACTGTAGCTGATGAGGTTGATAAGTCAGAGGGTTGGCAGGAATAATAAGCAAACTTAGCTTTTCCTATAGCCAGATCTAAAAAAAAAGCCCGTTAAATTGAAAACCCAAAAGGGCAGCTTAGGAAAAAGTAAGGACAAGCCTGCTAAGTTGAAAACTAGAAAGGGTGACTTAGGCAAAAGTTAAGGCAAATAAAAGATTTTGGTTACATACCTAAAGGAGAAGTAAACTACCTGAAAGACAATTATGAGTTCTAGAGTTATCCAGTCCTATGATAGTTTCAGCAAGAATAACAGGCATTGGGTCGACTCTACCTTATACTTGCTCTAAAATACTCACAATCTATGTGTCAACATTTCCTTGAAATGAAAGTAAAAATTGTGCATAATGACAAAAAGTAATGGTTCTGGTCCAAGTAGCACTACTTTTATCTTTAGTTTCACAAATAGTAATTAGAGAAGATAGATCGATGGTCCTAGGGTTGTGAGCATACAAATGATGTCATCTAGGGGCAAATCAAAGAATCCTACTAGCTTATCAGGAAACTGCATGGTTAGATCAAAAAGAGCAATCATAGCAATTGAGTCTAATGAGCACCCTAAGATAATAACAAATTCTTCAATCATTGGGCATAACTCCTATCCATTGAATCTGAACACATGGTCCTTAGCATCCTAAAAATTTGTAGTAGCATGCAAAAAGTTATTGTTGATATTCAAATGCTGAAGGGATTTTAGTGACTTACAATGAAAAGGGAGAAAGTTGTTCTAATTATTTCCATCAAGGCTCTTAAGGAATTTCTTCATCAATTAGAGAGATGCTTGAGTCATGATTGAAAGTGTGGAGAATGAGGAATAATGCCTTTGTGTGTTCTTTATATAGAGAAGGAAAATGAGTCTATGTGAGAAAAGGATTCTATTTGCTTAAGGAATATGGATAAAATGAGGTGATGGAATCTAAAAAAGATAAGGATAAATAAACAATTATTTAAGGGATAATATTCATTATTTATCTTTTTAATTAACTAGTTATTTATTTGATTATTCAAAATTATCCATTATTAGAAGGATTTTAATGGAAGAAGTTTACTCAAAAGCAACTACCAGGTCAAGTGATACATAACAGTACTCAAAACAGTGCAAAATCCAATAAGTAATAGTACTATAAAAATAGTCAGATACAAGCATGCTTAGAGTCAAAAATAAAAATAGTCTTAATTAGTCGTCATGAGCTCCCAAATCGGGCCAAGGCCTCCATCCTCCACTCTGGTTATCATGCTGATAAGTATTTGAAGGTCTAGTAGATGAAGTCCTAGCACTACGAGGATCAATGCCCAAGTTTGCAAGCTGCCAGTAAAATGTCTCATTCTTACGCTCCAAACCAATATAATAACTCTATACATATGGGAAATGTCATATCATATGTATTTCATGCATAACATGCATACATTTTGCATTTTTTAGTGTATATACTTACTCGCTAACTATTTGTGACATGCACAGTAAATAACCTCTAAGACGAGGCAAGATCGTGCAAATACTCTACCTATGTCCAGGGAACCTATTTTGTAAAATTTTCTATTAACATCCATGTCAAATGTATAGATCATGTAGGAAATAAGTCAGATATACTCATATGAGAAGTATCTGCTAGAGAAAAGCTAGGACGCTAAGCATTGCTAAAGTGCATATACTGCCCAATCAGAGTCTGAACAACAGGAGCCCAACAAAGCATGGACCTATCCAGAAGAGAGACATTGCCAAGGATAGCACTAATAAGAGCCCCCTCACGACTAGTCCTAACATGCTGAGTATAGTGTGTATGACTAGGTCTGGGCTTAAATCTCTTAGTATCAGGAGAAGTCTCAGTCTCTTCCCCTATCACCTCAGTGGTAGGGGAACTAATCTCCTCAAAGTGTGAAAAAGAATGAGTAATTTATGGATTTTAAAAGAATAAATGAATGATCAGAAGTTACCTCAGCATGGTCAGTAGGAATCTACTCCAGGAGGTTCTTGTGAATGAACTGCTGGTAATGGCGAGATTGCTTAAGAAAAGTCAAGGCAGCATATCCCTATAGCACCTCTCTCAGCTTTGAACCTGTCAAGTACGAGCTATGTAACATCAAAGGACGGATATTAGAAGGAATGTGACATCATGAAGGTCTAGAATACCAGCGATATACTTGTTCCCCAAGATACCATATTTGACAACCATATTGAAGGAGTAAAATCCTCATGGACTCAAGACGTACTGCTCCAACCATAGAATTATATCTTTGGACGTCATCAGCTCCCTTTAGCGAATCAGAATTAATCTGCAAATTATGTTAATTAAGTTTAACTTGCATTATAAAATACTGATGATTTTGTTTTCTTACTAGGTGCCACTCAATGGAGTTTATCTAATCACGATAGGTCTAAATAATATTTCTGATGCTAGCCAGACAAAAAGAACCCCATCTTTGCATAAGAGGGAGACTCCTATTGGAGCTGATAGCATCGAAACCCCGAATTAACCCAATCTCTATACTCCAAATCTAGAATAAAAAAGGAAAAAATAAATCAGTAAATCATGCAAAAAAAAGGAGAGAAAAGAATGTACATGTAAGACGTGCCAAAAGCCACACATCGTGACAACACCTCCATAAACGACATCCAATTTGTAGTAAAGATAGGCTAATGCAACAGATCCCTAATCAAGGTAAGTCACGAAGGTGATCGAGTAAAGCAATGCTAACCTCATGACCAGTCTTGCAGACAAGAGTTGTGCCTAGTAGTATAAAGAGGAGACACCTCACCTTCTGAGCAATCTAACAGGGAGTAGCAGTGGGCAGACGTCTGAATCCCTAGATTAGAGACAAAAGGACCACAATTTTTTAATTCTTCCATATTGGGATGAACCCAATCAAGTTATGCACGTACTGACTCCATGCATCTTTAGGAAGACTGCAATAACTAATGTCGAAAGGAGCAGGAGGCCCTCTAAAGGCAATCCTAGTGATGGTAGAAAAGCTCATAGGAGAAATAGTTAGTTCCCCTATGCGAGTGTGAAAAGTGTGGGTGGTATCCATCCACCTCTCAATTAAAGGAAATAGAGAATAATGGTCAGATTGGCCCTGAACTGTCGGAAGCGCAATGATGAATTGTTTGAAACCTGAGGCCCAGATCAGCTGTGCCATATTCACTAGTAGCTTGTGAAATAATTCTCGAGCTATATGAAAACAACTCATGAATTTCATCGATCACTAGAAGAAATTCGAGAATAAAAAGAATGAATAAAATAAAAATATATAAAATTGGTCAGCAAAATGGAATGTTGATCGACATTACATAATGTCAATCGACATTACGTAATGCTGATCAACATTGGGCAATGCTGATCGAAAATTTAGGTTGGCGATTAAAAAATTGGGACACCTAATTAGGATTCTAGACATTCAATCAGACATATAATAAACCCAAGCTAAAATTTTCATATTTTCATGGTTTAATTTCAAAATTTCATGCATTTTCAACTAGTTTCTAATTTAATTCGAATAATGTGCATTCTGAAATTGATTCTAATTACTAACTTTATAAATAATTTTTTATAGAAATAAATAGAAAGGAGGAAATATTACCTCATTATCCACAACTGTAGAGATGTAGATAAGACAGAGGGAGGATGGTGGAGCCTTCTTAAAGTCCAAGACTATTTTGAGGAAAACAGTGAGATAGAATAACTGAATCTACTCTCTGCTTCCCTATATAGTCTATATCATGGGGCAGCTATAGGATCTGACGGTTTGCAAATCAGACGTCAGATGATCAAGTAATTAAAGAAAGAAAAATTAATGCAAAGAGAAAATGAAAGGAAAAGAAAATGAAGATGAAAGGAGAAATGGAATGTGACATTCAAAAATGAAGTATATAGGATGGACAATATCCATTTTAATCCATCAAAACTTATTTGCATTCAAGTCCAAATTTCTTCCTTACAATTTGGTCCATCTCATGAAATTCATATCATTAATTAATAATTCACATAATTATTAATTACATAGTTAGTCTATATTAAAATTCTTCCTCTATCAAGTATAAAATACAAAATATAATTATAGAATTTGATTTTTGCATTTTACATGCATTATCATTTTTATTAAGAATTTTAAATCTATTTTGTTATATGCTACACAGTAGTTGTAACATAAATTTCATATTATTTCGTTATGCACTACCTAATAGTCATAACATGAATTTTAAATTGAATATTTTATATGCTATAAAGCAGTTATAACATGAATTTTTAAATCTTTTGATCTACTAGACACTACACAGTGGTTATGGTATCATTGCTAGACGTTCCTCATGAACTATAGCACATGTTCTCAAATCATAATCGCTAAACATCCCATAGGGAATATAGCGATAATCATTACATATATTTTGTTAAACATCTCATAGGGAATATAATGAAATCCATTGTCACTAGACGTCCTAAAGGGAATATAGTGCAATTCACCAAATACTACACAGTAGTTATGGTATTATTGCTAGATGTTCCACAGGAGCTATAGCATGTTCTAAAATCATGAAATGCTAAACGTCCCAAAGGAAATATAGATAAACTCATTTGTATATATCTCACTAGAAATTCTACAGGAAATATGGTGAAGCATGCTAAACATAGCATCTTGCTTAAAACTTACACAATAATTTAAGCATCAATCCATCAATTAGGATACAATTAAGTGCCCTAATTCTTTCCTTTGAAATTGTGTGCTTCTATTACTTTGCCACAATTTTTCAAGCAAATAAAAACTAAGGGGGGCAATTGTAAGCACCCAATTTCAGGATACATTTGTGCATGAATGCAATGAAAGCCTCTATGATGAAAATTTAGTCAAAAATTGACCTCTAGTGTTAAGTTTCGCAATTTCAAGGACTAAATTACAATATTTTTTAGGTTTAATTGTAAAAAAATTGAATTTTGTAGGGGCATATTTAAAAATGTGCATAATGCCAATTGACATTATGTTGATCGACATTACACAATGCCCATTGGCATTATGTAATGCTAATTGGCATTACGCAACACTGATCAACATTACACAATGCTCGTCGACATTTTGGAATGCCGAGGTGCTAATCAATAAAGAATTATCTTTCTCAAATTTTTTAATTATGATTGGTCCAAATTTAATTTATTTTAAATAAATTAATTAATTTTGGTATTTATCTGTAGGGGTTCTATGTCCAGTATGCGTCTTTTACACGTATAATTTTTTAAAATTAAAATTCTTATTCTATTTTTTTTTAAGAGAGAGGATCAAAGTTGCCTCCCCTGTGATCACGTAAGTGGTTAGCTAGGGTTAGGAATGAGATATAAAAATAAAGTTTGGTAGAGAAAAGGAAAAAAAAAAGGGATTGCATAAAAAGGGAGAGAGGAAACAACCTAATTAGCTACTGCAAAAGAAAAAGGGGTTGATTGAAAAAATAACATAGAGAGAAAAAAAAAACCTTTTTCAAAAAAATATGTTCTTTTCAAAGTCCAGCAATCAAGAAAACACATGGTCAATTTTCTCAAAACAGTGAAATCCCATTCTAAAAGGCATTCAAACAGCATCCGTATGACATCACTCTTTTACTCCTTTCTTCTTTATTAATTCTTTTTTTATATTATTTATATTATTTTATTATTTCTATGTTTGTTTTGTTTAATTTTCGTTATTTTGTTTTCTTTCTTTATTAATTCTAATCTTATTTTCCTTTTTTCTTTGTGTTTCATGTTTCTGGTGATGAATACATTATTGAAACAAGGAAACCCATGGAGAACCATGAACAAAAGCCAAGAGTTAAAGATCCCGATTTAATTTTTCTCTTATTATATTTAGTTTATCTTATTGTTTTTTTCTAGGTTTTGAATTTGTTTAATTTATTTCCTCAAAGGTTGTAATTTTAATTTTACTTTCTTTATTATTTTTGGTAGATCTTGTAATAGCTCCAATAGTGGGAATAATGAAAAGTCTAACTTTCTCTTGTTCTTAAAAAAATTAATTAGTAAATTAGATTCAATTTGGTAAACCCTAATTAAAATCAATGGAGGCAGTAAATTAATTTAGGTTGCATGTTAATTAAAATTAGGTTTTAGAAGAAATAATTTAATTGCATGTTTGATCTTTTTTTTGAATGTTTTTATGTTTTTGGGCTTGTTTGTTGATTTTTGTGTGTTTTGGGCCCCAAACTCACGTTAGGTTCTAAGCCATTTAATAAATAGGATTTTAATTGGACTTTGAGGTTTAATTAATTTTAAAATCAATTTAGGCCCATTTAGGTTAATTTAGACTTAGGCCCATTTTTTTTAAAACATGTAGAATTAGGCCCATTAATTTAAATGCTTCATAATTTGTAGAATTAGGCCCACTTTTAGAATTAAAATAAATAGATTTACATTCTCTTAATTAAATTAAATAAGAATTAGGCCCACTAAATTAATTCCTATTTTTAAAATTTATAGACCATAGGTTCATTTCTTTAGTTAAATTAAAATGAATAGACTTAGGCTTATTTATTAACATATATGACCATCTTTAGTCCATTTCGCTTGTAAATAAAAATGTAGAATTAGCTAAAATTTAAAACAAAATTAACATAATTTAGACCTAGGGATGATGCACTTCATATGCATTTTTTACATGTAGTGTTATGACTAGTTTGCTTTAGGGCTAGATGGATGTTTACTTAAGGTTTAATAAAATTATGTGTAAATAGATAATAAGGTAGTAAATCATAAAGTACTTCTAAATGAACATAAGACTAAAAGAAATTAGTATTCTATTCCTAAAATCTCCTAGTTGTGCCTCAAGATCAAATGTTGATGCATCCAATCCGTTTTCCTTCTCTTTAATCCCCAATGGTGGAAATGAGCCTGAATGCAAAAAAGGAGACAGAGCTGATAAAGGAACATTCACTTTCCTCAATGGAATCAACCAAATATATTAATATGGATTCAAGAACACAGGTGGATAAAAAAAAAGAAAATTAAAGAAAAGGAGATAGTTCAGCCTTCTAAGATGTATCCAAACAAGTTTCAAAATTAGTGAAGGCTAATTCCTCACAATAATTTTTTAGCCAAAAAAAAGGGCCACTTACTCCAAATTACTTTAGAAATAACAACATATTCAGACCAAGAAAGGGTGAAAGGCATGCATTAAAATTCAATAGTGAATTTAGGGTGCCACAATCTATTCCACCAAACAAGCAGTGGCGTAAGATAGAACACAAGAAGTTTTCTCATCCATTGACTCATACACATAAAGGAAAACTGTAGAGATAAAGGGCATGTGAAGAATAAGAGATCCAACCTATTGCTAAGGTCAAACTTAGGCTTACAGCTACAGATGATACACTTTCTAGTAAAATGGAGTCCCTTATACAAAAGGTTGAGGAAGATGTCGCCAGGTTCCATACTTGGGGGGCAACTTTCTTAGGAGAAATAAATGGAGTCATCCTAGAAAAGTCATCATGAGAGGTGGTCAATGCATTAATGGTTTTTTAAAATTATTATTAATAATAAAAAAATCCCTTAATGTCTTCTTTATGGAAAATCTAATTGAAATACTAAGCTTTAAAAGGTAGGACAAAATGAATTATTTTGTATATCAAGTGATTGAATATTACCTTCCTGTTAAGCTTAAAAAGGGTGTGTGAATGAAGGTGAAGCTGAAAATATATCCCACTACGTGGGATATAAAAACTATATAAATAAAATAAATAATTGTCCTATAAACAGGAATTTGCCACTAAGTGGCAATATTTTGATTTTTGAAGTTTTAAAACTTGGCTTAACAACCATTGTATTAAATAAATAAAGTTTGACTACAAGTTTTTGTGTGTTTTTAATTATTGTTATTTTCTTTGATGTATTTATTTATTATGTAGAATAAATACTGAGTGGTGATGTTTTGATAAAATTTCAGCAGCATAACGGCTGAAAATTTGATACTTTGGTAATGCATGGTTGTGGTGTTTGTGTGTGGTGTGATAAGTGTTGGGTTCCGTGATGCAAACGCAGCGAAAAAATTAAAATTTTATCATGTTCCCAAGCCAGGATCCATGTAATTCGACTAATTGATTAAATCTAGGGTTTTTAATAATCTTACCAAAATGCAGAAGAGGCAAGATTCTCTGGAAGGGTGAGAGGAGGTTCACACCGGTGACACCTTACCTCGATCTTTTTGGCTTGGTTGTTCGGATCAAGATGTCTCCAAAAGGATGCGTCCTCTATAGGTATCCACACGAACAACCCTTCACAAAATGAATTTAAGTGTGTGTGCTAGCAACCTCTTGACTGTCTCACAAATCAAAAACAAAAGGAAAAACTCTGTCTTTGTTTTCTAAGAGGAAAGAAAATGAATTTGGAGGCAAAAACAAGTGTGTGAAACCCTAGAGAATATAACATATTTATAGACTCCAAGTTAAGGTTTCACTTACCAATAACCTTTTGATAATTTTCCATTTATTATATTCTGATTTTGTTTAAAAACAAATCAAAAATAATATCTTATTTATTTATTTAAAATAACATTTATCTTAAATAAATAAACAAATAAATAAAACACTTTAATTATTTATTTCCACAGAGTTTATTTTGGGCTTATTAAACCCATATCCGTTTTGGGCTTGTTCTAAGTGTATGACCCTGTAGGTTCACATAACATTGGCAGTGGGCCTAAATCTCTATTTAGGCCTACAAGTCATAAGTGGCCTCTAGCAAGACATTATGACTACCCAAGTCATGTGAAGTCAATAATCCGACATAACCTAATTACAGTGAATTTTATTGTCCCTTTATCACATGATATCTTAATTGAACATAAGGCATAGAATGTCATCCTTATATAGTTCAATATTATGACTTGATTCCAAGTAGACTAAAAATGATAACTCTTTATCAATTCATTTCAGCATGGCCATGCATTTTCATTCAGTCTATCTTATCAAGGGGCCTTTAGATATCTTTCTCATATTAATGAGGGATAAATTCCTTCTAAATCACTCACATAACTAATTTTATATCCAACAACATTCTTTTAATCATCTGGTTAAAGACAATGTTAGAATGTGTCAAAACATAAAATAGCTATGTAAAAATCCATGATGATTTCAAGGTCAAAGGACCAAAATAAAATTACTGTGATAAGAAATACTTATGACAATAATCTATGTAGTATTCTCATAGTGGGTCAATCCAGTACATGATCTCTCATTATGTACCTATGAGTTGACTTAATATCTCATATTTATGATTAGTAAAACATAACCATCAGTCAACATCATACTAGCCTTAATACTTTAATATTCATATAATGAATAAATGGCTAGGGATAATTAGAATAGAACTCTTATTTTAATCTAAGGGTTTTACTATCAAGTCACATACTTGATGGCCTTAGTAAGAATTAACCATTCATGTAATTATTATAAAATCAAATGATAATATAATACCTCTTTATTAATAAAATAAGAAAGTCAATACATAATCACAAATGATTGACCTAGTGCATATCACTAACAATAAGTAGTGCAAAAAGTAGAAAAATTTAGTTGATGGAAAATAGACAGGTAAATACAAAGCAAAAGAACTATAGGTTAATAAATTCATCTTCCCTATAAAGAGAGAATCAGAGAAATATCAAGACAAGATGTAGACATATCATGAAAAGTTGTAAACAAATTGCATAATTTCCAAATTTCCAAGCAAGAAAATAACAAAACAAATAGGCTAAATAAGAAATTAATTTGGCCATGACATAAGAGCTGCCTTAGAAATATAATTTATCATAAGAATAAATAGGATTTTGGCATGCAATCAAAAACTCAAAAATTGGAGAAACAATAACTAATTCCTAAAAATAGGGATGATCTGTACTTTTTAACTGTTGGAGTAAGATCATCCCTACAGCCATGCTGCCTTATTTTAAAATTAAAAATCAACAAAATAATGTGCTCAAGTATTAGGCAAAGTCTCAATTCTGTCAACACTCCTCCTTAAGACTTTGCTCTAAGACTCCAAGCTTTGTTCTCAGCTCCTCAAAATGTACTTTGGGTAAAGTTTTTATAAAGATATCTGCAATTTGTTCTTCTGACCTGCAATAAGTAAGGTGAATCCTTTGCTCCTTTTAGCTTCATTAAGAAATGAAACTTGGCCTTTTTGAAATTTGAATTGGACATGTCTAAAAACATCTTTTGAGAGGTTAAAGCTTAAGTTACATAGGCCATATACAGTTTGCCTTTAGCACTAAACTTTACAACTGAATATATTCATATTCTATATTTTTGGAGCATTTTATGTGCTTTTCTAATGCCATTTTCTCAACTTCATTATTTTCTTTATGGTTTGACAATTCTGAGAAACAAATAAGCAATTTTCTTGAGTTGTTTTTCTTTTATATGCTTAAGAACTTAAAAATTCTGCATGTCTAAAGTACCAATAGCACTTGTATCTTGAACTTTTGAACTAGAAATTGAATTCGTTGAAAGAATTAACTTTGAAACTCCTTCTTCTTCTTGACTTTCTTCTCTTCATCAACTTCATCATCTTTGGCTTTCTTAGAATTCAAACTTAATGAATCAAAGCTTAACAAAAAACTTTTATTAACCATCTTAACTTTAATTATCTCACAATCATTTTAATTAAAAATTTTGCATGAATGATTCTTAAACATAACACAATAATATTTTTCTAGCAAATGAGGTACACTAAGCAAGTTTTATTGTAAAGATAATTGTTGCACTATGAATGCAATGCACTATGAATACAGATCACGATAAGTAATATAATAATAAGTAGAGTATCGTTCCTATAAGAATTGCTAACTAATCACTTACTAGTTTTAATTAGTTTTGTTTAGAGCTTCCCAATTAACTTGAATATAAAAAATTAATAAACTAAATAACAAGCAAATTAAATAATTACTAATCTAAGCAATAAATGAGAAAATCAATATAATGACAATGTTGTTAATAGTTTAAATACCACATCATCATTAAGCTAATGAATAGATCTATTTACATAACTTTCACATTTTAGGTTTTTATAGATCATTAAACACTCTCTCTCAAGTAATGTTTAACTCAACTTACATGAATCAATTAAAGCATAAAACCATAGCTTAACTCTCATCATCACTACAGAAATAAGTTAATCTCAAAAAAATAATGCATTAAGCAAACCCCAATGAGAATTGAATTAAGTTAAGCTCTGTCAAGTCATTAACCTATTCAACTTGTGTTTATGATTCTATTAAGACTGCCATTTCTCAATGTACAATTCTAAACAAGAGTTGTAGTTGGCCATTTATAACATTCAATAAGTACAATAAACACAAAATGCAAGATAAAAGGAACTAGATCTATCACATTAAATTTGAATCAAATGGGTTTTAAATCCCAATAATAAGAAGTAATTAGCTACGCATGGCTTCAATATTCATCATTTAATAAAAAATAACCTAAATGAATAACAAAATTGTTCATAATTAGAGAAAGGATAGAGAAATGTTATCAAGAAGCTTTTAAGTCCTCTTCTCCAAGCTTTTTTTTTCCCTCTTATCATTCTCTCACTTGAGTGTATTTTCTTCAATTGGTTAGTTGGATCTTGGAATGAGAATTCTTGTGCTGAAATTCAGGGCTATTGTCCTTCTATACCCCCTTATAGAATGTCCTTTCATATTCCCTTAGATTTGCTATTTTAAACCCATACACTGACATGTTCTTTGTTAGAATAGAGTTGCTCACGATCACACATCATTTTGTGACCACAATAGAGGGACCTTCTATGAAGGAGTGGTGATCGCTACACCGCCGTGCTCGCCATAAAAGGTTTGGGCATTAGGACTCCACGCTCTCACATCTCCCATGATTGCCACAGAACCTTAACATTAATTTACTTGGCCTTGCTTCGAGCATCCAGTGATTGCGGACCTAGTCGTGACTATGACAAAACCTTTGCTTATACTCTCCTACTCTGTTTTTGCTCTTTCATGTTCATCTTAACACCATCCACCTCTAAGTTCTACTTTCCCTAAAAAATAAAACAAAACATAAAATTGTATATTTTTATTAACTAAACTAAGCTAAATGCAATCTAAATCCTAAAAATGTATGCTAAAATGAGTCCTAAAACTATATGAAATTTAGCATTAACAATGGTATAAATAGAAAATTTGAAATTATTTCCATACCTTGCTTTGTTTGAACAGAGACAGACCCCATTCCTTTAATATGAACTTGATTTCCATTGCCTGGCCTCACTTTGGTTCTAAAGTTCTTGTCCATATATGTGAAAGAAGCTACATTCTTGGGCATATGATTTGTGTAGCCACTATCAACAAACTAAACTTGATCTTTTTTTAGTAGAAACTTGAGTTGTCATAAACAAATGCTCATCCTGTTCTTATATCAAATCGGTGGTTTGCTAATTTGAAAATTGCTCTTCAACATTGCTTGTAATTTGAGGCTGATTTTGTTATTGTTGGCCTTGTTTCTTTCTATAAAATTTTTTGGTCTACTATACTTTATTACAAAAATTACATTTATAAGTTGTCTTTTCTTTGTTCTTAAACCATCAATTTTCTTCAGCACAATTAGTCCACTTGTAATACTTGCAAGGTGGAAATTTGGCTCTTTTATATCATCATCAATCTGCTTTCCCTTATAGCTTTTGTTACCAAAAGCCTTATTTCCATCTTTAAAAGTAGGAGAACTTGAATTATTCCTTGCTAAAAAAAAGCTCCTTCATTGTAACTTTCAAACCTCATGTTAGCTCTTTGCTTTTAAACTTGCAATTTGCTAATCAACTTAGCTGCTGTCAACCTTTTAAGATTACAAGACTCTTCAATAGCTAAAACTTTTTCTTTAAACTTTTCAGGGAGACTAATTAACACATTTCCACAATCTTGTGTTCCTCAACCACTTCTTTAAACAATCTTATTTTATTTACAAGCTCTACCACCTTAAAAGAATACTTCTTGACAGCCTCACATTCTTTCATTTTTAAATTCTTAAACTCTCTTTTAAGAGTGAGTAATCTAACTATCTTCACTCTTTCATTACCTTCATGTTTCCCCTTTACGTTATCCTATACATGTTTTGCTGAATCAAGAGCCATGATGCTGGTGATGACATTATCTATTAAAGCATAATGCAAACATGAGTGCTTTTTTCTTTTTTAGCAACTCTTATTCATGTTGCTTCATTTGGGAAATAGTTGGATTTGCCTTGAGAGGTGGAGGTCTCTACCTATGAATATTGCTTCCTATAAGCTTAAAGGCTTCAGGTATGACTTCATCTTAACCTCCTAAATATGATAATTCTCATATGTAAACATATAAACATGAAACAAAAAATGGAGGTCAACCACAAAGTTAAGCGGACATTCGGAAAGCTCATATTTTGTTTCTGAACTCCTTTCTGTGGATGACTACTAGGGCCCTTCATAGGATCTAGTTGTTGTAAAGTATGTTTTGAATTCATTCAGGTGTCGATTTCATCTTTGGTTTAGGTTTCAAAGCTCAGATTATATTTTTTAGTGGGTTTTGAGCTCACACAATACTATAGTTATTAAAATACTTGGACACACAGTGAACTCAACTGCCTACTATTCATTATTATTATTATTATTTTAATAGGAGCCAACTTTTAAGACATAGCCTTCGTAATGATAAACACATCACTAGACACAATTTCTCTTTAATTCTTTATTTTCATTGTTCATTTATCTTAAATCCTCATTTCTTTTATTTCTTTATCAACTAAACCCTTACACCTATTTTCTCATCGAATTGAGGGCTCAATTGAATATTTAATTAATCATTTTATTAATAATGATCACCAGTTAATAAATATGCTCAATGACGTGAATGAGACACAAATCAATTGAGTGGAATATATATATAAATGATCAAATTGTAAATTAAAAAAGATATATCAATGTAATTAAAAAAATACTAAAAAAAATTTTACAATAGTAAAATTTAATTTAATTTATTTATACTAATATTTGATCGAATTAGAAAATTATTTGTGCAACAACTTTTCATAATATCATTATGATTATTGCTAATTTACTTTTAAAACACTGAAAAGAAGAGATTTTCGATTACTACACCATCTCCAATCAATGGACAACCGACCTGGAATGGCTAAAATCTTCAATCAAATACAAGATACAACCAATGATCCTTCAGCACATCATCATCACTTTCGATGGGTCCATGTTATTAAAGCTGCAAACCACAATAAAGAAAACTGTCAACATATGCAATGACCAACACCAACTTATTACTCAATCAACAACGCATTATTGACCAAAATGAGAAAAGAGGTTCGATTATACACACCTTGTCTTGAGATTTTCCAATCTTTGTCATAACTTAAGGCCCAAAAGAAATACCCACGAAGCCTATGGCCCTTCGCAAACTCTATTTTTGTAGCCGTGGATAAAGTATCATCATATCCAATCCATGAGAGCCCAGAATATGAATACGTGGATACAGTTTCTGCATCATACACCACGGTGGCCCTGTTATCCTCGTTGAACTTCTCCACCTGTGAAAATATCAGCACACCTTCGTCTCCAGGGCCCACGCCTGTGGCCGGTGCTCCGATGCCATTTACATTTGGGTCCTTGAGCTTCCAAGTCCTACCATAAAGTGGCAGGCCCATTGTAATCATGTGTGGAGGCATTCCAGCCTTGATCCATGAATTAACCCCATAGCTAGTGCTTATATTGCTTTTTGGATCATACAATGCAGCAGGGGCTCCTGTAACTGAAGTGTCCCATGAACCACGATAATCATAACACATTACGTTGATCCAGTCCAAGCTTTCCTTCATGGGTTCAACTGGAAACTTCCGGTAGTCGCCAAACACTAAGAACTCGACAGAATAGTATACGGCCGCCGTAAGCAAAAGCGGAGGCTTTTTTGAGGATTTGGATTCTTTCCGGATTGCATCCCGCCATTCTTGAAATAATAGGCCCAAGTCTTGCATCTCTTTGGGGTTTGCAGGAAACTCCCAGTCCAGGTCCAGCCCATCAAACCCAAATTTTCTTGCTACTTCAATTGCTGAATTTATGAAAACCGTACGTGATTCCCTCTCTGATGCCATCCTAGCAAACAGTCTTGGATCAGCACCTCCTCCAGCAATAGAGATGAGGGTTTTCACGGGCGGATTTTTGTGATGAAGGGTGGTAGTGAAATTGCGAAGCGCAGCAGCAGTCGAATTGGGTATCTCGAATTTAAACGTAACGTTGCTCGGCAAGAGAAAAGCATAGTAGATGTGGGTGAACAAAGTTGTGTCAATGGCAGAAGGTGGGAAGGAAGATTCAAACCATGAAGGGAAATAAGCACCTACGACGGCCCCTGGTGGAATTATTCTGGCAGCATTACTGGTGGTGATCATATTGATCATATTCAAGTAGACAACAGTTGAAAGGAAGGACAAAAATTTAATGCTAGTCATTATTTAATAAGCATTGTGAAAATGCACTCATGATCAAGAGTTTGTATAAAGCTATATATATAGAAAAATATCTAGATATTACTTGTAGTGGATGTTGACATTATATTATTTAGGTACATGGTTTTGAATGTTGAATTTATCTATGCCCATGTAATTATATGTTGATACAATGGTTTGGCCGCTGACCATTATATAAAATATAAAAGAAAAAAAGTTACGATATGAGACTATTAACAATGGATTAGGTATGATTGATTAGGCTCTCTAGAAGAAGCCGACATTTGTTACATGGCCTTTGAAGGTTCTGCACTATACTATTCAAATATGGACTTAAAAAAAAACGTGAAGTTAACAATCAAAACATAAATTGTTAAATTTAGGAATATATTCTTAATAAATAATAATATAATATAGCTTTTTGATTAAAATAACTAAATTGGTGAAGATAGTTTCTTTTTTTTGAAAAAATACAAAATTGCCTAATCAAATTCGCTTTCTCTTATTCTTAAAAAGTAGAATATATTTCTTAAAAAAGTATGTTATACAGTATATGATTGATCTATTTTATTTTATTTTTTATATTTATTAGAAATAATTTCTATATATTTATATATTTTAATTTATTATATTATTTTATATTAAAAATTTAAAAAAATATTTATTCATTCATAATATTTATAATAATTAATACTTATTCATATTTTTAGGGATAAAATAATTATATCAGTGGTATTTTTTTACCTAGAATAGGGAAGTGTTGGTGCAATTCCAATCCAACCCACTTCTCCGTACACTTTTAAAAGCTCAAGGTGCTCAATGTGATTGCACTATGCAGCAGGCGATTGGTCAAGATTTATACTGATGAAAACGAAATATCTACTTTATGATATAAAGATTATCCAATAAAAATAATTAGAAAGAGCTGTAAACTTCAAGATGTATAGAAGAATATTATTATTTATTGAAAAATTAAACAAGAAGAAACAATATTATATGTATGCATATTGCTGTTAATTAGTCTAAAAGCAATAAAATTAAACGCACTTACGTAAATAATCAATAAGTGAAATTAAATTAAATAAACAACAATAATAAATATATGAATAATCCATATTTTGTTGTATGTACTTTTATTTTTTTTAATTTATCCTCTATTTTTATTTGTATAGATTAAGTCATTATATTTTTATTTTTTTCTTCATTTATTCATTCTACTTTCATTTTTGTTAGCATTAACTTCTTATACTTTTATTTTTATGAACATTAATTCTTTTTACTTTTATTTTAGAAAGATTAACTATTTTAATAAATATAATTTTAAAATTTTTTTATCAACTGTGTTATAATTTAATTATTTATATTTTATTTTTAATTTAAATTTATAAAAATACTATTTTATTTAAATTTAATTTATATGATTGCAATTAATTGATTAATAAAATTTTAAAATTATATTTATTAAAAAAATTAATAAAAATATAAGAATTTAATATGAATAAAAATAAAAATTATAAGGATTTAATCTATAAAAGAGGTAGATTGAAAAAAATAAAAGTGGTTACAAAAATCAGTTTGTCTTACTTATAGTGGGTCACAAATAATATATTTTATTAAAGACCATTTTGTTCCCAGGAGCAAAAAACAGTTGAATTTGTTTGTAATTTACGCCTAGAGGGGCTACAAAAATCATTATCCAATTAAATAATGAAAGAGATGACAAGAATGTACAGATTTGCTGTTAGTCGTTTGTTGCTTGCTGTATTCTAATGTTTGCTTGTGCAGAGCCTTACTCAGGGGACAAGTGGAAGCCGCATCCTTCCTCCTGTAAGTTTGCTTGCTTTCGCTTTGGTTGAGTATCTATGGCGATTCTCTTTGATTATTTTCTTAAAAAGAGAGTATGAAATACCTTTAAAATTTTGCAAACAATTATATAAATTTCTAATTTATTTTAGAGACATATGATTCTTATTTTTTCATAATCTAAAAGGTCTGTTTTGTTACTTTTTTTTTTTTTTAAAGTGAGTTCCACGGGTCTCACTTGTAAGTTAAAAAAAAAACAAAAACAAAACAAAAGAGTAAAAAATAATTCTAAGATTTTTTTTTCAAAAAATGTACATATATTTTAACACTTTTTTAGACAATATGATCCTTATTTTTAATTTTTTTAGTCTATATATAATATGAAATAATATAGCGTATTAAATAATACGCAAGATTCTTAAAAATAATAAATATTTTTAGAATTTTGTTTAGTTTTTCTTTTTTGAAAGAATTTTGTTTAGTTAAAATTTAAATTAAATTTTGTAAACAATATATTATATATATAAAAATATAATTATTTTCTATAAACTAATAACTTATTAATTAATTAATTAATTAATTAATATCTCACTTGATTTTTTAATATCAAAATTGATTTTCCTTACACTTAACTATTGTGTGGTACTCTCAAGCAAAATCACCTAATTATTAAAGAACAAAAGATTAATACTGATAATATTGAAGCCCTAGTGTCTATAAGTTTGTATCTATGGATAGTAAAATCGTTATAAATTAATAATTTTAGTTGTGTTTCTCTCATATATGCAAATCAAGTTTTATCAGACATGCAATCTAGCTATTCTTTTGGTTCAAATGCTTCCAATGATGTTTTATTAGCTGATTCAGGGATAATTTTTCTCAGTTGAATAAATCTTTTAAAGAATTAAGTTCACAAATTATTACTTCTCCTTAATGATTAATTAGTTCTGATTTCCAGCTAGAGTTAGACTACGTCTATTCCAAGCTATTTTTGCATGGCTTTGAATGGTTTTTTTTTTTTCTCTTTGCTTTTGATACTTTATTTTTTCACACATTACATGATCCAATTGAGACAACTTAAATTTATGTGAGATTTTTGCATTTTTAATTTTGCTAATGGGTACTTCCATCATTTGGTTTCACTCGGCCCAACTTGAGTTTTGTACAGTGCTTCTTTTACTTGGCAAATGATATTAGTCTCATCCAATGGTGGAATGTGAATAATGGATTCAGATTCATGCTCTTGGGATTGCCTCCTAGATTTACCACTACCAAGTTCTAGATTTCAAAGATTCTTGGCTAACCTAGCAGATGATATGGTGGTGTTTTTTGGTCTAGAAATTCTCGTTATCTTGAGTTAAAGCTACAAGTTGTTGTTGCATAAGATCCATTTAAGTTTTCAAGTTATTGGTTAAAGCTTCCTTATAAAGAGGAGGCAAGTATATTGGCTGACTGATAAGGTTTATCCCGGCCGAAGAAATGACCACATGAATATTATGAAGATTTAGAAAAGGTTAAGATGGGACCGGCCTGCTTGGGTGTTGACAAGGCGCAAAATAAGGAGAGGAAGGTGTTCCGCCAAGAGAAGCCAGCTAAAAAGATAACTCATCTGCTGGAGTGATTGGATCAATGGCATTTATTGATTGAGTAGTTGTACCAAATTAAGATGTTGGTACTGAACTTAGCAATAATCAATCTTAACAAACTTAATTTTGAACATTTAATGTTTTTTGTTTAAGTGTAATTATGAGCATATGTACAATATTACTATCAATGAAAGCCAAATCATAATTCAACTCAGTAGAGGGCTGCGATTAAATCAAGACTACCATGGTGACAGAATGCTGAGAGATGTGATTAAAGTAAGTCTATCATGGTGACAAATATTGAGCCCTACGATTGAAGCAAGGCTGCCATGGTGACAAAAAGCATAGGGCTATGATTGAAGTCATGCTTCCATGATGACAACAAATATCCAATAGACATATTTTTGAAATTTTTGGAAAAAAAAAAAAAGACATTGGAGACATAATCATTAGCTCCAACAACCATATTTTATCTATATATATGTGGTCTAGAGGTGTGATAACAAGAACAACACATTACATTATTCTTTGATTATCAAAAACTCTTTAAGCATTCATTAAGCTTCATTTTTTTTTTTGTATCAATATTCATTATATTGATTAACTCTTGTGAGAGTTGATTGTGTGATAGAAATAGGACTTCATCTTCATCTAATTATTAGGATAGATTAGAATGGAAGTGATGTATATTTCTAGTAGAATTGGTTTAAGTGTTTAGTCACTAAAACACTTAGGAATTAGTTTAAGAGTGAGCCCAGAAACTCCTTTTTCTTTGGTTGAAGATTTAACTTTAAAACTCTTGTTTGTATATGGTCGAAGAGTGAGCCTCAAACTCTTATAATCTTAATTTTGTAAATAAGATTGTGGTTATTGAAAAATCCTAACTTGAAGATAAGTTAGGTGGAGACGTAGGATTGTTGAGAATCCAATTTCCTTAAATTTTTATGTTCATTGTTCTTCCTACTCTATTCTCTTTCAATTCTTGATTATTCCTAAAATTTATTTAAATTTTTTAAAATCCTTTATTAGCCTTATTGCCCCCCTCCCCCTTTAAGGCACTTTCATTTAATATTAAAGCTTCAACTCTAGGAACTTAATTACTAAAATACAAGATCATAGGGAGTGAATTTCAAAATATTTCTTCACTTAGACCATTCTTTGATAGTAGTGACTATCCTCATTAGAAATTCAAAATGGAACTTTATCTAGATTGTGATTCTGTTAGACTTTAGGAAGTTTTTCTCAGAGGTTAGCTACCACTTAAAGCTACCATTACTGGTGTGCAAACAATTCTATTAAAAAGTGAATTGAGTAACGAACAAAAGGAATAAAACTACAAGAATAAAAAAACTATGATCACTATACTCTCTTTTATGACAAGAGAAGAAGCAAGCAAGCTTCAACATTGTATTTTGGACAAGGAAATGTGGGAGATTTTGGAAAATCACACTATGAAGGCAATATACAAGTTAGAAGTAATAAGGTTCAACTTCACATGTATGAATATGAACTCTTCAAGATGAAGCCTCATGAATTAATTACGGAGATGACAAACTATCTGAATACTCTTCTCACCACTCTTAAGAAACTTGGAAAGCATTTCTTTAAAGAAGAGGGAATAATAAGATTATGAGAATCCTATGTAAGAAGGATTGAGAATCTTACGTCACTTCAATTAAGGAAGCTCAAGACCTCTCAACTCTCTTGATCGATGTGCTTATTGGAAAGTACCTTACACATGAGTTTATAATTAAGCAAATAATAGAAGAGAAAAAAGAGAAGAAGAAGAGTATAAAATTAAAACTTTACAAGAAGATAGTGAAGAAGAGAGCCTTGAAGATTCAAGTGATGAAGATGGTGATATTGCTATAATCATAAGAAACTTTAAGAAATTCTTAAGAAAGAAAAATTTCTTAATAACAAGAGATTTCAATAATAAGTATGAAGGAGATCACAAGAAAAAAACTAAAAGTTTACTTACTATAAATACAAGAAACTAGGTCACATTTGAAGTGAGTACCCCAAACTCAAATTTAAGAATAAAAGAACAAAGGAGAAAATAAAGACCTTCAAAGTTACTTGGGATGACTACTCCAAATCCAAAGAGGAAGAGAAGCAACAAGAAGTGGATAACCTTTGTTTCATAGCTCTTAAAAATGAAAATGAGGTATCATTTACTTTTAACTCCCCTTGTGATAATTATTGTGATTATGATGATGATGATGATGATGATGATGATGAGAGCTCTATTGTAACCAAAGTCTTGCTTAAATGCAAAAGCTTATTGTCTAAGAATAAGCATTATTAGCATGAGTTAACTACTTAACCAAGGAATTCAAAAATTTTAAGAATGATTTTATTAAGCTTGTTAAATTTAATGAAAAACTTGCTTGTAATTTAAAATCTTTAAATTTGATGTGTAAATTATTTGCATGTCTTAGAGTTGAATTTTAATAAGTTTTAAATAGATAATAACTTAATTAATGTTGTCTTTGGGTACAATTAGGACATTAGAATAGTTCAGGGACTTATTTATACTTTTTAGTTTATTATTGTGCTTTTGGTGAAATTTTACTAATTTATTGCTTTTATCTTTTAATGGGCCCCAACTTTGACTTTGATGGGCTAGAGAAGAAGGAATTTTGGTTAGACGGGAAGAAGGAAGAAAGCTAAGCCCGAGTCCAAGCCATGAATGTCACGACCCAAAACAGGGGCCATGACCGGCGTTAGGGAACGGGAATTCTTTCGAATCCGGAACCCGTAGCAAGCCTAAAAATAAAATAAATCATGCAATAATAACAATAACAATATAATATGCAGCGGAAATAAAATCATAATATCATAATATTATTCACATCAACTGGATTTAAACCAAATCTCATCTCATAGATATATAATCTTTAATACAAATCCAGTTTCAATATAATACATCTCTTTAAAATAAAATATATGAAATCCAATACTTTAATTCACAACTACTGCAGTGTCTAGATAAAATAAATAAGACTCAAGTAGACAGTTTACATAAAGAAGCCGGGGCGGAAGAAATCCAGCGTATCGACCTGCTACTGAGGTCTGAAGAAGTTGACTCTCCTGAAAAATAGTCAACGGAGGGGAGTCAGACCTCACTGAGTGAATTACTATAATATATATACATACACATTAAGTGATAATGCATACAGTCAACAGTATATATATAATATGTATATATACAGGCAATTACACACAGATGCAATAAAATCTTTTTTATATATTTTATTGAAAATCACAGTTTATGAAGGATCACATAGAACCCTAGAATATCGCAACCTCAAAAATAGTATTAAACAACACTCTGGCCATACAGGCTCACTTATCCAAATATATCCACTTAATCCATTTAGACAGTAGACTGGCCCCGAGACACTAAGTCAACCGAGCTCCAGCAGTCTGACTGCTAGTGTGATTGGTCCCGAGACACTTGGTCAACCGAGCTCCAGCAATCACACCCACAAACCACATCTCACATATCAATAATCATAATCAAATCAATATCCACAAATAATTTAGTATTATAGCCTAAATACTATAGGCGTACCAGTACGTACTCGGTCCTAGTGCTGCCCACTAGGTAGCACGTTCTATTGATATCCTTCATTAATAAATATAAATCATTCATTCACAAAAATAAATGATGCATGAATTTAAATGAAATAACAATATAAACCATATATATACTGAAAATATACCAAAAGTAAACCAGGTATATTTCGAGTATATATACGTCAAATGAATTCAATCAAATCATAAATTAAATTAAAAATATATTTAAAAACATGTTAAATATATTTTACTAATAAAACATGTATATAATTTATTATATACCAAAAATAAACCAAAAATATACTTAAATACAAATCACATTATTTATGCATTTTAATCAAAGTAAAACATATATTTCTAAATCATGCATCCTAAGCATGTATATATAGTATAGTAACTCACCTAATGCGCTCCACAAGACAGGTCCGACGGGCCTGGTCCTCTAGCCCTCGGTCTCGGCGCAACTAAACAAGAAATAAATAACCGATATCAGAATAAATCTAACAGAAATCCTAGAATTTGATCTAGAGTATTTAAACACAGAATCGAAATTTAGGGTTCGACTGGACATCACGTTTTACGAGAATTCTACCGAAAATCCGGCAGAACCTCCTCTGTAAAACGGACATCTCTCTACTCAAAAGAGTAGAGCCGACCCTGCAAAGAAATACACTTCGAAAAAAAACACCACATCTCATTCACAACCCCTCGGTCGGACTCCAGACTACAGTCTATCGACCGGGGTCCCCAAACACAGAATAATTCCAGATATACCAAAAATATCCTTAAATCACAGAAATACATTTCATAGGTAGAAATTACATAATTAACCTTAAAACACTGTAAAAACCGATAAAAACTCATTTTATTAGAAAAACCGTATATTATATATATAATTGAAAATAATTCACGAAAAATAGTTTTAATTAGTTAAAAATACCAAATAATTTGTAGAAATCATTTTTATACCTTAAATAATTATTAAAACCGATTAAATTACATTTTTAGACAATTTAGGGTAAAATTACCAAAATACCCCTATGTATATAAATATACTTAAATTACTTCAAAAATTCACCAAAAATCATACAATTATCCAAAATTAATTTTCTCAACATATTTATCAATAATATTAATAATTAAACTCAATTAACCAATTAATTTCAATTAAAAACACATTTAACCTAATTTTCTCAAATCACATAAACTCAAATAATTCAAAATAAATACTTAGAAATTCATAAAAATTCCAAATAAATTCCTATAATTCATTTCATCACCTAATTCAACCATAAAATCCAATTTCATAATTTAAATAATTAATTTCCGAAAATTAGAAAATAATATTAAAATATTCAAAAATACCCAAAAATCCAAAAAATCTCCAAAAATTCTACAAAAATTCATACATGTAGATTAAGCTACTAGGATCAACATTTTTGAAGGGAGTTTCCATGAATCAATCAATTCAAAGCTCAAAAAAATCAAAAACCCTAATGTGACCGAAATAGAAAAATCAAAACCTAAGAAAATCTAAACCATTTTAGCTCAAACCAAAGCTAGAATCACACTCACCGAACCTCAAGGAGAAGAAAGAGACCGGCGGTGTCGAAAACGGTGGCCGGAGGAGGGAGAAACGGCGAAGGGAAGATTTCGGTCAAAAGAGGGAAAATGCAGCTGCCGGCACCGGGGAAAGGGGCTGGAGGTGGCGGTGGCAAGCCGGGAGGCACACCGACGGTTGGTGGCCGGAGTTGCAGACGGTGAGGGATGGTGGTCGGGCATCGGGCGTGGAAGGAAAGAAGAAGAAGAAGAAGAAGAAGAAGAAGAAGAAGAAGAAGAAAAAGAAAAAGAAAGAAAAAGGAAGAAAAAGAAAAAGAAAAAGAAAGAAAAAGGAAAAAAAAGAAAAAGAAAAAAAAAAATTAAATATTAATAAAATAATAATAAAAAAAATAAATTTTAATAATTTAATAATAAATAAAATAATTAAATAATAATAAATAAATAATACAATATTAGGGTTTTATGTATTAAACCCTAATTAAATAAATATACACATACGTAGGCTTTATTTAGTATTTAAAAATACGTATGAGTTCATGCAAGTCCGAAAATATATTTAAAATAATTAGTAATACATTGTTTACGTGAAAATTTCCCCGAAAATGCAAGTCCCGGGAAAATTTTACGTAAAGCACTGAAAATAATACACAATAATTAAAATAGGTTTAAAATACATATTAACTCGTAAAAATATCATGTAATATACAGAAATTATTGACACTGCATATCTCGGTACAGTGTAAAAATATTTTAAAAAACACGAGATATTACAGTCTTCCCCCCTTACAAGAATTCGTCCCCGAATTCCAGAAAACAAGATCAAGAAGGAAAGAGATACGGGTAAGAAGCTCGCATCTCAGCTTCAGTCTCCCACGTATGCTCTTCAACTCTGTCATTGCGCCACAGAACCTTGACCATTGGAATCTGCTTCGATCGCAACTGTCGAACTTGATAATCAACGATCGCCACAGGTTCTTCCACAAACGTCAAATCTTCACTCACTTCCACACTGTCAGGCTACAACACGTGTGAAGGATCTGAGATATACTTCCTCAACATCGAGATATGAAATACTGGATGCACTTGTGACATACTCGGAGACAAATCCAACCGATATGCAACAGTGCCAACTCTCTCCAGAATCTCAAACGGTCCAATATATCTCGGTGCTAACTTACCCTTCCTGCCAAATCTCATCACACCCTTCATCGGAGATACCTTCAGAAAAACATAATCTCCAACCTGAAACTCCACATCTCTACACCTAGGATCTGCATAACTCTTCTGTCTGCTAACTGCGGTCTCTAATCTTCGCTTGATCATGGCGACCTTCTCTGCAGCATCCTGAACCATCTCTGGTCCAGTCAAAGCTCTCTCACCAATCTCATCCCAACTCAACGGGGATCTACACTTCCTTCCATAAAACGCCTCATATGGTGCCATGCCAATACTGCTATGATAGCTGTTATTATATGCAAACTCAACAAGCGACAAATGATCATCCCAGCTACCTCCCAAATCCAAGACACACATCCTCAACATATCTTCCAGTGTCTGGATCGTCCTCTCAGATTGGCCATCTGTCTGAGGATGAAAAGTAGTACTGAAATCCAACCTAGTGCCCATCGCTTCCTGCAACTTCTGCCAAAAACTAGAAGTAAACACCGAACCTCTATCTGACACAATGGACACAGGTACTCCATGAAGGCACACAATATGCTTCACATACAACTTCGCCAATCTAGCAACTGAATATGTGGCTTTCACAGGCAAGAAATGTGCAGACTTCGTCAATCTGTCTACAATCACCCAAATGGAATCGTATCCATCCTTCGAACGAGGTAAACTGACCACAAAATCCATAGCTATCCTTTCCCACTTCCACTCGGGAATAGGAAGAGGCTGAAGCTTCCCAGAAGGCTTCTGATGTTCAGCTTTCACTTGCTGACACGTCAAACACTTAGCAACATAATCAGCGACATCTTTCTTCAATCCATCCCACCAGTATAAATCTCTGATACTGTGGTACATCTTAGTGACACCTGGATGTACGCTGTAAGCTGTAGAATGTGCTTCCTCTAAAATCTCTTCTCTCAAATCATCCACATCAGGAACACACAATCTACCACTGATCCACAACACACCATCATCATCGAGTGTGAAATCAGTGAACTTCCCTACTCGAACATTCTCTGCAAGCTCTTCCAAAATAGGATCTCGGCTCTGAGCTGCTTTAATCCTATCCCTCAGTATAGATCGTACTTTAAACTGAGCTAACAGTCCACCTGATCTACTAATCTTCATCATCAGACCTTGATCCACCATCAGATGCAATTCATGGATCAATGGTCTCCTCTCAACACTGATGTGAGCAAGACTACCTGAGGACTTCCTACTCAAGGCATCTGCTACCACATTAGCTTTACCCGGATGATAAAGAATCTCGCAATCATAATCCTTCAACAATTCCAACCATCTTCTCTGCCTCAAATTCAAATCTCTCTGCTGAAAAATGTACTTAAGGCTTTTGTGATCAGTAAATATCTCACAAGTCACCCCGTACAAATAATGTCTCCAAATCTTCAAAGCAAAGATTACTGCAGCCATCTCAAGATCATGTGTAGGATAGTTCTGCTCATGCTTCTTCAACTGCCTCGAAGCATAGGCTATCACCCTTCCATTCTGCATCAACACACAACCAAGACCAATTCTAAAGGCATCACAGTAAACTGTGAACTTATCCACACTATTAGGCAAAGCTAACACTGGAGCTGTGGTCAACTTCTCTTTCAACAACTGAAAACTATTCTCACAAGCTTCTGACCACTCGAATCTAACATTCTTCTGAGTCAAGCGAGTCATAGGGGCTGCTATCTTGGAAAAATCCTGCACAAACCACCTATAATACCCGGTTAAATCCAGAAAACTCCGAATCTCCGTAACAGAAGTAGGTCTAGGCTATTCAGATACTGCCTCAACCTTCTGTGGATCAACCTGAATACCTTCTTTAGACACTACGTGTCCAAGAAAAGAAACACTCTCCATCCAGAAATCACACTTCGAGAATTTAGCATAAAGCTGATGATCTCTCAATGTCTGTAGTACAATCCTCAAATGATATACATGCTCTTCCATACTCCTTGAATATACCAGTATATCATCAATGAAGACTACTATAAACTGATCCACATACGGTCTGAATACTCTGTTCATCAGATCCATAAAAGCTGCTGGTGCATTAGTCAAACCAAAAGACATCACCAGAAACTCATAATGGCCATATCGAGTACGGAAAGCTGTCTTAGGAATATCAGCTTCACTAATCCGCAGCTGATGATAACCCGACCTCAAGTCAACCTTAGAAAAGAATTATGCACCCTGGAGCTAATCAAACAAATCGTCTATCCTCGGGAGAGGATACTTGTTCTTCACTGTCACCTTATTCAGCTCTCTATAGTCAATGCACAGTCTCAGGGTACCATCCTTCTTCTTCACAAACAAGACTGGTGCACCCCAAGGAGAAACACTAGGTCTGATAAAACCTTTATCCAACAACTCTTACAACTGCTCCTTCAACTCTCTCAACTCTGCAGGAGCTATACGATAGGGTGGCATACATATAGGAGTAGTACCTGGAACCACATCAATACAGAACTCAATCTCTCTATGAGGTGGTAAACCTGACAACTCCTCGGGAAAAACATCAGGAAACTCACAAGCAACAGGAACATTTGTGAGTGACAACTTCTCCACTGACGTATCCCTGACCAATGCCAAAAACCCCTGACAACCTTTCTTCAACAACTTCCTAGCCGTAATAATAGAAATAAGATTCTGAGGTGCTGAACTCCTATCACCAACAAACTTAAAATCTTCTTCACCAGGAATTCTAAAAGTCACCTCCTTATTCCTGCAATCTACCACGGCGAAGTGCTGAGATAACCAATCCATTCCCAGAATAACATCAAACTCCATCACATCCAACAAAATCAAATCAGCGGGTAATTCTCTATCTCCCATGAGAACTGGACAACCAGAAAGAACAATATCGGTGTCCAAAGAATCGCTCAGAGGAGTGGCAACAGACAAAGGAAAAGCCATCCTCGAAGCTTGCCAACAAGATTTAGAAGCAAAAATAGGAGAAACAAACGAATGCGTGGCACCCGAATCAAACAAAACCCAAGCATCCAGGTAACAAACAGAAACAATACCTGCCACGACTGCATTAGATGCCTGAGCATCCTGCTGAGTCAGATGGAAGACTCTGGCCTGTCCTCGACCTCCCTGCTGACTGGTAGAAGCCTGGCCAACACCTCTGGCACCTCCTCTAGTACCTCTACCACGACTCTGCTGTGGAACAAACTGAGTAGAACTCTGATGCTAGGCTGGTGGCAACTGAAATGGCACGGGTGCAGCACTAGCAATCGACTGCTGTGGGAATTGCAGAATCTGCTGCTGCTGATACCCAGAATAAGGACACGATCTGGCAAAATGTCCTGTCTGCCCGCATCTGAAGCATGTCAGCGGTGTCAGATAACACGGTCCCTGATGGACTCTACCATAAGTCTGGCAAACATTAGCCACTGATCCAGAACTACGACCACTGCTGCTACTCGAAGCACCTGACCCGAATCTGAACGATCTACGCTGACCTCCACGGCCATGTCTACTGCTCCGATGCACTCGCTGCTGCTGTCTTTGACTCTGCTGAGTCGGACCTCACTGCTGACTACTCGAACCAACATGAAAACTCGAATACGGAGTAGCCTGCAATCCACTCGACTGAACTCCTAGCTGGTAATAATCAGGCATCGCTCCCTGCCTAACTAACCTCAGCTCAATCTCCTTAGCTAGCTCAATCACAGACTCCAGAGTAAGGCCTGCTGTAGGCATACCAGCAAAAGCTGAACCCAAACCAGTAACATATATAGTAGTCGCGAAATACTGATCTCACATCAGATCCTCAGCATATCTACCCAGACGAAGAAACTCTCGGGTATACTCCTCTACAGATCGATCTCCATGAGAAATACTGGTTAGACGAAGACGATAACTCAAACGAAGAGGCTCTGGACAAAATCTCCTCATAAATCGCTCTCGAAACTGAGCCCATGTCATCGTCATCATAAAGGGCTGGATCATCTGAATGAACCAATCCAAGGTTGGTCCCTCAACAGACAACTCAACAATCATGATCCGTTGGTACTCGGTATGAGCAGTTCGAGTCTTAGTCTCAATCGCATGCAGAAAGTCTAAAGGATCAGAAGTACCATCAAAAGCAATCCTGCCAACTCGGGCATAGAACAAAGCTGCCTCAGGGTCAGACATACCCTGCTGATAGGCAGGCTGAACAACTGGAGGAACAGGAACATCAAACTTAGGCTCAACAGGCTCCTCGTCCTGTAACTCTCTCTGCCTACGGCGACCTGTCGCTCCTCGAGGTCTACCTCTGCCACGACCTCTACGCCTAACTGGCGGCTCAGGAGGTAAAACCTCATCCTGAAAAGACTCATCATCCAGTGGAGCGACACGCGCTCGTCTCCTCATACTGAAAAGACAAACGAAAAAATTCAGACAAAACAGACAACGGAGGAATAACGCTGAAAACTACAACAAGGAATACTTATCAAGACATACTTGAACCTAATACACTGCAGTAGTCCAACAGAAAACACAACTCTGAAAACTAGGGCCATAACTCACATAACTAAGCCCTGACACAGAACCCCTCTCTGATACCAACTTTGTCACGACCCAAAACAGGCGCCATGACCGGCGCTAGGGAACGGGAATTCTTTCGAATCCGGAACCCGTAGCAAGCCTAAAAATAAAATAAATCATGCAATAATAACAATAACAATATAATATGCAGCGGAAATAAAATCATAATATCATAATATTATTCACATCAACTGGATTTAAACCAAATCTCATCTCATAGATATATAATCTTTAATACAAATCCAGTTTTAATATAATACATCTCTTTAAAATAAAATATATGAAATCCAATACTTTAATTCACAACTACTGCAGTGTCTAGATAAAATAAATAAGACTTAAGTAGACAGTTTACATAAAGAAGCCGGGGCAGAAGAAATCCGGCGTATCGACCTGCTACTGAGGTCTGAAGAAGTTGACTCTCCTGAAAAATAGTCAACGGAGGGGAGTCAGACCTCACTGAGTGAATTACTATAATATATATACATACACATTAAGTGATAATGCATACAGTCAACAGTATATATATAATATGTATATATACAGGCAATTGCACACAGATGCAATAAAATCCTTTTTATATATTTTATTGAAAATCACAGTTTATGAAGGATCACATAGAACCCTAGAATATCGCAACCTCAAAAATAGTATTAAACAACACTCTGGCCATACAGGCTCACTTATCCAAATATATCCACTTAATCCATTTAGACAGTAGACTGGCCCCGAGACACTAAGTCAACCGAGCTCCAGCAGTCTGACTGCTAGTGTGATTGGCCCCGAGACACTTGGTCAACCGAGCTCCAGCAATCACACCCACAAACCACATCTCACATATCAATAATCATAATCAAATCAATATCCATAAATAATTTAGTATTATAGCCTAAATACTATAGGCGTACCGGTACGTACTCGATCCTAGTGCTGCCCACTAGGTAGCACGTTCTATTGATATCCTTCATTAATAAATATAAATCATTCATTCACAAAAATAAATGATGCATGAATTTAAATGAAATAACAATATAAACCATATATATACCGAAAATATACCAAAAGTAAACCAGGTATATTTCGAGTATATATACGTCAAATGAATTCAATCAAATCATAAATTAAATTAAAAATATATTTAAAAACATGTTAAATATATTTTATTAATAAAACATGTATATAATTTATTATATACCAAAAATAAACCAAAAATATACTTAAATACAAATCACATTATTTATGCATTTTAATCAAAGTAAAACATATATTTCTAAATCATGCATCCTAAGCATGTATATATAGTATAGTAACTCACCTAATGCGCTCCACGAGACAGGTCCGACAGGCCTGGTCCTCTAGCCCTCGGTCTCGGCGTAACTAAACAAGAAATAAATAACCGATATCAGAATAAACCTAACAGAAATCCTAGAATTTGATCTAGAGTATTTAAACACAGAATCGAAATTTAGGGTTCGACTGGACATCACGTTTTACGAGAATTCTACCGAAAATCCGACAGAACCTCCTCTGTAAAACGGACATCTCTCTACTCAAAAGAGTAGAGCTGACCCTGCAAAGAAATACACTTCGAAAATAAATACCACATCTCATTCACAACCCCTCGGTCGGACTCCAGACTACAGTCTACCGACCGGGGTCCCCAAACACAGAATAATTCCAGATATACCAAAAATATCCTTAAATCACAGAAATACATTTCATAGGTAGAAATTACATAATTAACCTTAAAACACTGTAAAAACCGATAAAAACTCATTTTATTAGAAAAACCGTATATTATATATATAATTGAAAATAATTCACGAAAAATAGTTTTAATTAGTTAAAAATACCAAATAATTTGTAGAAATCATTTTTATACCTTAAATAATTATTAAAACCGATTAAATTACATTTTTAGACAATTTAGGGTAAAATTACCAAAATACCCCTATGTATATAAATATACTTAAATTACTTCAAAAATTCACCAAAAATCATACAATTATCCAAAATTAATTTTCTCAACATATTTATCAATAATATTAATAATTAAACTCAATTAACCAATTAATTTCAATTAAAAACACATTTAACCTAATTTTCTCAAATCACATAAACTCAAATAATTCAAAATAAATACTTAGAAATTCATAAAAATTCCAAATAAATTCCTATAATTCATTTCATCACCTAATTCAACCATAAACTCCAATTTCATAATTTAAATAATTAATTTCCGAAAATTAGAAAATAATATTAAAATATTCAAAAATACCCAAAAATCCAAAAAATCTCCAAAAATTCTACAAAAATTCATACATGTAGATTAAGCTACTAGGATCAACATTTGTGAAGGGAGTTTCCATGAATCAATCAATTCGAAGCTCAAAAAAATCAAAAACCCTAATGTGACCGAAATAGAAAAATCAAAACCTAAGCAAATCTAAACCATTTTAGCTCAAACCAAAGCTAGAATCACACTCACCAAACCTCAAGGAGAAGAAAGAGACCGGCGGTGTCACAAACGGTGGCCGGAGGAGGGAGAAATGGCGAAGGGAAGATTTCGGTCAAAAGAGGGAAAATGCAGCTGCCGGCGCTGGGGAAAGGGGCTGGAGGCGGTGGAGGACGGCTGGGAACGGCGGTGGCAAGCCGGGAGGCACACCGACAGTTGGTGGCCGGAGTTGCAGATGGTGAGGGATGGTGGTCGGGCGTCGGGCGTGGAAGGAAAGAAGAAGAAGAAGAAGAAGAAGCAGAAGAAAAAGAAAGAAAAAGGAAGAAAAAGAAAAAGAAAAAGAAAGAAAAAGGAAGAAAAAGAAAAAGAAAAAGAAAGAAAAAGGAAAAAAAAAGAAAAAAATAAAATAAAATAAAATAAAATAAAATAAAATAATTAAATATTAATAAAATAATAATAAAAAAAAATAAATTTTAATAATTTAATAATAAATAAAATAATTAGATAATAATAAATAAATAATACAATATTAGGGTTTTATGTATTAAATCCTAATTAAATAAATATACACACACGTAGGCTTTATTTAGTATTTAAATATACGCATGAGTTCATGCAAGTCCGAAAATATATTTAAAATAATTAGTAATACATTGTTTACGTGAAAATTTCCCTGAAAATGCAAGTCCCGGGAAAATTTTATGTAAAGCACTGAAAATAATACACAATAATTAAAATAGGTTTAAAATACATATTAACTCGTAAAAATATCATGTAATATACAGAAATTATTGACACTGCATATCCCGGTACAGTGTAAAAATATTTTAAAAAACACGGGATATTACAATGAAAGCCTCAAAATTTTGAAAAACATGTCACGACTTGCACAAGAATTTCACACGACTTGCACGATGTCGTGTCAAGTGTACCTGAGAAGCAGTGAATTGCGCGGCATGGCAACATGCCTGTGCACCCAAGCTGTGTAATGAAGTTTAAGTGCACGGCTTGTCCGAAGCCATGAGCAGAAGCCGTGCCCTTCTTGGACTTAATTTTGTGTTTGTTTCGGTTTTAAGTCACGGTCGTGACACCAAGTTGTGCCATGAAGATTGTTCCTGATTCTGTATGTTTTAAGGAATTAGATGATCTCAAGGACTCCTTAGCTACCCTAAGTCATATAAAAGGAAAATAATATATCTAAGGTTGAGAGAAGTGAAAAAGAATAAGGGGAGACATTAAGATATTGAAGAGGCGAATAAATCCCAAGAGATTGAGCTCACCACTTTTTAGTGTTCATTAGTCGTTTCTTGTTTTCTTTTATTAATCATGGATTTTGTCTTAACCATGAGTGGCTATTTTTATTTACAGAGTCTCGGTTAGGAGTAGTTATTCCATGAAATGATTTGAATACTTATTCTTAATTATAATTGATTTGGTTTTCAGTTAATTCTTTGTGTTTCAATAATTGTCTTATGATTCATTTTAGGCCTATTTAAGTTGCATATTTATGGACAATTTCACAAATGAGAGTGTAATGACCTGTGTTTTTAAATTATTTTAATATAAAACAAGATATGCAGTGTTAATAAATTTAAGATTTATATTTTATTATTTTATTATTTTGTGATTAATCATTATTATTTTATGATTAATTAAATTTTCTATGTAAATGTATTATTTTGGAACTCATTATTTTGAACATTTAAATTGCATTATTTATATTTACTATTTTTGGTTAATATTATTTTAATAACATTAATTTGGTGCATGGTTATTTTAATATTATTATTTCTATTATTGTTTTATTAAATTTCACCATTTATTTTGTTATTAAATTATTTCATTATTTGTATTATTATCATTTAAGTGTTAATATTTTATGTATATACATATATTAATATATGTTTGTGTATTTGTGCATGTGTGTATGTTTATATGTGTGAGAATATATATATATATATATATATATATATGTTATTATGTGTGGTGGAGATTGATTAGAATAAAGTATTAATATAGTAATATATAACTTTAACATAAGGTTTTAATATATAGTTTAGTTAATATATACATACATACAAACACGTAATCAAACAATAAACATAGAAATATACTGTGATTTTCTTCCCCGCGTCATCTAATTCTTTCCCCGTCGGTGTGCCTCCCTGACGTCCAGCCAGCTTTGCCACCTTCAGCCAGTAGCTCTACAATCTTTCCTCTTCTTCTATGGCGCTGGCATCGACAAGAACAACAAGTGGCCGAACTCCATCTTTTCCGGCCAATTCCCTCTTCCGGCCACCATTCCTCATGGTTCTGGTGCTGTTCAACTCCTTTAACTCCGATGAGCATGAATCCAAGCTTGGTTTGAGCTTTAATCACCCATTTCTTGAGTTTTCTTGATTTTAAGTTTTTGGCTTTTAGGGTTTTTCGATTTTTTTTAAGTTTGATCTTGATGATTCATACAAACTTCCTTCACAAAAGTTGATCTTAGTAGCTTAATCTACATGTCTATATTTTTGTTTTAATTTTTAGAATTTATTTTAATTTTTGTGAATTTTTGAATATTTTATTATTATTTATTGAATTTTCATAAATTAATTTATTAAATTATAAAATATTTGGTGTTATTATAAATTTTTATTAATTTTAATGTTGAGATAATAAATTTTTTGATTTTTATGTAATTTTTATAAATATTTTTATATTATGTCAATATTAGAAAATTAGGTTAAAGTTGGGTTTTTGTTGAAATTATTGGTTAAATATGTGTTTTAGTTAATATTAGTAATATATATGTTGAGAAAATAATTTTTATGCATTTATATAATTTTTATAGAATTTTTGAGTAATATTAGTATATTATGTGTATTTTTGAATTATTAGGGTAATTGTGTACTTTTGTGATACTTATAGTTAAATATTATGTTTTAGTTGGTTTTATAATTATTTAAGGTATTAAAATGATTTTTACAAATTATTTACTATTTTTAACTAATTAATACTAATTTTTGAAAATTGTTTTCAAATAATAGATTATATATTATTTTGGTAATAAAATGGGTTTTTAGTAATTTTTAATATGTATTTAGGCTATTTTAGTTATTTGAATATATAAAGTGAAATTTTATTAATTTTTATTGAATTATCGAGAAATTGGATTTTTAATGATATTATATTATTATTTTGTAATTTTTACGTAATTATTGAGAAAATAATTATTTTTGGTGTTTTAATGTTAAATATAATATATTTTGATATTTTGAAGATATTTATGGCATTTATTGATTTTTAGTATATGTATTGAATTGTGGACCTCAGTTGGGGAATTGTGCAGTTCGGGATTCCAATCGAGGGTTATGTGAATTCCAGTATTTAAAGTGTGTTTTTATTGTAGGACTGACTCTACTTTTTAGTAGAAAGATGTATATTTTATAGAGGAGGTTCTACCAATTTTTCGATAGAATTCTCAAAAAATGTGACATCGAGTCAGTTCTAAATTTTTCTGTCTGTGTTTTGAAATCTTAGATCGAGTCTCTTTAGAGGTTTAAGTTAGAGTTATTCTGATTTATGTTATTATTTTATTGTTTAGTTGCGCCGAGATCGAAGCCTAGTAGACCGGGCCCGTTAAACTAGTCTCGAGGAGCGCAAACCTGTGAGTTGTTATTTTATATGTATATTTCATTTAGGTTGCATGTTTTAGCACATATACATGTTTTAATTGTATTTATTCATAAATTTTTTTTTTAAAATGTTTAGTATACTTTAGGTATATTTTAGATATACTTTAAGTATATTTTTGATATATTTCTAAATAAATGCATGTTTTATCTTCAACATATACCTAGCATGTTTTTAGTATATTATTGGTTTATTTTTGGTATATTTTATGTTTGATTTGAATTTATTTGACATATATATACTTGAAATATACTTAGTTTATTTTAGGTATATTTCTGGTATATATATGGTTTATTTTGTTATTATGAATGACATTATGCATTATTTATTTTTTGAATGTATATTTTATTTTAAATAAAGGATATCGATAGAACGTGCTGCTTATTGGGTAGCACTAGGACCATGTATGTACTGGTGTGATAGATTTAGGGTTGAGTGAGAATCATTTATGGTATTATGATTTGATTGAGAATGATATGATTGATTTCATTGAGATGTGATATGATTGATAGTGTGATTGCTAGAGCTCAGTTGGTCTAGTGTCTTAAGGCCAATCACATTGGCAGTGAGACTGTTGGAGCTCAGTTGACTTAGTGTCTCAAGGCCAGTATACTGTCCATATGGATAAGTGAATTTATTTGGAATTAAGTGAGCCTGTATGGCTAGAGTGATGTCATTGTTGACCGAGGTTGTGATTATATAGGGTTTTATTTGATCCTTCATAAATCTATGGTTTTTCAGTACAATTATATAAAGTGATTTTTAGCATCTGTGTGGATTGCTTGTGTGTGTGTGTGTGTGTATATATTATTATTATTATTATTATTATTATTATTATTATTATTATTATTATTATATACGAATGTTTGATTGCATTTGACATTAGGAAATGCATGTATATATATATTATACTAATTCACTTAGTGAGGTCTGACTCCCCTCAGTTGACATTTCTACAGGAGAGTCTTCTTCTTCAGACCTTAGCATTAGACCCATCTGTCGGATTTCTTCCGTCTCGACTTGTTTATATAAATTACCTACTTAATTTTTATATTGTACTCTAGAAAACTGTAGTAGTCATATTTTGTCTCAGTAGTGAATTGTATTTTATATTTACTATATGTGATTTTAATTCAAAGGCCTTTCTCTAAATATTGTATTAATATATTTTATGTTATGATATGAAAGAGTTTATTATTATTATATTGATTTGAGATTTAATTATGATGCATATGTATTTTATTTTATTTTATTGCATGCTTTTATTTTAAGGCTTGCTACGGGTTTCAGATTCCAAAGAATTCCCGTTCCCTAGCGCCGGTCATGGCCCCTAGTTTCGGTTATGATAGAGAGTTAGGGGAATTGCTAGGTTAGGTCATAAAGAACTTAGACCACTCGACCATGAGAGTAGGCAAGCTCTTCAGGTAGTCATGACTGTAGAGATACAATGGCAAATAATTGCTAAAGAACTTAACGAGTTTGGATTAGAATTTTAATCATGAGAGTAGGTTAAATCCTGATCTTTGCATGCTTAATTGAACTCAACAGAAGCTTTAGGTAAATTAGAGCAATTACCCTTAACTGAATTCTAGGTTAATTAAATTAATGTTGTATTCATGAGTTGATAGGAATAGTGAAACTAGACCTAGACTTTGTGTTTGCAATTAATTGATTTTACTTTCAAAGCTATTAGTCATTTGTTTTCTTTTACCCAATTTATTAAATTGATTTTCTAGCTAAGATAATAAGTAAAGATTGTTAGTAATCAATAGTTAATCCCTGTGGGAATGATAATCCTTTACACTATAACCACAACCGTGCGCTTGCGGGTATTTAAAATGTAATAAGTTTTTGGCGTCGTTGCCGGGGATTGAAATTATTAATATTAAATTAATTTTTGCTTTTCTTAGACTAGTATTCTTTATTTCTTAATTAAATTATTTTTATCTTTATCTGGCAAGTACTTTGTAGTGTATGAACACTCAGTCTAAAAGAGAAAACTTGAAAAAGTTTAACCTTAAGATTGAAAAGCCCTGTAAAAAGAATTGCAAACAAAAGAGGGAAAAAGACAAGAAAATCATGGTAGAGGATCAAATGGTTCAACAAGCTAGGAATTATGCCCTTCAAGAGTACATGATGCCCAACCTTGGAGAAAATCTGAGTAGCATTGTCAAACCGAATGTAGATGCTAACAATTTTGAAATTAAGCTTGCAATCATCCAGATGATTTCTCAATTTCAGTTCAGAGGTCTTTCAATTGAAGATCCTAATGCTCATGTAACTTAGTTCCTAGAAATATGCAACACATTCAAGATGAACGGGGTTAGTTCGAATGCTATCAAACTAAGACTATTTCCCTTTTCTCTAAGGGATAAGGCTAAATTGTGGTTGCACTCTGTCGCACCACAATCAATCACCTCTTGGGATTTTCTATCTAGGGCTTTTCTGAGCAAATATTTCCCACCTAGGAAGACAGTTAAATTCATATAAGAAATTACAAGCTTCGATGAATCTCTTTATGAGGCTTGGGAGCATTTCAAAGACTTGCAAAGACAGTGCCCACACCATAGTGTTCCCCAATGGCTGCTTATTCAAACTTTTTTTCAAATACTCAAAAAGCCGATGAGGATTACCATTGACACTAGAGACCGAAATGCACCGAATAAGGTAGCAGGGATGCATGAATTAGACAGTTGGAACTATTAGTGATATGCACTAGGTCAATCATTTATGATTATGTATTGACTTTCTTATTTTATTAATAAAGAGGTATTATATTATCATTTGATTTTATGATAATTACATGAATGGTTAATTCTTACTAAAGCCATCAAGTATGTGACTTGATAGTAAAACCCTTAGATTAAAATAAGAGTTCTATTCTAATTATCCCTAGCCATTTATTCATTATATGAATATTAAAGTATTAAGGCTAGTATGATGTTGACTGATGGTTATGTTTTACTAATCACAAATATGAGATATTAAGTCAACTCATAGGTACATGATGAGAGATCATGTACTGGATTGACCCACTATGAGAATACTACATAGATTATTGTCATAAGTATTTCTTATCACAGTAATTTTATTTCGGTCCTTTGACCTTGAAATCATCATGGATTTCTACATAGCTATTTTATGTTTTGACACATTCTAACATTGTCTTTAACCGGATGATTAAAAGAATGTTGTTGGATATAAAATTAGTTATGTGAGGAATGTGAGTGATTTAGAAGGAATTTATCCCTCATTAATATGAGAAAGATATCTAAAGGCCGCTTGATGAGATAGACTGAATAAAATGCATGGCCATGCTGAAATGAATTGATAAAGAGTTATCATTTTCAGTCTACTTGGAATCAAGTCATAATATTGAACTATATAAGGATGACATTCTATGCCTTATGTTCAATTAAGATATCATGTGATAAAGGGACAATAAAATTCACTGTAATTAGGTTATGTCGGATTATTGACTTCACATGACTTGGGTAGTCATAATGTCTTGCTAGAGGCCACTTATGGCTTGTAGGCCTATATAGAGATTTAGGCCCACTACCAATGTTATGTGAACCTACAGGGTCACACACTTAGAACAAGCCTAAAACGGATATGGGTTTAATAAGCCCAAAATAAACTCTGTGAAAATAAATAATTAAAGTGTTTTATTTATTTATTTATTTGTTTATTTATTTAAGATAAATGTTATTTTAAATAAATAAATAAGATATTATTTTTGATTTATTTTTAAACAAAATCAGAATATAATAAATGGAAAATTACCAAAAGGTTATTGGTAAGTGAAACCCTAACTTGGAGTCTATAAATATGTTATATTCTCTAGGGTTTCACATACTTGTTTTTGCCTCCAAATTCGTTTTCTTTCCTCTTAGAAAACAAAGACAGAGTTTTTCCTTTTGTTCTTGATTTGTGAGACAGTCAAGAGGTTGCTAGCACACACACTCAAATTCATTTTGTGAAGGGCTGTTCGTGTGGATACCTATAGAGGACGCATCCTTTTGGAGACATCTTGATCCGAACAACCAAGCCAAAAAGCTCAAGGTAAGGTGTCACCGGTGTGAACCTCCTCTCACCCTTCCAGAGAATCTTGCCTCTTCTGCATTTTGGTAAGATTATTAAAAACCCTAGATTTAATCAATTAGTCAAATTACATGGATTTTGGCTTGGGAACGTGATAAAATTTTAATTTTTCCGCTGCGTTTGCATCACGGAACCCAACAGGAACCTCCTTAATACTAAGATAGACATGCTTATAAAGAAGTTGGAGGCTTAAGCAAAAGTGACTAACCCCATGGCAGTTTATTCATGTGTGTATTACGGAGGAGGGCATTCTACCTTAGAGTGCCAAGGGAGTTTTTCACAAGAGACATCAATTGAGTAACTCAATGCGCTCAATAACTTTCAAAGAAACCAAGGTAACCCTTACTCAAATACCTACAATCTGGGTTGGTGAACCATCCTATCTTCTCATGGTCTAACCAAGGAGGGCATAACAATCACCAAGGATTCAAGTCACCAGCTCCCGGGTTCCAATAAAAAGTAGTTTTTCCTCAATAAGAAGAACAAAGGTCAAATATGGAAGTTATGATGGAAAACTTTCTGAAGGACCAGGAAGAATAAAAAGAGGCAATAAAGAACTTAGCTGCTTAAATGGGCCAACTACACACCCATAATAAGATTCTAAAGAATCAAATTGCCTCTCACACCTCGAGTTCAAGGCTAGTTGGGATGTTGCCTAGTCAACCACAAAATCCTAGGGAGCAAGCAAAGGTAGTCACCTTGAGAAGTGGCAAGCAAATTCCCAAAGTTGAACCTAAAGAGAAAGAAGCAATGCCTAAAATTGAAACAAAAGAGAAGCAAACTGAGGCTTTACAAGCAAAGCATGAGGAAAAGAAGGTCATGCTGAAGTGGGTGGAATTGTATACCATAGTCTTTAGGACTCAGTATAGAGCAAGTAGGGTGTCGAACACTCAAGAACTTAGGGTAAATCTTGTATTAACTGGATAGATACTTAGATGGATAGGTAAAATAAAACCAGATTAATAGTAATAATGACTAAAAAAAATAAAGAAATCTAAGCACTAGCTAATTATTAAAATCATAAAACAAAAAAAAAATCTATCTATGGAAGAATCATAAATCAGAACCAAACAAGAACTTTAAACATAGTTATCATAAAACATATTGATTGAAAATTAGTCTATAGTTTTTAAAAGAAAATCTCATTATTGATTAAGGTGTTTCCTCTTAGAGTCTACAAGCACTCTCATTGTATTACAGAGATAAGAGAAAACCATAAAGCATATTATACTAATTATGTCTCCCTTAAAATGAATTCCCTTTACGATTCCTAGCAAAATTACAATCTTAAGTAATCTTAATCACTTTCCACCAAATTACCCTAACTCTCATTGGTGATATATAATTGACAAGTTACATATGATGATTAAGCATACATAACAAAAATAAGCAATAATTGAAATTAAATCATAAAAGATATTCGTCATTATAATTCCTATACAAAAGACTTAGCCTAGATACATGATTAAGAAGCAACAAAAGAAGACTAAATTCAACATAGAAAGAAAGATAAAAAGATAAAAACTTGAATAAGTAAAACTCCCTTCTATGTCTTCTAAAGGATCCTTGATACTTAGGATGATATGCTCTTGCACTTGGCTTTGTCTTCTTCAAATGTTTTTACAATGACTCTTAAAACTAAAAGATAATAGTATTTCTAAAACACTCTATTGATTCATATGTCTCTCTTTAATCTTCTTCTTATTATCCTATTTTTATCTCCCTTTTTTCTTTAGGAAAAAAATGATGCATATATATGACTTGGAAGTTGTTGGAAGTGACTAGAATAGGATTGAACTTGGAAAGGCACCACTTGACATCAAATATCACCTCCCTTTGCAGAATATAGAACTTTAAGGGCATTTTTGTCTATTATATGACTTTATCTTTAGAAATTTCCTTCATGAAAATTGTATAAGATTCCATTATCTTTTTAGAGTAACTTAAATCACCTAATTTGGATGTCTGTAGACAGAGTTATAGCTGAAATATGAAAACTACTCAAACCAGGAAAAGTTGCAAACCTTTAGCAAGAAATTAGTGTGACAACTCATCAAGGCGTGACGACTCATCATAGAGACTCTTGGTGATGACTTGTACATATGGTGATGACTCATAACCCTTCCTTATGATCTAAGCTTGACTCCTTTTGCTTCCTAGCTTGTTCTAATAAACTCCAAGTGTCTTCTAAAGCACATTTAAGCCCTAAATCATGCAAAACTTACATCATGAGTCCTAATCATGAAATAGGTAAAAAAAAATTAATTTAATAACTAAAAAAACACATAAAGCATGTTGAAATGAAATGAAAATAGACCTTAACTAGCCTAAATAACTATGTATATTTGTATTATATCAAATTTCCCCACACTTAAACCTTGCTTGCCCTCAAGCAAGAAAAGATCTAGTATAAAAAAGCAAAGAAAATTTTCATCTCTTCTAAAACAAATGTAGTTGTCTTGTCAAGTTATCTAAAAAATGAAAGAGGTTATAAAAGATAGTTAATCAATCAATCAATCAGAATTCAATGCTCCATAATAATAAAACAAGGAAGTTTCATAGCATAATAAATAAATTCACCAATTTATCTCAATTTACTAAGAATAAAATCTAGAACACAAAGTCAAAGTTCTAACCAAGCTACTTAACCAAAATAGTTATTCTCTAAACTTATGATTTCCTAGAAGTAAAAGCAACCTTGAGACAATGTTAAGCACACATATCAACTCACTCTTTTCATGGCATTTTTAGACATTTTATTCAAATATATATTTTTTGGATGTATTATTTCTGAATGAATGAAAATGAGGAGCAAACACAAATGCACACAACTTACTCAAAATACATCTACTTGCAACATCATACATTCCTTTTCGAATGAATACAACTAAGGAGCATACTCAATTGTACACAACTTACTCAAGATGCATCACATTACAAGCATTATTATCAACATTAATGATTAACCTCAATCAAAATCAATAAACTAAAAAGAACAACTACTTATTAAATATAAGAAGAGAATAAATAATATAAATGCATAATAGCAATAAGAATACCCTAAATGAAAAATGCGACAATGACATATGTAAAATGCAAAACATGCAACACACATAAAACATATAAAACATACAAACAAGATTCTACTTATATACCACCATATACCACTAATATACCACTAATATCACTTCTAATATCCTACTAATATCCTTTCTCTCACACTTAAAAACATGCATTTTCCTTAATGTAATTAAAAATAAAGCAAAGGAAAGGATAGAAGTACTCCCTCAATCATCCGTAGAGGTGGTAGGTGGAGACTCGATCATATAGCAAGAGCGAGTGAAAAATTAATTCAATTTGTACTCCATCTTGCATTACCGATGAGAAAGTTATTGGTTTTGAAATTCCATCTCATTGAGTTGACGCTGTATAGCAATCTGTGTATCCAAAATCTAATCCTAAGTAAGAGGATGTGCACTTGAGGATCCACTAGTGGTACTTTGAATTGGATAAGCTAGGAGAGGAACATCACCGAATGGTGTATATTAGGAAAGTTCCTCCTATAGATCACTCTCCTAGAAAGATTCTTCATAGTATTGCTCCTCAGCTGGTGGTGGTCCTTCAATTCCCCTCTAATAAGAATGGGATCGGGGAGGAATCAAATAAAATGCAACATCCACTACTTCTCCTCTTACAAAATCTTGCTTAGTAAAATAAGAATACTCAACAAAACAAGTATAGTTAGCAAGGTTAACATTCAAAGCTTTTACAATAATGGTAATCAAATGTCCATGAGTCAAAGGTGCATCCTTACAGGAAGCACAAGCTAACAATTGATTAAACACCTAATAGTTCTATCACACTTATTTCTTATTGTGAATGCACTACATTAGAACAAATCCTGTGTAGAAACTCTATTGAATTCAGTTTTATGAAATAGAACACATGCAAGCACTTTATATAGCAACCAATATTTCAAGTCCTTAAATAAATATAGCCTTGCCTTTCCTAGAGTCAAATGGTGTGTGCAAACTAGTAAAAAACATCAAGAATTCATTCAACTTAAAAGATGTTGGGGGATCACACAACCGATCTCTTTTAAAACCAAAGACACGATTCATGAAAGTGTAAGTAAGTTGATGTTTCTTTCCTTGCATGCAAAATTCCAAAATTTATGAATTTTTAGCCTTAACATCCAAAGTAGTATAAAACTCTGTAGTCAATTCAATATTAGCATCTTCATATGTAGAAACAAATTTCTTAAGCCCACATTCAGTCAATAATTGATCAAAAGATTCAAACATACCCACATCATTCAAAAGGGAGTTAAGAGTGTACTTACAACCCAAGATTTCCCTAAACTTGATTATTGTGAACTTGGCACCTTCCTTATGTGTAAGGATTGGAAACTTGGCTTTGTAAGTTTGGAAAAGATCCTCCTCCTCTTGATGTATGGCCTCTTAGAAGATAATCCTCTATTCTTACCCATGATTATAGTCCTGCTTGAATGAATTATAAAGGCAAAAAGAAAATAAAGAGGATGAAAGGATGAACAGTGGTTCGGTTAGGTTTAGAGTGGAGAATAGATGAAGAGAAAGCCAAAGTGTATAAGGAATGAAAGAATAGAAAACATAAAAGAGTAAGAGATGAGAGAAGATAGTTTAAGTAAATGCAAATTCATTAGTATAAGGAGACATGTAAGATTGGGTAGTCAAAAGGGAGTATTTATAAATGTCATAAGGGTGTAAGATGTAAGGGTGTAAGGTTTTGTGAAAAGGTGTGTAAATATGGGAAAGGGTATGCCTATTCTTGGAAAAGAAACAACTTTTCATTTATAAAATATTGTTTAATTTAGGAATAACTAGAATAAGACAAATATATGAACAAATAAGATGTGTAATATATATAAAAATAATGAAATTAAGCTATGATAATTAAAAACATATAAGAATGCATTTATAGGTAGGATGTATATAGGTGTACGAGTTGTCAATATGGTGACGACTCTTCACCTTAACTCTTTATGACGAGTCATATGCACGTGACGACTCATCACCAATAGGTGCTATTACAAGTCGTCATCACGTGACGACTCGTCACCTTAGGTCTCTATTACGACTCGTCAATGAGTGACAAGTCATGACAGTATGTGCTATTGCGAGCATATGTGGTGCCTAACTAGACATAATTGATAATGCAATGAATATATGTAAAAATATATAAAAATAGAATAGAAAACTAATCATAGACTAAATGTATACTAATAATAAATATACTAATTAAAGAAATGTGGGTGAATTAGTGAAAGTAATTATCATAAAATAAAAGAAAAATATGTAAATCATACCTTGCTAAATTTTGAAAGTCTATAGCTTGACCTTACCATACTTTAATTAGGGTGTAGATAGAGAGATAGAGCAACTCAGATCAATTGTATCATCGATCAAGTAGGGCTTGAGATGATGTCCATTTACTTTAAAAATTTGCCCCTTTGTATTAGCAAGATCAACTACTCCATGAGGATAAACCTTGACAACTTTAAATGGACCTGTACATCATGACTTTAACTTTCCTGAAAATAATATGAGTATTGAATTAAAAAGGAGAATAAGCTCACCTTCATGAAACTCCTTTTTAGATAAATGCTTATCATGCCACAGCTTAGTACGATCTTTATATAACTTGCATTCTCGTAAGCATTCATTCTTAACTCATTTAATTCATTAAACTGAAGTAACCTTTTCTTACTAGCCTTCTTTAAATCAAAATTCAAAGCCCTTGTTGCCTAATATGCTGTCACGACCCAAAACAGGGGCCATGACCGGCGCTAGGGAACGGGAATTCTTTCGAATCCGGAACCCGTAGCAAGCCTAAAAATAAAATAAATCATGCAATAATAACAATAATAATATTATATGTAGCGGAAATGAAAATCATAAATATCATAATATTATTTACATCAACTGGATTTAAATCAAATCTCATCTCATAGATATATAAATCTTTAAATACAAATCCAGTTTCAATATAATACATCTCTTTAAATAAAATACATGAAATCCCACACTTTAATTCACAACTACTGCAGTGTCTAGATTATAAAAATAAGACTCAAGTAGATAATTTACACAAAGAAGCCGGGGCGGAAGAAATCCGGCGTATCGACCTACTACTGAGGTCTGAAGAAGTTGACTCTCCTGAAAAATAGTCAACGGAGGGGAGTCAGACCTCATTGAGTGAATTACTATAATATATATACATACACACTAAATAATAATGCATACAGTCAATAGTATATATCTAATATATATATACAGGCAATTACACACAAATGCAATAAAATCATTTTATATATTTTATCTCAAAATCATCTTTTATGAAGGATCACATAGAACCCTAGAATATCGCAACCTCAAAAATAGTGTTAGACAACACTCTAGCCACATAGGCTCACTTATTCCAAATATATCCACTTAATCCATTTGGACAGTAGACTGGCCCCGAGACACTAAGTCAACCGAGATCCAGCAGTCTGACTGCCAGTGTGATTGGCCCCGAGACACTTGGTCAACCGAGCTCTAGCAATCACACCCACAAACCACATCTCACACATATCAATAATCACATCAAATCAATATCCACAAATAAGTTAGTATTATAGCCTAAATACTATAGGCGTACCGGTACGTACTCGGTCCTAGTGCTGCCCACTAGGTAGCACGTTCTATCGATATCCTTCATTAATAATATAAATCATTCATTCACAAAAATAAATGATGCATGAATTTAAATGAAATAACAATATAAACCATATATATACCAGAAATATACCAAAAGTAAACCAGGTATATTTCGAGTATATATACGTCAAATGAATTCAATCAAATTATAAATTAAGTTGGAAATATATTTAAAAACATTTTAAATATATTTTATTTACAAAACATGCATATAATTTAATATATACCAAAAATAAACCAAAAATATACTTAATATAAACTTAAGAAATAATCAAATTATTTATGCATATTTAATCAACATAAAACATGCATTTCTAAATCATGCATCCTAAGCATATATATATAGTATAGTAACTCACCTAGTGCGCTCCACGAGATGGGTCCGACGTGCCTGGTCCACTAGCCCTCGGTCTCGGTGCAACTAAACAAACAATAAATAATCGACATCAGAATAACCCTAACAGAAATCCTAGAATTTAATCTAGAGTATTAAACACAGAATCAGAAATTAGGGTTCGACTGGATATCACGTTTTACGAGAATTCTACCAAAAATTCGACAGAACCTCCCCTGTAAAATGGACATCTCTCTACTCAAAAGAGTAGAGCCGACCCTGCAAGGAAATACACTTCAAAATACAAGCTCAACACAAATCCACAACCCCTCGGTCGGACTCCAAACTACAGTCTACCGACCGGGGGTCCACAAACACAGAACAATTCTAAAAATACCAAAAATATCCTTATAACATAGAAATTCATTTTATACTTAAAAATTACATAATTAACCTTTAAACACTATAAAAACCGATAAAATCTCATTTTATTAGAAAAACCATATATTATATATATAATTGAAAATAATTTACGAAAAATAGTTTTTATAAGTTAAAAATACCAAATAATTTGTAGAAATCATTTTTATACCTTAAATAACTATTAAAACCAATTAAATTACATTTTTAGCCAATTTAGGGTAAAATTACCAAAATACCCCTATATATATAAATATACTTAAATTACTTCAAAAAATTCACCAAAAATCATACAATTATCCAAAATTAATTTTCCCAACATATTTATCAATAATATCAATAATTAAACCCAATTATCCAATTAATTTCAAATAAAAACACATTTAACCTAATTTTTCCAAAATTACATAAACTCAAATAATTCAAAATAAATACTTAGAAATTCATAAAAATTCCAAATAAATTCCTATAATTCATTTCAACACCTAATTTAACCATAAAACACAATTTCATAATTTAAATAATTAATTTCCAAAAATTAGAAAATAATATTAAAATATCCAAAAATACCCAAAAATCCAAAAAATCTCCAAAAATTCTACAAAAATTCATACATGTATATTGAGCTACTAGTATCAACATTTGTGAAGGGAGTTTTCATGAATCAATCTATTTGAAGCTCAAAAAAATAAAAAACCCTAATGTGACCAAAATTAAAAATTCGAAACCTAAGCAATTCTAGACCATTTAAGCTCAAACCAAAGCTAGAATCACACTCACCGGAGCTCAAGGAGAAGAAAGAGACCAGCGGTGTCAAAAATGGTGATCGAAAATGGGAGGAACGGCAAAGGGATGATTTCGGCCAAAAAATGGAAAATGGGGCTGCCGCCGCCGGGGAAGGGAGCTGCTGGCAGCGGGGGACGGCTGGGAACGGCGGTGGCAAGCCGGGAGGCACACCGACGGTAGGTGACCGGAGTTGCAGACGGTGAGGGGTGGGGTGGGTGGTCAGGCGCGGGAGGGAAAGAAGAAGAAGAAAAAGAAAAAGAAAAAGAAAGAAAAGAAAAAGAAAAGAAAAAGAAAAAAGAAAAAAAAAAAGAAAAAAGAAGAAAAAAAAAATAAAAAAAAAATAATAATAAAATAATAATAAAAATAATTTTAATAATTTAATAATAAATAAAATAATTAAATAACAATAAATTAATAAACAAATAATAAAAATATTAGGGTAATATATATTAAACCCTAATTAAATAAATATATACACATAGGCTTTATTTAGTAATTTAAAAATACGCATGAGTTCATGCAAGTCCGAAAATATATTTAAAATAATTAATATTAAAATATTTACGTGAAAATTTCTCCGAAAATGCAAGTCCCGGGAAAATTTTACGTAAAACGCTGTAAATAATACACAGTAATTAAAATAGGTTTTAAATACACATCAACTTGTAAAAATATCATATATATACATTCAAAATTTATTAACACTGTATATCCCGGTACAGTGTAAAAATATTTAAAAACACTGGATATTACAGTCTTCCCCCCTTACAAGAAATCGTCCCCGAATTCCAGAAAACAAGATCAAGAAGGAAAGAGATACAGGTAAGAAGCTCGCATCTCAGCTTTAGTCTACCACGTATGCTCCTCGACTCTGTCGCTACGCCACAGAACCTTGACCATCGGAATCTGCTTCGATCGCAACTGTCGAACTTGATAATCAACGATCGCCACAGGTTCTTCCACAAACGTCAAATCTTCACTCACTTCTACACTGTCAGGCTGCAACACATGTGAAGGGTCTGAGATATACTTCCTCAACATCGAGATATGAAATACTGGATGCACCTGTGACATACTCGGAGGCAAATCCAACCGATATGCAACAGTGCCAACTCTCTCCAAAATCTCAAACGGTCCAATATATCTCGGTGCTAACTTACCCTTCCTACCAAATCTCATCACACCCTTCATCGGAGATACCTTCAGAAAAATAAAATCTCCAACCTGAAACTCCACATCTCTGCGCCTAGGATCCGCATAACTCTTCTGTCTACTAACTGCGGTCTCTAATCTTCGCTTAATCACGGTGACTTTCTCTGCAGCATCCTGAACCATCTCAGGTCCAGTCAAAACTCTCTCACCAATCTCATCCCAACTCAACGGGGATCTACACTTCCTTCCATACAACGCCTCATACGGTGCCATGCGAATACTGCTATGGTAGCTGTTATTATATGCAAACTCAACGAGTGACAAATGATCATCCCAGCTACCTCCTAAATCCAGAACACACATCCTCAACATATCTTCCAGTGTCTGGATCATCCTTTCAGATTGGCCATCTGTCTGAGGATGAAAAGCAGTACTAAAATCCAACCTAGTGCCCATCGCTTCCTACAACTTCTGCCAAAAACGAGAAGTAAACACCGAACCTCTATCTGACACAATGGACACAGGTACTCCATGAAGGCACACAATATGCTTCACGTACAACTTCGCCAATCTAGCAACTGAATATGTGGCTTTCACAGGCAAGAAACGTGCAGACTTCGTCAATCTGTCTACAATCACCCAGATGGAATCGTATCCATCCTTCGAACGAGGTAAACCGACCATAAAATCCATAGCTATCCTTTCCCACTTCCACTCGGGAATAGGAAGAGGCTAAAGCTTCCCAGAAGGCTTCTGATGTTCGGCTTTCACTTGCTGACACGTCAAACACTTAGTAACATAATCAGCGACATCTTTCTTCAATCCGTCCCACCAGTATAGATCTCTGATACTGTGGTACATCTTAGTAACACCTGGATGAACGCTGTAAGCTATAGAATGTGCTTCCTCTAGGATCTCTTCTCTTAAATCATCCATATCAGGAACACACATTCTACCACTGATCCACAACACACCATCATCATCAAGTGTGAAATCAGTGAACTTCCCTGCTCGAACATTCTTTGCAAGCTCTTCCAGAATAGGATCTCGGCTCTGAGCTGCTTTAATCCTATCCCTCAGTACAAATCATACTTTAAACTGAGCTAGTAGTCCACCTGATCTACTAATCTTCATCATCAGACCTTGATCCACCATCAGATGCAATTGCTGGATCAATGGTCTCCTCTCAACACCGATGTGAGCAAGACTACCTGAGGACTTCCTACTCAAGGCATCTGCTACCACATTAGCTTTACCTGGATGATATAAGATCTCACAATCATAATCCTTCAACAATTCCAACCATCTTCTCTGCCTCAAATTCAAATCTCGCTGCTGAAAAATGTACTTAAGGCTCTTGTGATCAGTAAATATCTCACAAGTCACCCCGTACAAATAATGTCTCCAAATCTTCAAAGCAAAAATCATTGCAGCCATCTCAAGATCATGTGTAGGATAGTTCTGCTCATGCTTCTTCAATTGCCTTGAAGCATAGGCTATCACCCTTCCATTCTGCATCAATACACAACCAAGACCAATTCTAGAAGCATCACAGTAAACTGTGAACTTATCCACACTATTAGGTAAAGCTAACACTGGCGCTGTGGTTAACTTCTCTTTCAACAACTGAAAACTATTCTCACAAGCTTATGACCACTCGAATCTAACATTCTTCTGAGTCAAGCGAGTCATAGGGGCTGCTATCCTGGAAAAATCCTGCACAAACCGCCTATAATACCCGGCTAAATCCAGAAAACTCTGAATCTCTGTGACAGAAGTAGGTCTAGGCCATTCAGACACTGCCTCAACCTTTTGTGGATCAACCTGAATACCTTCTTTAGACACTACGTGTCCAAGAAAAGAAACACTCTCCATCCAGAAATCACACTTCGAGAATTTAGCATAAAGCTGATGATCTCTCAATGTCTATAGTACAATCCTCAAGTGATATACATGCTCTTCCATACTCCTAGAATATACCAGTATATCATTGATGAAGACTATTACAAACTGATCCATATACGGTCTGAATACCCTGTTCATCAAGTCCATAAAAGCTGCTGGTGCATTAGTCAAACCAAAAGACATCACCAGAAACTCATAATGGCCATATCGAGTGCGGAACGCTGTCTTAGGAATATCAGATTCACTGATACGCAGCTGATGATAACCCGACCTCAAGTCAACCTTGAAAAAGAATTGTGCACCCTGTAGCTGGTCAAATAAATCATCTATCCTCGGGAGAGGATACTTGTTCTTCATTGCCACCTTATTCAGCTCTCTGTAGTCAATGCATAGTCTTAGGGTACCATCCTTCTTCTTCACAAACAGGACTGGTGCACCCCAATGACAAACACTAGGTCTGATAAAACCTTTATCCAACAACTCTTGCAACTGCTCCTTCAACTCTTTCAACTCTGCAGGAGCCATTCGATAGGGTGGCATAGATATAGGAGTAGTACCTGGAACCACATCTATACATAACTCAATCTCTCTGTGAGGTGGTAAACCTGGCAACTCCTTGGGAAAAACATAAGGAAACTCACAAGCAACCGGAACATCTGTGAGCGACAACTTCTCCACTGACGTATCCCTGACCAATGCCAAATATCCCTGACATCCTTTCCTCAACAACTTCATAGCCGTAATAGCAGAAATAAGATTCTGAGGTGCTGAACTCCTATCACCCACAAACTTAAACTCTTCTTCACCAGGAATTCTAAAAGTCACCTCCTTATTCCTGCAATCTACCACGACGAAGTGCTGAGACAACCAATCCATTCCCAAAATAACATCAAACTCCATCACATCCAACAAAATCAAATCAGCGAGTAATTCTCTATCTCCCACGAGAACTGGACAACCAGAAAGAACAATATCGGTGTCCAAAGAATCGCTCAGAGGAGTGGCAACGGACAAAGGAAAAGCCATCCTCGAAGCTTGCCAACAAGATTTAGAAGCAAAAACAGGAGAAATGAATGAATACGTGGCACCCGAATCAAACAAAACCCATGCATCCAGGTAACAAACAGAAACAATACCTGCCACGACTGCATTAGATGCCTGAGCATCCTGCTGAGTGAGATGGAAAACTCTGGCCTGACCTCGACCTCCCTACTGACTGGTAGAAGCCTGGCCAACACCTCTGGCACCTCCTCTAGTACCTCTACCATGACTCTGCTGTGGAACAAACTGAGTGGAACTCTGATGCTGGGCTGGTGGCAACTGAAATGGCACGGGTGCAGCACTAGCAATCGACTGCTGTGGGAATCATGGAATCTGCTGCTGCTGATAACCGGAATAAGGACACGATCTGGCAAAATGTCCTGTCTGCCCGCATCTGAAGCATGTCAGTGGTGTCAGATAACACGGTCCCTGATGGACTCTACCACACGTCTGACAAACACTGGCCGCTGATCCAGAACTGCGACCACTGCTGCTGCTCGAAGCACCTGACCCGAATCTGAACGATCTACGCTGACCTCCATGGCCATGTCTACTGCTCCGATGCACTCGCTGCTGCTGTCTCTGACTCTGCTGAGTCGAACCTCGCTGCTGACTACTCGATCCAACATGAAAACTCGAATACGGAGTAGCCTGCAATCCACTCGACTGAACTCCTAGCTGGTAATAATCAGTCATCGCTCCCTGCCTAACTAGCCTCAGCTCAATCTCCTTGGCTAACTCAATCACAGACTCTAGAGTAAGGCCTCCTATAGGCATACCAGCAAAAGCTGAACCCAAACTGGTAACATACGTAGTAACCGCGAAATACTGATCTCGCATCAGATCCTCAACATATCTACCCAAACGGAGAAACTCTCAGGTGTACTCCTCTACTAATCGATCACCGCGAGAAATACTGGTCAGTCGAAGACGATAGCTCAAACGAAGAGGCTCTGGACAGAATCTCCTCATAAACCGCTCTCGGAACTGGGCCTAGGTCATCGTCATCATATAAGGCTGGATCATCTGAATGAACCAATCTAAGGCTGGTCCCTCAACAGATAACTCGACGATCATGATCCGCTGGTACTCGGTGTGAGCAGTCCGAGTCCTAGTCTCAATCGCATGCAGAAAATATAACGGATTGAAAGTACCATCGAACGCAATCCTGCCAACTCGGGCATAGAACAAAGCTACCTCAGGGTCAGACGTACCCTGCTGATAGGCAGGCTGAACAGGCTGAACAACTGGAGGAACAGGAACATCAAATTCAGGCTCAACAGGCTCCTCGTCCTGTAACTCTCTCTGCCTACGGCGACCTGCCGCTCCTCGAGGTCTACCTCTGCCACGACCTCTATGTCTAACTGGTTGCTCAAGAGGTAAAACCTCATCCTGAAAAGACTCATCATCCTCGGCCTCAACGACCGGTGGTGCGACACGCGCTCGCCTCCTCATACTGAAAAGACAAATGGAAAGATTCAAACAAAACAAACAACGGAGGAATAACGCTGAAAACTAAGCAAGGAATACTTATCAAGACGTACTCGAACCTAATACACTGCAGTAGTTACCAAAAGAAAACACAACTTTAAAACTAGGGCCACAACTCACATAACTAAGCCCTGACACAGAACTCTGCTCTGATACCAACTTTGTCACGACACAAAACAGGGGCCATGACCGGCGCTAGGGAACGGGAATTCTTTCGAATCCGGAACCCGTAGCAAGCCTAAAAATAAAATAAATCATGCAATAATAACAATAATAATATTATATGCAGCGGAAATGAAAATCATAAATATCATAATATTATTTACATCAACTGGATTTAAATCAAATCTCATCTCATAGATATATAAATCTTTAAATACAAATCCAGTTTCAATATAATACATCTCTTTAAATAAAATACATGAAATCCCACACTTTAATTCACAACTACTGCAGTGTCTAGATTATAAAAATAAGACTCAAGTAGATAATTTACACAAAGAAGCCGGGGCGGAAGAAATCCGGCGTATCGACCTGCTACTGAGGTCTGAAGAAGTTGACTCTCCTGAAAAATAGTCAACGGAGGGGAGTCAGACCTCACTGAGTGAATTACTATAATATATATACATACATACTAAATGATAATGCATACAGTCAATAGTATATATCTAATATATATATACAGGCAATTACACACAAATGCAATAAAATCATTTGATATATTTTATCTGAAAATCATCTTTTATGACGGATCACATAGAACCCTAGAATATCGTAACCTCGAAAATAGTGTTAGACAACACTCTAGCCACATAGGCTCACTTATTCCAAATATATCCACTTAATCCATTTGGACAGTAGACTGGCCCCGAGACACTAAGTAAACCGAGCTCCAGCAGTCTGACTGCCAGTGTGATTGGCCCCGAGACACTTGGTCAACCGAGCTCTAGCAATCACACCCACAAACCACATCTCACACATATCAATAATCACATCAAATCAATATCCACAAATAAGTTAGTATTATAGCCTAAATACTATAGGCGTACCGGTACGTACTCGGTCCTAGTACTGCTCACTAGGTAGCACGTTCTATCGATATCCTTCATTAATAATATAAATCATTCATTCACAAAAATAAATGATGCATGAATTTAAGTGAAATAACAATATAAACCATATATATACCAGAAATATACCAAAAGTAAACCAGGTATATTTCAAGTATATATACGTCAAATGAATTCAATCAAATTATAAATTAAGTTGGAAATATATTTAAAAACATTTTAAATATATTTTATTTACAAAACATGCATATAATTTAATATATACCAAAAATAAACCAAAAATATACTTAATATAAACTTAAGAAATAATCAAATTATTTATGCATATTTAATCAACATAAAACATGCATTTCTAAATCATGCATCCTAAGCATATATATATAGTATAGTAACTCACCTAGTGCGCTCCACGAGACGGGTCCGACGGGCCTGGTCCACTAGCCCTCGGTCTCGGCGCAACTAAACAAATAATAAATAATCGACATCAGAATAACCCTAACAGAAATCCTAGAATTCGATCTAGAGTATTAAACACAGAATCAGAAATTAGGGTTCGACTGGATATCACGTTTTACGAGAATTCTATCGAAAATTTGGCAGAACCTCCCCTGTAAAACGGACATCTCTCTACTCAAAAGAGTAGAGCCGACCCTGCAAGGAAATACACTTCAAAATACAAGCTCAACACAAATCCACAACCCCTCGATTGGACTCCAAACTACAGTCTACCGACCGGGGTCCACAAACACAGAACAATTCTAAAAATACCAAAAATATCCTTATAACATAGAAATTCAGTTTATACTTAAAAATTACATAATTAACCTTTAAACACTATAAAAACCGATAAAAACTCATTTTATTAGAAAAATCGTATATTATATATATAATTGAAAATAATTTACGAAAAATAGTTTTTATTAGTTAAAAATACCAACTAATTTGTAGAAACCATTTTTTTACCTTAAATAACTATTAAAACCAATTAAATTACATTTTTAGCCAATTTAGGGTAAAATTACCAAAATACCCCTATATATATAAATATACTTAAATTACTTCAAAAAATTCACCAAAAATCATAAAATTATCCAAAATTAATTTTCTCAACATATTTATCAATAATATCAATAATTAAACCCAATTATCCAATTAATTTCAAATAAAAACACATTTAACCTAATTTTTCCAAAATTACATAAACTCAAATAATTCAAAATAAATACTTAGAAATTCATAAAAATTCCAAATAAATTCCTATAATTCATTTTAACACCTAATTTAACCATAAAACACAATTTCATAATTTAAATAATTAATTTCCAAAAATTAGAAAATAATATTAAAATATTCAAAAATACCCAAAAATCCAAACAATCTCCAAAAATTCTACAAAAATTCATACTTGTAGATTGAGCTACTAGGATCAACATTTGTGAAGGTAGTTTTCATGAATCAATCAATTCAAAGCTCAAAAAAATCAAAAACCCTAATGTGACCGAAATTAAAAATTCGAAACCTAAGCAATTCTAGACCATTTAAGCTCAAACCAAAGCTAGAATCATACTCACCAGAGCTAAAGGAGAAGAAAGTTACCGGCGGTGTCGAAAACGATGGGCGAAAATGGGAGAAACAGCAAAGGGACGATTTCGGCCAAAAAATGGAAAATGGGGCTGCCGGCGCCGGGGAAGGGAGCTGCTGGCGACGGGGGACGGCTGGGAATGGCGGTGGCAAGCCGGGAGGCACACCGATGGTAGGTGACCGGAGTTGCAGACGATGAGGGGTGGGGTGGGTGGTCGGGCGTGGGAGGGAAAGAAGAAGAAGAAGAAGAAAAAGAAAAAGAAAGAAAAGAAAAAGAAAAGAAAAAGAAAAGAAAAAGAAAAAAGAAAAAAAAAAAGAAAAAAGAAAAAGAAAAAAATAAAATAAAATAAAATAATAATAAAAATAATTTTAATAATTTAATAATAAATAAAATAATTAAATAACAATAAATTAATAAACAAATAATAAAATATTAGGGTAATATATATTAAACCCTAATTAAATAAATATATACACATAGGCTTTATTTAGTAATTTAAAAATACGCATGAGTTCATGCAAGTCCGAAAATATATTTAAAATAATTAATATTAAAATATTTAAGTGAAAATTTCCCCGAAAATGCAAGTCCCGGGAAAATTTTTCGTAAAACACTGTAAATAATACACAGTAATTAAAATAGGTTTTAAATATACATCAACTCGTAAAAATATCATATATATACATTCAAAATTTATTAACACTGCATATCCCGGTACAGTGTAAAAATATTTAAAAACACGGGATATTACATATGCCTTATGCTTTAATTCAACAGGAGATGACATGACTTCCTGTAAACTAATTGGTAAGGAGTAAGGCCAATTGGGGTTTTAAAGGTTGTCCTATATGCCTATAAAGCATCATCAAGCTTTAATGCCCCATCCTTCTGTGAAGAAGACACTGTTTTCTCTAGGATCCACTTAATCTCTCTATTATTAATCTCAACTTGCCCACTTATTTGTAGGTGATGTGGAGTAGCAACCTTGTGTGTTACTCCATACTTCTTTAAGAGAGCCTCAATCATATAATAACAAAAATGGGAACCTCTATCACTAATCAATGCCTTAGGAATACCAAACCTAGGAAAAATAGTTCTCTTAAGCATCCTCTTGACCACTTTAGCATCATTAGTAATGGTTGGAAATGCTTCCACCTATTTTGAAACATAATCCACCATGACCAAAATATACTTATAGCCTAAAGAACTAGGAAATAGACCCATGAAATCTATACCTTAAACATCGAGGAGCTCAACTTCAAGGATTCCTTTTAAAGGCATCTCATGTTTCCTAGTGATATTACCCATTCTTTGACATCTATCACATGTAAGAACAAACTCTCTAGCATATTTAAATAAAGTTGACCACCAAAAACTAGATTGTAGTACCTTACATGCCATTTTTGTTGCACCGAAGTGTCCTCCAACATCTAAGGAATGATAATTGTAATATCCCGTGTTTTTAAATATTTTTACAATGTATCGGGATATGCAGTGTTAATAATTTTTGTATATATCTTACGATATTTTTACGAGTTGATATGTATTTAAAACCTATTTTAATTACTGTGTCTTATTTATAGTGCTTTACGTAAAATTTTCCCGGGACTTCTATTTTCGGGGAAATTTTTACGTAAATAATTTATTATTAATTATTTTAAATATATTTTCGGACTTGCATGAACTCATATGTATTTTTAAAATATTAAACACCGTGTATACATGTAATTATTTATTTAATTAGGGTTTAATATTACCCTAATATTTTATTAATTATTTATTAGTTTTATTGTTATTTAATTATTTTATTTAGTATAAATTATTAAAATATTAAATTTTATGTGTGTGGTGTATATTTAATGTGTGTAATTTAATATTATTTTAATATATAGTATAAAGTATATATATATACATATAATATGTCAAAAATCAAGTTTTTTTAGAAAATTACCATTTTGCCCCCGAGTGCCTCCTTCTTCCCCCGATTTGCTTCGCTCGCCGTTTCGGTCGCTGCCTTGCCGTTCCTTTGCCGTGGGAGTGCCGTCCGGTGTGCCACCACCTTCCCCAGCCTCTTCCGTCGCCTGTGGTAGCCGTTTTCGGCGTCTGGAAGTGGATTTTGGCCGGAAAAGTCGAATTTCCTTCCACCGTCAATCACATCGATTCCGGCCACCATTTTTGACACCGCCAGTCTCTTTCTTCTCCTTGAGCTCCAGTGAGTGTGATTCTAGCTTTGGTTTGAGCTTAAATGGTCTAGAATTGCTTAGGTTTCGAATTTTCCAATTCGGTCACATTAGGGTTTTTGATTTTTTTGAGCTTTGAATTGATTGATTCATGAAAACTACCTTCAAAAAAATGTTGATCCTAGTAGCTTAATCTACATGTATGAATTTTTGTGGAATTTTTGGAGATTTTTGGATTTCTGGGTATTTTTGAATGTTTTAATATTATTTTCTAATTTTCGGAAAGTAATTATTTAAATTATGAAATTGTGTTTTATGGTTAAATTAGGTGTTGAAATGAATTATAGGAATTTATTTGGAATTTTTATGAATTTCTATGTATTTATTTTGAATTATTGAAGTTTATGTAATTTGGGAAATTAGGGTTAATTGTGTTTTAAATTGAAATTAATTGGTTAATTGAGTTTAATTATTGATATTATTGATAAATATGTTGAGAAAAATTAATTTTGGATAATTGTGTAATTTTTGGTGAATTTTTGAAGTAATTTAAGTATATTTATATATATAGGGGTATTTTAGTAATTTTACCCTAAATTGGCTAAAAATGTAATTTAACTGGTTTTAATAGTTATTTAAGGTATAAAAATGGTTTCTACAAATTATTTGGTATTTTTAACTAATTAAAACTATTTTTCGTAAATTATTTTCAATTATATATATAATATACGGTTTTTCTAATAAAATGAGTTTTTATCGGTTTTTACAGTGTTTTAAGGTTAATTATGTAATTTCTACTTGTAAAATGAATTTCTATATAATAAGGATATTTTTGGTATTTTTGGAATTGTTCTGTGTTTGTGGACCCCGGTCGGTAGACTGTAGTTTGGAGTCCGACCGAGGGGTTGTGGTTGAGTGTTGAGCTTGTTTTTTGAAGTGTGTTTCTTTGCAGGGTCGGCTCTACTCTTTTGAGTAGAGAGATGTCCGTTTTACAGGGGAGGTTCTGCCGGATTTTCGGTAGAATTCTCATAAAACATGATATCCGGTTGAACCCTGATATCGATTCTATGTTTAATACTCTAGATCGAATTCTAGGATTTCTGTTAGGTTTATTCTAATGTCCTGTCGTTATTTGTTTGTTTAGTTGTGCCGAGACCGAGGGCTAGTGGACCCAGGCCCGTCGGACCTGTCTCGTGGAACGCACTAGGGTGAGTTACTATACTATATATAAATGCTTTAGGATGCATGATTTAGAAATATATGTTTTATTTTGATTAAAATGCATAAATAATGTGATTTTTATTTAAGTATATTTTTGGTGTATTTTCGGTATATATTAAATTATTTTCATATCTTATTAATAAATTATATTTAAAATGTTTTTAAATAAATTTCTAGCTTAAACTGTAATTTGATTGAATTTATTTGACATATATATACTCGAAATATATCTGGTTTACTTTTGGTATATTTCTAGTATATATATGGTTTATGTTGTTATTTTATTGAAATTCATGCATCATTTATTTTGTGAATGAATGTTTTATATTTATTGATGAAGGATATCAATAGAACGTGCTACCTAGTGGGCAGCACTAGGACCGAGTACGTACCGGTATGCCTATAGTATTTAGGCTATATTACTAACTTATTTATGGATATTGATTGGTTATGATTATTTGATGTGTGAGATATGGTTTGGGGGTGTGATTGCTGGAGCTCGGTTGACCAAGTGTCTCGAGGCCAATCACACTGGCAGTCAGACTGCTGGAGCTCGGTTGACTTAGTGTCTCGGGGCCAGTCTACTGTCTAAATGGAATAAGTGGATATATTTGGAATAAGTGAGCCTGTATGGCTAGAGTGTTGTCTAACACTATTTCCGAGGTTGCGATATCATAGGGTTCTATTTGATCCTTCATAAAAGATGATTTTCAATAAAATATATATGTAATATCCCGTGTTTTTTAAACATTTTTATACTGTATCGGGATATGCAGTGTTAATAATTTTTGTATATATATCTTACGATATTTTTACGAGTTGATATGTATTTAAAACCTATTTTTAATTATTGTGTCTTATTTACAGTGCTTTACGTAAAATTTTCCCGGGACTTGCATTTTCGGGGAAATTTTCATGTAAATAATTTATTATTAATTATTTTAAATACATTTTCGGACTTGCATGAACTCATACGTATTTTTAAATTACTAAACACCGTATATGTGTGCAATATTTATTTAATTAGGGTTTAATATATATTACCCTAATATTTTATTATTTATTTATTAATTTATTGTTATTTAATTATTTTATTTATTATTAAATTATTAAAATATTAAATTATATGTGTGGATGTGAAATTTTTCAAATATTTTATTAAAAATTTTATTTTTTATTTTTTATTTTTTTTTCTTTTTTCTTTTTTTTTTCTTTTTTTTTTCTTTTCTTTTCTTTTCTTTTTTTTTCTTCTTCTTCTTCCTTTTCCCTCCCGCGCCCAACCACCCTTCCCCCACCGCTGCAAATCCCCAACCACCTACCATCGGTGTGCTTCCTAGCTTGCCACCGCCGTCCCCCGCCGCCAGCAGCCTCCTTCCCCTACGCCGACAGCCTCTTTTCTTCCATTTTGGTCGAAATCCTTCTCCTCGCCGTCGATGACGATTCCGACCACCATTTTCGACACCGCTGATCTCTTTCTTCTCCTTGAGCTTCGGTGAGTGTGATTCTAGCTTTGGTTTGAGCTTAAATGGTCTAGAATTGCTTAGGTTTTGATTTTTCCAATTCGGTCACATTAGGGTTTTTTGATTTTTTTGAGCTTCGAATTTATTGATTCATGAAAACTCCCTTCAAAAATGTTAATCCTAGTAGCTTAATCTACATGTATGAATTTTTATGGAATTTTTGGAGATTGTTTGGATTTTTGGGTATTTTTGAATATTTTAATATTATTTTCTAATTTTTGGAAATTAATTATTTAAATTATGAAATTTTTTTTTATGGTTAAATTAGGTGTTGAAATGAATTATAGGAATTTATTTGGAATTTTTATGAATTTTTAATTATTTATTTTGAATTATTTGAGTTTATGTAATTTTGGGAAAATTAGGTTAAATGTGTTTTTATTTGAAATTAATTGGTAATTTTACCCAAAATTGGCTAAAAATGTAATTTAATCGGTTTTAATAGTTATTTAAGGTATAAAAATGATTTCTACAAATTATTTGGTATTTTTAACTAATTAAAACTATTTTTCGTAAATTATTTTCAATTATATATATAATATACAGTTTTACTAATAAAATGAGTTTTTATTGGTTTTTTACAGTGTTTTGAGGTTAATTATGTAATTTCTACCTATAAAATGTATTTCTATGTTATAAGGATATTTTTGGTATTTCTAGAATTGTTCTGTGTTTGTGGACCCCGATCGGTAGACTGTAGTCTGGAGTCCGACCGAGGGGTTGTGGTTGAGTGTTGAGCTTGTTTTTCGAAGTGTATTTCTTTGCAGGGTCGGCTCTACTCTTTTGAGTAGAGAGATGTCTGTTTTATAGGGGAGGTTGTGTCGAATTTTCGATAGAATTCTCGTAAAACGTGATATCTGGTCGAACCCTGATATCGATTCTATGTTTAATACTCTAGATCGAATTCTAGGATTTTCTGTTAGGTTTATTCTAATGTTTGTCGTTATTGTTTGTTTAGTTGCGCCGAGACCGAGGGCTAGTGGACCAGGCCCGTCGGACCCGTCTCGTGGAGCGCACTAATTTGTGAGTTACTATACTATATATATGTGCTTTAGGATGCATAATTTTAGAAATATATGTTTTATTTTGATTAAATATGCATAAATAATGTGATTTGTATTTAAATATATTTTTGGTATATATTAAATTATATGCATGTTTTATCAATAAATTATATTTAAAATGTTTTCAAATAGATCTCTAGTTTATTTTGTAATTTGATTGAATTTATTCGACGTATATATACTCGAATTATACCTGGTTTATTTTTGGTATATTTCCAGTATATATATGGTTATATTGATATTTTATTGAACTTCATGCATCATTTATTTTTGTGAATGAATGTTTTATATTTATTGATGAAGGATATCAATAGAACGTGCTACTTAGTGGGCAGCACTAGGACCGAGTACGTATCAGTACGCCTATAGTATTTAGGCTATACTACTAACCATTTATGGATATGGATGGAATGTGATTATTTGATGTGTGAGATATGGTTTGGGGTGTGATTGCTGGAGCTCGGTTGACCAAGTGTCTCGGGGCCAATCACACTGGCAGTCAGACTGCTGGAGCTCGGTTGACTTAGTGTCTCGGGGCCAGTCTATTGTCTAAATGGATTAAGTGGATATCTTTGGATTAAGTGAGCCTATATGGCTAGAGTGTTGTCTAACACTATTTCCGAGGTTGCGATATCATAGGGTTCTATTTGATCCTTCATAAATTGTGATTTTCAATAAAATATATATAAAATGATTTTATTGCATCTGTGTGTATTTTCCTGTATATATATTAGATATATATATACTATTGATTTTATGCATTGTCATTTAGTGTGTATGTATATATATTATAGTAATTCACTCAGTGAGGTCTGACTCCCCTCCGTTGACAATTTTTCAGGAGAGTCAACATCTTCAGACCTCAGTAGCAGACCCATACGCTGGATTTCTTTCACCCCGACTTCTTTGTGTAAATTATCTACTTAAGTCTTATTTTTATAATTTAGACACTGCAGTAGTTGTGAATTAAAGTGTGGGATTTCATGTGTTTTATTTAAGAGATGTATTATATTGAAACTGGATTTGTATTTAAAGATTTATATATCTATGAGATGAGATTTAACTTAAATCCAGTTGGTGTATATACTATTGTGATATTTATGATTTTTATTTCCGCTGCATATAATACTGTTATTGTTATTATTGCATGTTTATTTTTTTTTTGGCTTGCTACGGGTTCCGGATTTGAAAGAATTCCCGTTCCCTAGCGTCGGTCATGGCCCCTGTTTTGGGTCATGACAATATATAAAATGATTTCCTTGCATCTGTGTGTATTTGCCTGTATATATATTAGATATATATATATATACTGTTGACTGTATGCATTGTCATTTAGTGTGTATGTATATATATTATAGTAATTCACTCAGTGAGGTCTGACTCCCCTCCGTTGACTATTTTTCAGGAGAGTCAACATCTTCAGACCTCAATAGCATGTCGATAGGCCGGATTTCTTCCGCCCCGGCTTCTTTGTGTAAATTACTTACTTGAGTCTTATTTTTATAATCTAGACACTGCAGTAGTTATGAATTAAAATGTGGGATTTCATGTATTTTATTTAAAAGAGATGTATTATATTGAAACTGGATTTAACTGAAAGATTTTATATATATGTGATGAGATGAGATTTGATTTAAATCCAATGATGAGAATGTTATTATTATATTTATGATTTTTATTTCCGCTGCATATAATATTATTATTGTTATTATTGCATGTTTTATTTTATTTTTAGGCTTGCTACAGGTTCCGGATTCGAAAGAATTCCCGTTCCCTAGCGCCAGTCATGGCCCTTGTTTTGGGTCGTGACAAAGTTGGTATCAGAGCGGAGTTCTGTGTCAGGGCTTAGTTGTATGAGTCGTGGCCCTTATTTTCAAGTTGTGTTTTCTTTTGGTAACTACTGCAGTGAATTAGGTTCGTGTATGTCTTGATAAGTATTCCTTGCTTTAGTTTTCTGCGTTATTGCTCCGTTGTCTATTTTGTCTGAATCTTTATGTTTGTCTTTTCAGTATGAGGAGGCGAGCGCGTGTCGCTCCACCGGTCGTTGAGGCCAAGGATAATGAGTCTTTCTAGGATGAGGTTTACCTCTTGAGCAGCCAGTTAGACGTAGAGGTCGTGGCAGAGGTAGACCTCGAGGAGCGACAGGTCACCGTAGGCAGAGAGAGTTACAGGACGAGGAGCCTGTTGAGCCTGAATTTGATATTCCTGTTCCTCTAGTTGTTCAGATAGCCAGCCTATCAGCAGGGTATGTCTGACCCTGAGGCAGCTTTGTTCTATGCCCGAGTTGGCAGGATTGCGTTTGATGGGACTTCTGATCCGTTAGATTTTTTACACTCGATCGAGACTCGGACTCGGACTGCTCATACCGAGTACCAGCGGATTATGATCGTCGAGTTGTCTGTCGAGGGACCAGCCCTAGATTGGTTCATTCAGATGATCCAGCCCTACATGATGATGATGACATGGGCTCAGTTCAGAGAGCGATTTATGAGGAGATTCTGTCCAGAGCCTCTTCGTTTGAGCTATCATCTTCGTCTGATCAGTATTTCTCGTGGAGATAGATCGGTAGAGGAGTATACCCGAGAGTTTCTTCGTCTGGGTAGATATGCAGAGGATCTAATGTGAGATCAGTATTTCATGGTTACTACATGCGTTACTAGTTTGGGTTATGCTTTTGCTGGTATGCCTACAGCAGGCCTTACTCTCGAGTCTGTGATTAAGTTATCCAAGGAGATTAAGTTGAGGCTAGTTAGGCAGGGAGCGATGCCTGATTACTACCAGCTAGGAGTTCAGTCGAGTGGATTGCAGGCTACTCCATATTTGAGTTTTCATGTAGGTTCGAGTAGTCAGCAGTGAGGTCCGACTCAGCAGAGTCAGAGACAGCAACAGCGAGTGCATCGGAGCAGTAGACATGGTCGTGGAGGTCAGCGTAGATCGTTTAGGTCAGGTGCTTTGAGCAGCAGTAGTGGTCGTAGTTCTGGATCAGCGGCCAATGTTTGCCAGACTTGCGGTAGAGTCCATCAGGGACCGTGTTATCTGACACCACTAATATGCTTCAGATGCGGGCAGACAGGACATTTTGCCAGATCGTGTCCTTATTCCGGGTATCAGCAGCAGCAGATTCCGTGATTCCCACAGCAATCGATTGCTAGTGCTGCACCCGTACCATTTCAGTTACCACCAGCTCAGCATCAGAGTTCCACTTTGTTTGTCCCACAGTAGAGTCGTGGTAGAGGTACTAGAGGAGGTGCCAAAGGTGTTGGCCAGGCTTCTACCAGCCAGCAGGGAGGTCGAGGTTAGGCCAGAGTTTTCCATCTTACTCAGCAGGATGCTCAGGCATCTAATGCAGTCGTGGCAGGTATTGTTTCTGTTTGTTCCCTGGATGCTTGGTTTTGTTTGATCCGGGTGCCACGCATTCATTCATTTCTCCTGTTTTTGCTTCTAAATCTTGTTGGCAAGCTTCGAGGATGGCTTTTCCTTTGTCCGTTGCCACTCCTTTGAGCGATTCTTTGGACACCGATATTGTTCTTTCTGGTTGTCCAGTTCTCGTGGGAGATAGAGAATTACCCGTTGATTTGATTTTGTTGGATGTGATGGAGTTTGATGTTATTTTGGGAATGGATTGGTTATCTCAGCACTTCACCGTGGTAGATTGCAGGAATAAGGAGGTGACTTTTAGAATTCCTGGTGAAGAAGATTTTAAGTTTGTTGGTGATAGGAGTTCAGCACCTTAGAATCTTATTTCTGCTATTACGGCTAGGAAGTTGTTGAAGAAAGGTTGTCAGGGATATTTGGCATTGGTCAGGGATACGTCAGTGGAGAAGTTGTTACTCACAGATGTTCCTGTTGCTTGTGAGTTTCCTGATGTTTTTCCCGAGGAGTTGCCAGGTTTACCACCTCACAGAGAGATTAAGTTATGTATATATGTGGTTCCAGATACTACTCCTATATCTATGCCACCCTATCGAATGGCTCCTGCAGAGTTGAAAGAGTTGAAGGAGCAGTTGCAAGAGTTATTGGATAAAGGTTTCATTAGACCTAGTGTTTCTCCTTGGGGTGCACCAGTCCTATTTATGAAGAAGAAGGATGGTACCCTGAGATTGTGCATTGACTATAGAGAGCTAAATAAGGTGACAATGAAGAACAAGTATCCTCTCCCGAGGATAGATGATTTTTTTGATCAGCTACAAAGTGCACAGTTCTTTTCTAAGGTTGACTTGAGGTCGGGTTATCATCATTTGCGGATTAGTGAATCCGATATTCCTAAGACAGCATTCTGCACTCGATATGGCCATTATGAGTTTCTGGTGATGTCTTTTGGTTTGACTAATGCACCAACAACTTTTATGGACTTGATGAACAGGGTATTCAGACCATATGTGGATCAGTTTGTAGTAGTCTTCATCGATGATATACTAGTATATTCAAGGAGTATGGAGGAGCATGTATATCATTTGAGGATTGTACTGCAGACATTGAGAGATCATCAGCTTTATGCTAAATTCTCAAAGTATGATTTTTGGATGGAGAGTGTTTCTTTTCTTGGACACGTAGTGTCTAAAGAAGGTATTCAGGTTGATCCACAGAAGATTGAGGCAGTGTCTGAATGGCCTAGACCTACTTCTGTCACAGAGATTCAGAGTTTTCTGTGTTTAGTCGGGTATTATAGGCGGTTTGTGCAAGATTTTTCCAGGATAGCAGCCCCTATGACTCGCTTGACTCAGAAGAATGTTAGGTTCAAGTGGTCAGAAGCTTGTGAGAACAGTTTTCAGTTGTTGAAGGAGAAGTTGACCACAGCTCCAGTGTTAGCTTTGCCTAATAGTGTGGATAAGTTCACAGTTTACTGTGATGCCTCTAGAATTGGTCTTGGTTGTGTGTTGATGCAGAATGGAAGGGTGATAGCCTATGCTTCGAGGCAGTTGAAGAAGCATGAGCAGAACTATCCTACACATTATCTGGAGATGGCTGCAGTGATCTTTGCTTTGAAGATTTGGAGACATTATTTGTACGGGGTGACTTGTGAGATATTTACTGATCACAAGAGCCTTAAGTACATTTTCCAGCAGAGAGATTTGAATTTGAGGCAAAGAAGATGGTTGGAACTGTTGAAGGATTATGACTGTGAGATTCTATATCATCCGGGTAAAGCTAATGTGGTAGCAGATGCCCTGAGTAGAAAGTCCTCAGGTAGTCTTGCTCACATCAGTGTTGAGAGGAGACCATTGATCCAGGAATTGCATCTGATGGTGGATTAAGGTCTGATGATGAAGATTAGTAGATCAGGTGGACTGCTAGCTCAGTTTAGAGTACGATCTGTACTGAGGGATAGGATTAAAGCAGCTCAGAGCCGAGATCCTATTCTGGAAGAGCTTGCAGGGAATGTTCAAGTAGGGAAGTTCACTGATTTCACACTCGATGATGATGGTGTGTTGTGGATCAGTGGTAGATTGTGTGTTCCTGATGTGGATGACTTGAGGGAAGAGATTTTAGAGGAAGCACACTCTATAGCTTACAGCGTTCATCCGGGTGTTACTAAGATGTACCACAGTATCAGAGATCCTATACTGGTGGGATGGATTGAAGAAAGATGTCGCTGATTATGTTGCTAAGTGTTTGACGTGTCAACAAGTGAAAGCCGAACATCAGAAGCCTTCTGGGAAGCTTCAGCCTCTTCCTATTCCCGAGTGGAAGTGGGAAAGGATAGCTATGGATTTTGTGGTCGGTTTACCTCGTTCGAAGGATGGATACGACTCCATCTGGGTGATTGTAGACAGATTGACGAAGTCTACACATTTCTTGCCAATGAAAGCCACATATTCAGTTGCTAGATTGGCGAAGTCGTATGTGAAGCATATTGTGTGCCTTTATGGAGTACCTATGTCCATTGTGTCAGATAGAGGTTCGGTGTTTACTTCTCATTTTTGGTAGAAGTTGCAGGAAGCGATGGGCACTAGGTTGGATTTCAGTACTGCTTTTCATCCTCAGACAGATGGCCAGTCTGAGAGGATGATCCAGACATTGGAAGACATGTTGAGGATGTGTGTCTTGGATTTGGGAGGTAGCTGGGATGATCATTTGTCGCTTATTGAGTTTGCATATAATAACAACTACTATAGCAGTATTGGCATGGCACCGTATGAGGCGTTGTATGGAAGGAAGTGTAGATCCCCTCTGAGTTGGAATGAGATTGGTGAGAGAGCTTTAACTGGACCTGAGATGGTTCAGGATGCTGCAGAGAAAGTCACCGTGATTAAGCGAAGATTAGAGATAGCAGTTAGTAGACATAAGAGTTATGCGGATCCTAGGCGTAGAGATATGGAGTTTCATGTTGGAGATTTTATTTTTCTGAAAGTATCTCTGATGAAGGGTGTGATGAGATTTGGCAGGAAGGGTAAGTTAGCACCGAGATATATTGGACCGTTTGAGATTCTGGAGAGAGTTGGTACTGTTGTATATCGGTTGGATTTGCCTCCGAGTATGTCACAAGTGCATCTAGTATTTCATATCTCAATGTTGAGGAAGTATATCTCAGACCCTTCACACGTGTTGCAGCCTGACAGTGTAAAAGTGAGTGAAGATTTGACGTTTGTGGAAGAACCTGTGGCGATCGTTGATTATCAAGTTCGACAGTTGTGATCGAAGCAGATTCCGATGGTCAAGGTTCTATGGCGTAGCGATAGAGTCGAGGAGCATACGTGGGAGACTGAAGCTGAGATGCGAGCTTCTTACCCGTATCTCTTTCCTTATTGATCCTGTTTTCTGGAATTCGGGGGACGAATTCTTATAAGGGGGGAAGACTGTAATATCTCGTGTTTTTAAATATTTTTACACTGTATCGGGATATGCAGTCTTAATAATTTTTGTATATATCTTACGATATTTTTACAAGTTGATATGTATTTAAAACCTATTTTAATTACTGTGTCTTATTTACAGTGCTTTACGTAAAATTTTCCCAGGACTTGCATTTTCGGGAAAATTTTTACGTAAATAATTTATTATTAATTATTTTAAATATATTTTCGGACTTGCATGAACTCATATGTATTTTTAAAATATTAAACACCGTGTATACATGTAATTATTTATTTAATTAGGGTTTAATATTACCCTAATATTTTATTAATTATTTATTAGTTTTATTGTTATTTAATTATTTTTATTTAGTATAAATTATTAAAATATTAAATTTTATGTGTGTGGTGTATATTTAATGTGTGTAATTTAATATTATTTTAATATATAGTATAAAGTATATATATATACATATAATATGTCAAAAATCAAGTTTTTTTGGAAAATTACCATTTTGCCCCCGAGTGCCTCCTTCCCCGATTTGCTTCCCTCGCCGTTCCGGTCGCTGCCGTGCCGTTCCTTTGCTGTGGTAGTGCCATCCGGTGTGCCACCACCTTCCCCAGCCTCTTCCGCCGCCTGTGGTAGCCATTTCCGGCGTCTGGAAGTGGATTTTGGCCGAGAAGTCGAATTTCCTTCCACTGTCGATCATGCCGATTCTGGCCACCATTTTCGACACTGCCAGTCTCTTTCTTCTCCTTGAGCTCCGGTGAGTGTGATTCTAGCTTTGGTTTGAGCTTAAATGGTCTAGAATTGCTTAGGTTTCGAATTTTCCAATTCGGTCACATTAGGGTTTTTGATTGTTTTGAGCTTCGAATTGATTGATTCATGAAAACTCCCTTCACAAATGTTGATCCTAGTAGCTTAATCTACATGTATGAATTTTTGTGGAATTTTTGGAGATTTTTTGGATTTTTGGGTATTTTTGAATGTTTTAATATTATTTTCTAATTTTCGGAAATTAATTATTTAAATTATGAAATTATGTTTTATTTTTAAATTAGGTGTTGAAATGAATTATAGGAATTTATTTGGAATTTTTATGAATTTCTATGTATTTATTTTGAATTATTGAAGTTTATGTAAATTTGGGAAATTAGGGTTAATTGTGTTTTAAATTGAAATTAATTGGTTAATTGAGTTTGATTATTGATATTATTGATAAATATGTTCAGAAAATTAATTTTGGATAATTGTATAATTTTTGGTGAATTTTTGAAGTAATTTAAGTATATTTATATATATAGGGGTATTTTGGTAATTTTACCCTAAATTGGCTAAAAATGTAATTTAATTGGTTTTAATAGTTATTTAAGGTATAAAAATGATTTCTACAAATTATTTGGTATTTTTAACTAATTAAACTATTTTTCATAAATTATTTTCAATTATATATATAATATACGGTTTTTCTAATAAAATGAGTTTTTATCGGTTTTTATAGTGTTTTAAGGTTAATTATGTAATTTTTACTTATAAAATGAATTTCTATGTAATAAGGATATTTTTGGTATTTCTAGAATTGTTCTATGTTTGTGGACCCGGTCAGTAGACTGTAGTTTGGAGTCCGACCGAGGGGTTGTGGTTGAGTGTTGAGCTTGTTTTTCGAAGTGTGTTTCTTTACAGGGTCGGCTCTACTCTTTTGATTAGAGAGATGTCCATTTTACAGGGGAGGTTCTGCCGGATTTTCGGTAGAATTCTCGTAAAACATGATATCCGGTCGAACCCTGATATCGATTCTATGTTTAATACTCTAGATCGAATTTTAGGATTTCTGTTAGGTTTATTCTAATGTCTGTCGTTATTTGTTTGTTTAGTTGTGCCGAGACCGAGGGCTAGTGGACCAGGCCCGTCGGGAACCTGTCTCGTGGAGCGCACTAGGGTGAGTTACTATACTATATATATATGCTTTAGGATGCATGATTTAGAAATATATGTTTTATTTTGATTAAAATGCATAAATAATGTGATTTGTATTTAAGTATATTTTTGGTGTATTTTCGGTATATATTAAATTATATGCATATCTTATTAATAAATTATATTTAAAATGTTTTTAAATAAATTTCTAGCTTAAACTGTAATTTGATTGAATTTATTTGACATATATATACTCGAAATATACCTGGTTTACTTTTGGTATATTTCTAGTATATATATGGTTTATGTTGTTATTTTATTGAAATTCATGCATTATTTATTTTGTGAATGAATGTTTTATATTTATTGATGAAGGATATCAATAGAACGTGCTACCTAGTGGGCAGCACTAGGACCGAGTACGTACCGGTACGCCTATAGTATTTAGGCTATATTACTAACTTATTTATGGATATTGATTGGTTATGATTATTTGATGTGTGAGATATGGTTTGGGGGTGTGATTGTTGGAGCTCGGTTGACCAAGTGTCTCGGGGGCAATCACACTGGCAGTCAGACCGCTGGAGCTCGGTTGACTTAGTGTCTCGGGGCCAATCTACTGTCTAAATGGAATAAGTGGATATATTTGGAATAAGTGAGCCTATATGGCTAGAGTGTTGTCTAACACTATTTCCGAGGTTGCGATATCATAGGGTTCTATTTGATCCTTCATAAAAGATGATTTTCAATAAAATATATATAAAATGATTTCCTTGCATCTGTGTGTATTTGCCTGTATATATATTAGATATATATATATACTGTTGACTGTATGCATTGTCATTTAGTGTGTATGTATATATATTATAGTAATTCACTCAGTGAGGTCTGACTCCCCTCCGTTGACTATTTTTCAAGAGAGTCAACATCTTCAGACCTTAGTAGCATGTCGATAGGCCGGATTTCTTCCGCCCCGGCTTCTTTGTGTAAATTACTTACTTGAGTCTTATTTTTATAATCTAGACACTGCAGTAGTTGTGAATTAAAATGTGGGATTTCATGTATTTTATTTAAAAGAGATGGATTATATTGAAACTGGATTTAACTGAAAGATTTTATATATATGTGATGAGATGAGATTTGATTTAAATCCAGTGATGAGAATGTTATTATTATATTTATGATTTTTATTTCCACTGCATATAATATTGTTATTGTTATTATTGCATTTTTTATTTTATTTTTAGGCTTGCTACGGGTTCTGGATTCGAAAGAATTCCCGTTCCCTAGCGCCGGTCATGGCCCCTGTTTTGGGTCGTGACAATAATGTCTTAAAACATCTTGAGCTTCATCTTAAGGAATGCATCTCTAAATTAAACCATCGACACATCTCTTGTAAAGAAAATGCTCCTCCCAATAATAGAATTTAATATCATGCAGAATTTGTTTCTTTGTCGATAATCCAACTCATAAGGAAGAACACCACTCATAAGATAATTTTCAATATCTGCATACCATGGAAGTTCCTTTGATACCACACTTAGTAAGTGTTCATCATGGAATGTGTCATTAATTGGCACACCATCATCATTCCTCTTGAGTCCATCTTGATCAATCCTTGATAAGTGGTCCGCAATAAGGTTCTTACTTCCCTTATTGTTTCTCACTTCCCAATCAAACTTTTAAAGCATCAAAATCCACCATAGGAGTCTAGGTTTTGCATCCTTCTTGCTTAGAAGATACTTAAGAGCAACATGATCTAAATAAACAATCACCTTTTGCCCTACAAGATATGTTTTAAACTTGTTAAATGCATAAACAATAGTAAGCAACTCCTTTTTTGTTGTGGTGTATTTAATCTGAGCATCATCAAGTAGTTTGCTAGTATAGTAAATCATATAAGGCTTGCCTTCCTTTCTTTGACCTAGCATAGCCCCCACCACAAAGTTACTAGTATTACACATTATTTTAAATGGTTGCTCCCAATTAGGTGGTTGCAAAATGGGTGCGAAAACAACAGCTCTTTTCAAAGTTGCAAATGCATTAAGGCACGTAACATCAAACTCAAAAATAATATCTTTAGCAAGTAAGCTACACAATGGCTTTGCTATCTTAAAGAAGTCTTTGATAAATCTTTGATAGAAACTTGCATGTCCAAGGAAGCATTTTATATCCTTAACACTCTTCGAAGGTGGCAAATTTTCAATGACTTTGATATTTGCTTTATCAACTTCAATGCCCCTCTTAAAAACTGAATGACCAAGAACAATTCCCTCTCGTACCATAAAGTGACATTTTTCCCAATTCAAGACCAATCCATGCTTAATAACCTGTTAAGAACTTTAGATAGATTGTTTAGACAATTGGAAAAATTAGTACCATAAACACTAAAGTCATCCATAAAAACTTATACATAATCATCAAGCAAATCACTAAATATTGAAAACATGCATCTTTGGAAAGTTGCAGGTGCATTACATAAACCAAAAGGCATATGCCTAAAAGCAGAAGTACCATATGGATATGTAAAGGTGGTTATAGATTGATCCTCATGATGAATAGGAATTTAGTAAAAACCACTTAATCCATCCAAATAGCAAAAATAAGAAAAGTTGGCTAGTCTCTCAAGGACTTGGTCAATAAAAGGCAATGGGAAATGGTACTTCCTAGTTTCTTTGTTCAATTTCCTATAGTCAATACATATATGCCATCTTGTGACAGTTCTAGTAGGTATAAGATCATTAGATTAATTCCTAACAACGATGAAGCCTCCCTTCTTTGGTACAACCTGAATGGGGCTTACCCACTTACTATTACTAATGGAATATATGATTCCATTATCAAGTAACTTAATTACCTCTTTTCTCACCACTTCCTTAAGAGTGGGGTTTAACTGCCTTTGACCTTTAATGGAAGGCTTAGCTTGATCCTCTAAAAGTATCTTATGCATACATACATTAGGACTAATACCCTTTAAATCATTTATAGAATTCCTAATGGCTTTTTTATGATTAAGCAATTCATCACATAGGGCATCAACATTATCACTAATCAAAGATGAATTAACAATAAAAGGAAATTTAAGGCTAGAGTCAAGAAATGCATATCTTAGATTTGAAAGTAGAGGCTTGAGCTCTATCTTGACTTCTTCACTTGATGTAGTATCCTTAGGATCATCCTCTCTACTTAAAGGTTCAAATCTTGATGTCCTTTGAGAAAATTGATATGGAGTTACCTCCAAAATTTTCTTATTAGCTTCTTGCATTTCGGATGGCTCCATAGAATCATTCCTCACACATTCATGAATTACTTCTTCAATGCATTCATCAATAACATCAATAGAATCAATTCTACTTGCCACTTCTATAGGTGTTGACTTCATGATTTTTAGCACATCAAATTCCATACATTCATTATCCACCTTTAATGTGATCTTTCCCTTCTTCATATCAATAATTGCTCTTACTATCACAAAAAATGGTCTTCCAAATAAAATTGGAGTCTCAAGATCTTCCTCCATTTCCAACACAACAAAGTCAGATGGTATTATAAACTTCCCCACTTTTATTGGCACATTTTTTAGAATGCCAAGTGGATATGTGACAGATTTGTCTGCCATGGAAAGACATATATTGGTAGGCTTAAGCTCATCCAAATTGAGCCTTTTGTAAATAGAGTAAGGCATAAGACTAACACTAGCACCAATATCACATAAAGCTTTATCAAAATACGTACCTCCAATTGTATAAGGAACTGTAAATGAACTTGGATCCTTAAGCTTTGGTGGAGACTCGGAGTATATAGCCTTGGATTCTTCAATAAGAGATACAAAGCCATAATCTTTAAGCTTGCTCTTATGGCTAATAATATCCTTCAAAAATTTACCCCAAGCTAACATGTCTCTAATGGCATCCACAAATGGTATGGTGATAGTGATTTCCTTGAGATAATCAAGGAATTTTCCAAACTACTTATCTAAGTTATGCTTTATGAACCTTCGAGGAAAAGGAAGGGTTTTAACATCTACCCTTAGTTCATCATTCTTTAATGGTATGGCAACTTCCTTATTATCTTTCTTCACACACTTATCATTATCTTTACTTCTAACATCCACTTCCTCAATCTCTACCCCATCTTCATCAATGACTATCTTTTTCTTATTGAGATCCTTTTTAACCTCCTTACCACTACGTAAGGTAATTGTTTGACAAGACTCTTTTTGTACATACTCTGGTTGGCTAGGAAGCTTTCCTAAAGGTTTAGTATTTTATGAAGAGGCTTGTTGGGCAATTTGGGTTTCAAGGATGCGGTTATAAGTAGCAAGCTACTCAAGCTTAGAGTTTAGTTGCTTAAATTGCTCCTCATTTTATTTGTTTATGGACATTTGTTGGTTGACAAATTTCTCTATGAGATTTTCAAGAGTAGGTTTATGATGGGTAGGATTAAAGGTTTATTGTTTCATGGAAAATCCTAGTGGGTTTTAAGGTTTGGTATTTGGGTTATATAGAGGGTCTAATTGAGAGGATTAACCAGGAGAAACTAGGATGGGTCCTCCACTGAGGGTTATAGGTGTTGGAATTTAGCCCCATTCCTTGGTTAAAACCACCTTGCATATAGTTCACATCTTCATTTATACTTAAAGTACATTGAGAATATGAATAAGGTCCTCCACAACACTCACAAATAACATTAGTACTTTCTAAAGAATTAATTAAATTCCTACTTACCATATTGGTGAGAGCATCCACCTTTGCATTCAACATTTTAATTATGTCAAGCTCCAAAACTCCCCTTGCTTTTGCCATAGTTGTTTCATCACCCATGTATCCTTTAGATGCAAGTTCTTTAAGAAAAGTAATCGCTTATCTAGCCATTTTGTCCATCCATTTTCCACCAATTTCTGCATTCACAATGTTTCTATTTTCATCCATAAACCTATTGTAGAAAATTTGAGGAATCATCCATTTTGGCAAGCCATGATGTGGACATTGCCTTTAGAGTTCCTTAAATCTCTCCCAAGCTGAATAGATAGTCTCACTTCCATTTTGCTTGAAAGTAGTAATCTCATTGCGAAACTTAGCCATCTTATATGGTGGAAAATATTTGTACAGAAATGCTTACTTCAATTGGTCCCACGTTGTGATTGATTCATTTGGAAAACTAGCAAGCCAAAGTTGTGATTTATCCCTAACCGAAAATGGAAAGAGTCTGAGCCTGATGCGTCATCCGTTACACCATTAATCTTGAAAGTTGCACACACATTAAGGAAAGTTAATATGTGGGCATAGGGATCTTCTCCTTGTAAACCACCAAATTGATTATTTTGCACCATTTGGATGATACTTGGCTTGATCTCAAAATTGTTGTTAGCAATAGTCGGAGCCACAATCCCTCCAAGACTAAACAAGATGTTGGGCTTTACAAAATCACCTAACGTTCTCCTTTCCGGTTAAGCCATATCATTCAAATTCAGTTGATTCTCTCTTCTTTTCCTTTGTTCCTGCATAAAGTACATAATGTTAAATCAATTTTAGGATCAAAGTTCAAATTATTATCACTAGTACTTCTAGTAAGCATAAAAAATGTAAATTCACAATTGAACAAATTAAACTTAACAAATAACAATAAATAAAACAAAATATATAAAAATGAAAAATATAAAAATAAAATAAGAAACAAAACAAAAAAAATAAGGCCTAAAATAACCTTTCTCTATCCTAAGTTAATAAAAATTATTTCTATGTTCCTTGGCAATAGCACCAAATTCTGATGTGGGTAGAATTGTATACCCTAGTCTCTAGGACTTAGTATAGAGCAAGTAGGGTGTTGAACACTTGAGAACTTGGGGTAAATCTTGTATTAACCGGATAGATACTTAGATGGATATATAAAATAAAACCAGAATAATAGTAATAATGACTAAAACAAATAAAGAAATCTAAGCACTAACTAATTATTAAAATAATAAGACAAACAATATATATATCTATCTATGGAAGAATCACAAATCTGAACCAAATAAGAACTTTAAACATAATGATCATAAAACATATTGATTGGAAATTAGTCTAGTCTTTAAAAACAACTCTCATTGTTGATTAAAGGTATTTCCTCGTAGAGTCTACAAGCACTCTCATTGTATTGCAGAGATAAGAGAAAACCATAAAGCATATTATCCTAATTATGTCTCCCTTAAGATGAATTCCTTTTATGATTCCTAGCAAAATTACAATCTTAAGTAATCTTAATCACTTTCTACCAAATTACTCCAACTCTCATTGGTGATAATTTGATTGACCAGTTACATATGGTGATCAAGATTACACAACACAAATAAGCACTAATTGAAATTAAATCATGGAAGATATAAGATAAAAATGTAGTTCTTATTTGATTCGTCATTATAATTCCCATAAAAAAGACTTAGCCTAAATACATAATTAAAAAGCAATAAAAGAAGACCAAATTCAACATAGAAAAAAAAAGATAAAGAATTGAATAAGTAAAAATCCTTTTTATGTCTTCTAAAAGATCCATGATACTTAAGATGATCTTCTCTTGCACTTGGCTTTGTCTTCTTCAATTGTTTTTACAATGACTCTTAAAACTAAAAGATAATAGTATTTCTAAAACACTCTATTGATTTATATGTCTCTCTTTAATCTTTTTCTTGTTGTCCTATTTTCATCTCCCTCTTTTCTTCAGGTTAGAAATGATGCATATATATGACTTGGAAGTTGCTGGAAGTGACTAGAATAGGATCTCTTTAGATAGAGTTATTGCTGAAATACAAAAACTGCTCAATTTGGGAAAAGTTGCAACCCTTTGGCAAGAAATGAGTATGACAACTTGTCAAGGGGTGATGACTCATCACAAAGACTTTTGGTGAAAATTTGTACATATGGTGATGACTCATCACCCTTCCTTATGATCCAAGCTTGACTCCTTTTGCTTCCTAGCTTGTTCCAATAAACTCCAAGTGTCTTCTAAAGCACATTTAAGCCTTAAATCATGCATAAAACTTACATAATGAGTCCTAATGATGAAATAAGTAAAAAAAACATTAATTCAATAACTAAACAAACACATAAAGCATGATGAAATGAAATGAAAATAGTCCTTAACTAGCCTAAATAACTATGTATATTTGCATTATATCACATACATACCTTAACACCACCACTTCCTTTTCCCCAAAGGCAGTAAAAATCCAAGCTAGACAAATAATTTGAGAAGTTTATGAAGTCATTCTAGCAGCTTAAGCTTAACATACCTCGCCTGGATGTCATAAACACCATGCCTGCGTACTCTAAATTTCTGAAGGACATCATCTCACACAAAATAAGGTGGGAGGACCATAAGACCATCCCCATTAATGAGGAGTACAGTGCTGGCATCCAGAATAAGCTTTCCTAGAAGCTTAAAGATCCAGGGAGTATTACTATCCCTTGTACCATTAGAACTGAATTTATAAGTAAATCTCTTTATGATCTTGGTGCAAGTAAAATTATAATTCCACTCTTTTTTAGTATGAGGCTAAAGATTGGTGAGCCCCAGCTGACCACTGTGTCCTTGTAACTTATAGATAGATCCATTATATATCCTTATGGGATTTTGGAGGACATTCCAGTTAAAGTGGAAAATTACTATGTCCCTGTAAACGGTGGGGTTTAGTGTGCATCCAAGATTTTAGTAATTGCGATACTATTTAGGCTCAGGGCCTTAGAGAAAACACTAACCACTGTCACAAAGACATGGTGTGGAGATGAGGAGTCGCCACCTAGGGTAATAACTGGAACAAATTGAAAAGGTGGTACTCGATTCCCTAAAAGAAAGCTAGCACCACAACCAGGAGATTTTGAAAATGGAATACTAACTTCTTTTAGTCTCATGTTCATTTAGAATAATTTTATAAATGATTATTTCATCCTCTAATTACATGCAATTTTATTAAACCCTATTTTGACAACCATCTAACCCTAGGAATTTAGTCAATAAAATTACACATAAAAAATGCACTCAAGATCGTGTTGTCCCTAAATCTAAACTATGTTAGTTTTATTAAAAAGTTAGCTAGATTTACATTTTATTTACAAGTGAGAAAGAGACTAAAAGTGGGCTTACATTTTTAATTAATGAGCCTAGATCTACTTATTTTAGTTTGTTTAAGAAATGGGCTTAAGTCTATTCAAATTTAAAGGAAATTTAAATTAATGGGCCTAAGTCTAATTTGATTTTATTTTAAGTGAAATGTGGGCCTAGGTCCATTTATTTTAAAAGAAATGAAATTAAGTGGGCTGAATTAAGTCTAAACAAGTTTTAATTAACTAAGTGGGCCTAAAATCTAATTAACCTAATGGGCCTAAGTTGATTTTAATTATTTAAAGTCCTAAACCATTTTTAAGCCTATTTATTAAGTGGGTTAAACCTAAACGTGGGCTTGGGGCCCAAAAGGATAAAAACATAAAAAAAAAGCCCAAAACAAATAAAATACAAAAAATGGATCAAACAAACATTATAGTAATTTTCTATAAACCCTAAATTAATTACATGCAAACCCTAAATTAAGCTATTGCCATCATTAATTTTAATTGATTTTTACCCAATTGAACCTAATTGCTAATTGATTTTAAGTGCAGAAAATTAAATCTTTTACTATTCCCACTACTAGGGCTATTACAAACTACATACAAAAGTTAAAATTAAACAATTATACACCCATGAATTACAATAACTACATAGAACCCATAAAGGCAAAATGAAAATTAAAACCCTAATATCTATTGGAAAACAGTATAGATTATTCCATGGCATTCCATAGATCTTCTATTCATTTGAACATAAGTACTATCCTCCTTAATCCACAATCGAACATAAAAAAAAACACAAAAAATTAGATTAGTGAAATTTAATACTCAAATTAATAACAAAAATAAAATAAAAATCATTAAGGAAAGAAAAAAAATAAAAAAAAAAGAACATTGTGATGATGCTGCACAAATGCCTTTTTTAGCTCCTTATAATAGGATTTTTACTATTGAAATTGAATTGTTGTTGATTATGGATTGGGATTTGATTGCGTTCAAAGAAAGACACTGACAGTATCCAAAATTAAGGTTCTTTGAAAGACACGTGAGGTGTTCTTCACGTCTAAATTTTTAGGGTTTTTTATTTTTTTTCTTTCTGTGTGTGAGTTTCTCTCTGTCTCTTTGTGAGTCTCCAAAAAAAAAAAAAATCCCCGCACGCACGTAGAATTTTTACTTTTTAAAGCAGAGTCTGCATGTACTGACTTCATTCTTTAGAGGAATAGAATACATCTGATGATAGTGTTTATTTTTTTATTTCAAAAACTTACGCGTTTAAAAACCCTATCAGATAATAATAAAAATAAAATTGAATCTTCAACCAATCAAAACAGTGAAAAAATTGATAAAAAAAATATGCAAAAAATCAAAAAATGGGACTTTTACGCGTCGGAATCAACATTGTACAATGCCAGTCAGCATTACACCACTGAAAAAATGACTTCCTTGTAATCAAATCCTAAAAAATATTGCAATTTAGTCCCTAAAGTCCAAAAAATTGACAACCAAGTTCAATTTTTGAATAAATTTCATCATAGGGGCTTAGGTCGTAATTATGCACAATCGCATCCCGAAATTGGGTGCTTACAGTCCCATGAGACTTCATTATCCTAGAAATGAAAGAGGACACCCACATCCCAATAATTCTACGGTGTCCATTCTTAGCCATAGTAGGAGCTATTATAAATGTGAAAAGAAGAAAGATACTCTTGGAGATTAGAGGCAATAAGGTAGAGTTCGATGTGTTCAAGATGGCAAAATAATCACCAACAATGGAGTCTTGTTTTTTAGTGTACATGATACAAAACTATGTAGAGGAGACCTTCAAAAAGCAGCTCACCCGAGACCCATTGGAGGTGTGCCTAACATATGATGTAGAAAAGGATGAATTGGATGAAGATGTAGTAAGGTATGAGCATTACATCAATGCCAATACTACACTAAATAACAGTAAATCATCCAGGTATGAACCTTTGCCTTCTCATATGGAAAGTCTTTGTAAAATTGAGGAAAGTGCACCCAAGGTGGAGCTTAAAACTCTACCTTCATCCCTCGAGTATGTTTTCCTTGGCCCTAATTGCATCTACCCTATTATTGTGAATGCTAAGTTAACTGATAGTCAAGTGGATGCATTGCTTAGAAGAGTTAGACCTTATAGGAAAATCATCGGTTACACCATAGATGACTTTAAGGGAATTAGTTCCTTGATTTGAATGCATAGAATTCACATAGAGGATTAGGTAAAACCCACCATAGAACACCAAAGAAGGTTAAACCCTAATAAGAAAGAGGTAGTAAAAAAGCAAATTATAAAATTACTTGATGCAGGGATCATATATCCTAATCAAATAGCTAATGGGTTAGTTCCATACATGTGGTCCCTAAGAAGGGGGTATGACTGTAGTCCAAAATGAGCATAATGAAATTATACCTACTAGGACTATGATAGGGTGACACATGTGCATAGATTACAGAAAAATTAACAAAGCCACATGGAAGGATAATTTCCCTCTCCCCTTTATTGACCAATTCCTAGAAAGATTAGCAAACCACTCTTATTTTTGCTATCTAGATGGCTACTCAGGATTCTTTCAAATCCCCAACCATCTTGATGATCAAGAAAAGACCACCTTTACTTGCCCCTATAGAACATATGCATATAGGAGAATGCCTTTCGGGTTATGTAATGCACCCGCTACCTTTTAAAGATGCATGATGTCCATCTTTTCAGATTTTATGAAAGATATAATGGAGGTCTTTACGAATGATTTCTCTATGTATGGTAGTTTTTTTATGCTTTTCTAGATAATCTTTCTAAGGTATTTCAACACTGTGAAGAGACAAATCTAGTGCTCAACTAGAAGAAATGTCACTTCATGGTGACTAAGGGAGTGGTGCTAGGCCATATCGTGTCTCATAAGGGAATTGAGGTGGACAAGGAAAAAATAGAAGTCATTGAGAAGCTTCCACCTCCTACCTCCATTAAAGGAATAAGGAGTTTCTTGGGCCATGAAGGGTTCTACAGGTGGTTCATTAAAGATTTCTCTAAGATTGCCAAACCCCTAACCAATCTTCTTGCTAAAGACATTCCTTTTGAATTTTCTGGTAAGTGTCTTTGTGCTTTTTGTAGGTTAAAGGAAGCCCTAATTTCAACCCTTATTTTATAGCCACTAGATTGGAACCTTCCCTTTAAGATCATGTGTGATGTAAGTGACTTCGCTGTGGGAGCAGTGTTAGGACAACAAAGAGATAAACATGAATATGCAATCTACTACATAAGCCACACCCTCGATGAAGCTCAAATGAACTATGCCATAATTGAAAAATATTTCCTTGTAATGGTTTATGCTATGGACTAGTTTCATTCATACTTAATAGGAAGCAAGGTCCTTATTTGCACAGACCATTCAGCCTTGAAATACCTTTTGGCAAAGAAGGATGCCAAGCCAAGACTCATACAGTGGATCCTTTTTCTTCAAGAGTTTGATTTGGACATTAGAGACCGAAAGGGAACAGAGAACTTAGTTGCTGACCACTTGTCTTATTTAGAAAATACTATTTATTCAGACCCTTTTCCCATTACAGATGACCTCCCTGGCGAGCAACTAATGAAAATTCAAGAGAATGTGCCTTGGTATGCTGACTTGGTAAACTATCTGGCATGTGGTCTCCTTCCACCTAATATGGATTACCATTAAAAGAAAAAATTCCTCTAGGACTTTGGGCAGTACTTTTGGGATGAGCATTACTTATACAAGAAGTGTGGGGATGGATTGCTGTGAAGATGCATTCCAAATGAGGAAATATTAGAAATCCTTATGCACTGTCACTCGCTTGAGCGTGGGGGACATGCAAGTTCAAATAAAATAATAGCTAAAGTGCTTTAGAGTGGGTTTTATTGGCCCTCTCTCTTTAACGATGCTAGGCAATTTGTAATCAAACATGGTCATTGTCAAAGAACAGGAAATATTGGTAGTAAAAAAAAAATGCCACTCACCAACATCATTGAGATTGAATTATTTAATGTATGGGGCATAGATTTCATGGGACCTTTCCCAAGTTCCTATGGCAATAAGTACATATTGGTTAGGGTTGATTACATTTCCAAGTGGGTCAAAACAATAACTTCACTGACCAATGATGCTAAAGTGGTTATTAAGTCCCTAAGAAGAAATGTTTTCACTCGTTTTGGTACCCTAAGAGCTATAATTAGTGATGGTGGTTCTCACTTCTGCAATCATCAATTCGTATCTTTGTTAGCAAAATATGGGGTCAACTATACACCCTCAGACAAGTGGATAAGTAGAAATCTTAAACAGAGAATTAAAAGTTATTATAGAGAAGATAATCAATGCCTCGAGAAAGGATTGGTCCACTTGATTAGATGATGCACTTTGGGCATACAGAATAGCTTATAAAACTCCAATAGGGACTTCACCATTCAAATTGGTTTACAGTAAATCTTGTCATCTTTTGGTTGAGTTAGAACACAAAGCATTCTAGGCTACTTAGTTTCTCAATTTTGATTAAGCAAAGGCTGGTACTTAAAGATTACTTCAATTGAAGGAACTTGAAGAATTTTGATTTGATGCTTATAAGAATGCCAAGATTTACAAAGAGAAAACAAAAAAGGTGGCATGAAAAAAATTTATATAAGAAACAGTTTCAAGAAGGAGATTTAGTGTTGCTATTAACTCCAGATTAAAACTATTTCTAAGAAAATTAAAGTCTCAATGGTTTGGACCATTTCGAATTACACAAGTTTTTCCTTATGGAGCAATTGAGCTTGAAAATAGAGCAAATGAAACTTTCAAGGTCAACAAACAATGTCTTAAGCCCTACTTTGTGAAGGAAGCTAGTCTGAAAACTGTCTCTTTTACACTCATGGATCTAACCACCGGAATTCATCAAGGGATAGTCGAGCTATCGACTTTAAACTAGCGCTAGTTGGGAGGCAACCCAATTATTTTTTTCTTTCTTTTTTCTTCAATATTATCTCATTTAAATTTAATTTTCATTTTTAGTTTTTATTTATTTCTTTACTCTATCTTTCTTTCACAAGTTGACAAATGATGAGCAGCAATTTACTGAATTTAAGAGCAAGTTATGATCATACGGGATTAAACACGGTCGTGTCCCAACCCATATTAAGGTACATCACTTTATCTGATACATTTATGAATACCACATGGATTCTTGACATGACATACACTATGTCGTGTGCTCAATTCATATTTGCTCAAGAAGCTCACACTGTATGGAAGCATGGCTTATGCGTCGTGTACCCTATACTGTGCTTAATCAATGAAGCCGTGTCAAAATCAAAATGCCACAGTATGAAGCCATTGCACCTACCAAATTACACGGCATGAGGTTGTGTCACCATGGTAGCTTGAAGTGACATGGCCGTGCTAGGTGAGGCACGACCGTGCACCATGGCAGCTTAATGTAACACAGCCATGCTAGGTAAGGCACGGTCGTGCACAATAATGGCTTAAAATGACATGGTCATGCTATATGAGACACATCTAATACATCTAAAGCATGACACCAGCCATGTCATGTATCATCTAACACGGGCCAAACACACCCAAGCATGGTTTTGCAAAACCATGTCCCCAACCCGTGTGCTTTTTCTATCTATCTAAACCCCTCCTCTTCTATTCTTTTAAAATTCATTTTAATTCCTTCTCAATTCATTCCTTTCCATTTTCTCTCCATCCTCTATCCCTCAATTCATTTTCTTCACTAATCATGGAAAAATCTAAATCTACTAGAAAGTCGACTTCATCATCATTTAGAAGCACTCGTAGCGCATCCTTACCCCCCCATCTTATCCTTAATGATCAAGAGTGCCTTCCACCAATATCCCCTCATCTTCCAGGCTTGTGCCTCCAAGTCAATCGGGTGTGTCCCACCCTATTCTTCACTTCATAAATTCTGATTTCAAAAAGGCATGCACTATTTTATTTCCCCTTCCTATTCATTCATCATACCACATCATGTTAGAGGACCTTGCTGCTATAGGATTACGCAAGTCAGTATTAGGAATGATCAATGCCTCTAGATGGAGCACTTTATGTGAATTAAGGAACTTGTATTTCATGAATTATTTATAGAGTTTCTCTCCACTTTGATTTTTAATCCTAGTGATCCTATTAATTATAATAAGAGACATGTGGTGTTGTTTCAACTAGGGGAAAAATGATTTTCTTTTTCTTTTAATGAATTTGCAATGCAATGTGGTTTTTATGACTTTTTATCTATCACTAGTGGTGTAATGGATAATGCTCAGTCCATTCTTGGACCTGTTGATTTTCAATAGTATTGGAGAGAGATAATACATTTAGGAGTGAGCCAATATAATTATGATCCTAGGCTAAGCAAGAGCACCAATATAGCCCGACCTAAATTGAGATATTTGCATTGACTTATCACAGGCACTATTTATGGTTAGTGAGAGAGTACTGGCTGTGTTAGCCTTAGGGACTTGTTTTATTTTAGATGTTTTGATAAGGGTTTAGTACCTCATTTAGGTCTTAGATTTGCCTTCTACATGAATAATATGTTAAGGAAATCTACGGGCGCCTTATGTGAAGGTTCGTATATTATTAAGCTTGCTAAGAATTTACAGGTGTTTGATTCCCTAACCAACTTGACTCATATTTGCCCCACTCTACCATTAAGTATCACTACTATAAAGAAGATTAAGGTGATCGCATTTAGGGATGGTCAGTATGTCTTGATCACTAACCCAGCAGAGTTAGGAGCTTATGTACCTTGGCCACCACCGCAACCAAGGTAGAGACACACTTCTATACCTCCACCTCCCCAGGATTCGACCATAGTAGGGCCATCATCCTACTCATTTCGTTCATATATTGACACTACCTTGCACTATCATACAGACCTTATACATTGGATGGTTGAGGGTCTTTCACACCTATGCTAGATTCATGATGTCACGCTTCCTCCTAGACCTATCTTCCTTGGTTCCACCTCTGTTGTTGCTATGGAGGAGCTTCATGATGCAACTAACCCACTGGATGACACTGATGTTGCCTTGGATGCTACAGCTCCTATGGAAGATTGATGATGATTTTATTTTTCCTTTTATTTATTTTCTTTATTTTTATTTCCTATCTTTCGGAGTTTATGTCTATTTATTTTTTTTTCTCTTTATGTTCAAATATTATGACTATTATCTTCTTGGTTTTTTCTTATGTTTTTTTGTTTTAGTTTATCTTTTTGATGTCTTCTGGATGCTTGCATGAATTAGGGAAGTACCCTTTTCACCCTTCTATCTCCTTTATGGTTTAACTTTTTATTTTATGTCATTGAAGACAATTCCATGGATAGTATAGAGGGGGGGGGGTGCTCTCATTGATTTATTTAAGTGTCTAATTTAGTAAAAAAAATTATGAAGATTTTATTTGTTTTGTTTAATATTTATTAATGTTCAACTCATTTCCCCATATTAATGATTTGTTTGTCCTAAAATTGTTTTGAGACTTGATCACACTAGGGTATATATTGGTGGATAAGCTTGATATTTGGTTGATCACTGAACTATTGAATGGTTTATTAATTAAGATGGTTGAACATAATCTTTATGTATGAGTGTTTTAGTTTTTATAAACTAAGCATAATCCTAGCGATTAAGATCAAGTATGATTCTAGGAAGGATTGCACTATGGTTTTCAGTTAAAAAAAAATCACACTCGTTCTCATTCCAAGAGCTGCACTTAAATCAAATTTTTGTGCGCTTTAAATTCTACTCCAATGCTCTAAATAGAGTACGAGTATCCATAGGACTCACTCTCTAGTATCCACGCTTAGTAGTACAAAAACGGCATAGGATTGCTTTGAGTGGAAGGGTGAATTGAGAAGAGTTAAAAAAAATTAGTATGATGGAGCATAAAATGCACTTACTGGAAAATTACATGTGCTAAGTAAAAAAAACTGAGAATTTTAATACTTTTCTTTTTGGAGTTATGCTTGGTTAATTTTAAAAGAGTGAATACTTGGGTTATGATTAGTAAATTGCTCATATATATTGTTTTTTTTTTTTGCTATCTTCTTTAGTAAATGGGTTTTGGTCTCGGTGATTATTGAGAATCAATTCTTAGAAACTAGTTAACTTTAGTATGATTTGAGATTATTATTTTTTTTAAACTTGATTTTTGCTTGAGGACGAGCAAATCTTTAATGTGGGAGAATTTGATGTGTAAATTATCTACGTGTCTTAAAGTTAAATTTTAATAAGTTTTAAATGGATAATAACTTAATTAATGTTTTTTTGGTACAATTAGGACATTAGAATAGTTCGAGGACTTATTTATACTTTTTGGTTTATTATTTTGCTTTTGGTGGAATTTTACTAATTTATTGATTTTATCTTTTAGTAGGCCCGAAACTTTGACTTTGATGGGTTAGAGAAGAAGGGATTTTGGTTAGACGGGAAGAAGGAAGAAAGCTAAGCCCGAGTCCAAGCCATATTCCAAGCCATGAAAGCCTCAAAATTTTGAAGAACATGTCACAACTTGCACAAGAATTTCACACAACTTGCATGATGTCGTGTCAAGCGTACTTGAGAAGTGGTGAATTGCATGGCATGGCAACATGCCCATGCACCCAAGTCGTGTTATGAAGTTTAAGTGCACGGCTTGCTCAACGCCATGAGGAGAAGCCGTGCCCTTCTAGGACTTAATTCTGTGTTTGTTTCAATTTTAAGTCACGGTTGTGACACCAAGCCTTGCCATGAAGATTATTCATGATTCCACATGTTTTAAGGAATTAGATGATCTCAAGGACTCTTTAGCTACCCTAAGTCATATAAAAGGAAAACAATATATCTAGGGTTGGGGAGAAGTGAAAAAGAATAAGGAGAGACATCAAGATGTTGAAGAGGCGAATAATTCCCAAGAGATTAAGCTCACCACTTTTTAGCGTTCATTAGTCTTTTATTGTTTTCTTTTATTAATCATGGATTTTATCTTAGCCATGAGTGGCTAGTTTTATTTACGGAGTCTCGGTTAGGAGTAGTTATTCCATGACATGATTTGAATACTTATTCTTAATTATAATTGATTTGGTTTTCAATTAATTCTTTATATTTTAATAATTGTCTTATGATTCATTCTAGGCTTGTTTGAGTTGCATATTTATGAATAATTTCACTAACGAGAGTTAGGGGAAATTATTAGCTTAGGACATAAAGAACTTAGACCACTCGACTACGAGAGTAGGCGAGCTCTTTAGGGAGTCACAATTGTAAGGAAACAGTGGCAAATAATTGCTAAAGAACTTAATGAGTTTGGATTAGAATTTTAATCACAAGAGTAGGTTAAATCCTAATCTTTGCATGCTTAATTTAACTCAAGAGAGGCTTTAGGTAAATTAGATCAATTACCCTTAACTGAATTCTAGGTTAATTAAATTGATGTTGTATTCATGATTTGATTGGAATAGTGAAACTAGACTTAGATTCTATATTTGCAATTAATTGATTTTACTTCTCAAGCTATTAGTCATTTGTTTTCTTTTACCCAATTTATTAAATTGATTTACTAGCTAAGATAATAAGTAAAGATTGTTGGTAATCAATAGTCAATCCTTGTGGGAACGATAATCCTTTACACTGTAACCACAACTATGTGCTTGCCGGTATTTAAAATATAACAAAATTCCATGGAATAATAACTCAAGAGAGCAAGTGATGAAAATCATAAGCTTTCCAATGAGAAAATAAAGTTAAAAATTTTCATTTTAAAATTCAAGAGTGGAAATAAGAGCTTAACTAATCTACTTGACTCTCAAAAACTCCATGGAAACACTCATGGAATTGGATATGAAAATGGAATGCCTTCTCCCTTATCATCATCTTATATTAAATTTGTTAAAGTCTTATATAATTCTATTTTCTCTACCTCAAAACTAAATGAGACTCAAGCTTTTAAAGCTAAAAAGTCTCATGTGTTAAATAAAAAAAAAGTCTCATGTGTCAAATAAAAAAAAAGTCTCATAAGACTCAACCTTACATGACACAAAGAGGTAAGTCACAAGTTAGAAGTGCACAACCTAAACATGATTATATGTACAGTAGACACAACACTCCTAAGCATGTTACATAAACTTATCAAAATACACATTATCATTGTCAATGTATGTCACACTTTTTAGATATAGCGCAAATAAATTTTAGGAATTATACACAACCATAACACCAAAGGCATGTCTCATTTATTGAGAATTTGTATCATCTTAGGAGAAATAAATTTAAAAATGTTGTATATTCATATTGCATGATCAAAGGACACACTAATAATGTGTGCTTCTATAGAAGACTTCACATGAATTTTCTTCCTTTGGATTATCTTGAGACTAACCAACCTAGACCAAGGAAGGTTTGGGTTTAAAAGAACACTTAAATTATCATATGCAAGTGTGCTTGAAATCCATAAGAATAAAAAGCAAGTAATATCTCGATAGTGGATGTTTAAGACACATAACAGGAAACAAGGAGCAATTCAACAAGCTTGATGTAAAGGATGAAGGACATATCACATTTAGGGATAATGCCAAAAGAAAGATAGTAGGCATTAGATAAATTGGTAATCCTTAACTCTTATATACACACTATGTGTTTCTTGTTAATGGTCTTAAACATAATTTGTTAAGTATAAGTCAATTATATGACATGAGAAATAAAGTCACTTTCTATCTTAGAAAATTGCTTTATTAGTAGCCTTTATGAAGACAAAGTAACTTTTAGTGATGAAAGAGTAGAAAATGTTTATGATATTGATTTGAATAAAATTGATAACAAAGACATAAAATGCTTAATGTCTATCTCCTATGACATAAAAGGTTAGGACATGTAAATTTTAAGCTTTTAAATCATTTTTGTAAACACGAACTTGTTATCAGTTTACCTAAGCTTAAATTCACTAAGATAAACCTCATAATGCTTGCTAAAAGGAAAAATAATTCAAGTCCTCATTTAAGCTAAAAAATGTAGTGTCCACCTCTAGGCCACTTGAACTTATACATATGGATTTGTTTGGACCAACTAGAGTTGCTAGTCTCGATGGAATGCACTATGCATATATGTTGGTTGATGATTACTCTAGATACACTTGAGTGTGTTTCCTTGCTCATAAGAATTATGCATTTAAAACTTTTTAAAATTTTTCAAAAAGAGTTCAAAAAGAAAAGATTTTTGTATTTCATCTATTAGAAGTGTTATGGAACCAAATTTTAAAATGAATTATTCAAAACCTTTTGTAATGAAAATAGTATTTCATATACTTTTTCTTCTCCTAGAACTCCTTAACAAAATGAGGTAGTTGAAAGGAAAAATAGAACTCTTATAGAAATGTCTAGAATAATACTTCATAAGTATAATTTACCTCTATACTTTTAGGAGGAAGCTGTTAGCACATCTTGCTACATTGCAAATAGAGTATTTAAAATACCAAATTTAAATAAAACTTCTTATTAGCTATGAAATAATAGAAAACCTTAAATCTTATATTTAAAAGTATTTGGATGCAAGTGTTATGTATTAAATACCAAGGATAATCTTGAGAAATTTGATTTTAAAGCTGATGAAAGAATTTTCCTAGGCTATGCCACCACTAGTTAAGTATATATAGTTTTTAACAAAAGAACTCTAGTGGTTGAAGAGTCAATGCATGTTGTATTTGATGAATTAAATTCACTTGATCATATAAAGGATTTTTGTAGTGTTTATGATTTTGTAGATGAGCATGTGCATATGAACATTCAAAAAGAAAATGCTAGTAAGCCTTTGAAACTTGAAGGTTCAAGTAAGGAGGACTATCTCAACTTACTTTGAAGGATGAACTTCGAAAGGTTGGTAATTTAAGAAAGCATATCTTTAAGACCTCATCATAGGTAACACTACAAATAGGGTAACTACTAGATCTCAATTTAAGTATATTGTTAATTTAGCCTTCATATCTTAAATTGAACCTAAAAATGTTGATAATGCTTTAAGTGATGGAATTTGGGTCCTTGCCCTATAAGAAGAGTTAAACCAATTTGAGAGAAACAAACTTTAGACCTTAGTTCCTAAACATAAACATCATCCTATTATAGGAACCAAATGAGTGTTTAAAAATAAGATGAATGAACAAGGTGTCATAACTATGAACAAAGCTAGACTAGTAGCTAAAGATTATAATCATGAGAAAGATATTGATTATGATGAAACCTTTGCCTCAATTGTAAGATTAGAAGCTATTAGAATGCTACTTGCATTTGCATCATTAATGAATTTTAAAAATTTTCAAATGAATGTCAAAAGTGATTTTTTAAATGGATTTATTAAAAAGGAGGTATACGTCGATCAACCTCCAGGTTTTGAAAAATTTATTCTCTAAATCATGTTTTAAAATTTTTAAAAGCTTTATATATATATATATATATATATATATATATATATATATATATATATATATATATATATATATATATTAAAATAAGCTCCTAGAGCTTGGTATGAAAGGTTGAGTAACTTTTTATTAGAGAAAGGTTTCTCGAAAGGAAAGGTTGACAAAACTCTTTTCATAAAGAAATCCAAGCATAATTTACTTATTGTGCAAATATATTGTGATGATATTATTTTTGGTACTACTAACCATTGCTTGTGTGAGAAATTCTCCAAGTTGATGCAAGGAGAATTTGAGATTAGCATGATGGGTGAGCTTAAATTCTTTCTTAGACTTTAAATCAAGCAATGTAAAAATGAGATTTTCATCAATAAAACTAAATTCACTAGGAAAATTCTCAAAAAGCTTGACATGGATGGAGCTAAATCAAGTAAGACTCTTATGAGTACCACCACCAAACTTAACAAAGACGAGAATGGTAAGCCAGTTGATGAAAAGCAATTTAGAGGTATGATCCGGTCCCTTATTTATTTAACTGCTAATAGACCTAACATTATGTTTGCTAGTTGCTTGTATGCTAGGTTTCAATCTAGTCCCAAAGAGTCTCGTTTGAATGCAATTAAAAGAATTTTCAAATATATAAATGGAAGTTTATGTTTAGGACTTTGGTATCCTAGGAGTTCTTCCCTTAATTTGATTAATTATTCAGATGCAGAATTTATTGGTAGTTTACTAGATAGAAAGAGCACAACCAGAACTTATCAATTTTAGGACAATGTTTAGTTTCTTGGTTTAGCAAGAAATAAGTTCCACTGCTAAAGCTGAATATATTATAATAAGTCTTTATTGTTCACAAGTCTTATGGTAAAAACAACAATTGTTGGACTATAGTATAAAACTTGATCACATTCTAATCAAATGGGACAATACAAGTGTTATTAACCTTAGCAAAAATCTCATTCAACATTCAAGAACCAAGCATATATACATTAGACATCATTTCTTGCGTGATCATGTTTAAAATGGTGATATCTCACTTGAATTTGTTAGTACATATAATCAACTTGCAGATATCTTCACCAAACCTCTCAATGAAGAGAAATTAAATTTCATTAAACATGAACTTAGCATGATTGATGGTTGTAGTTTGTTTTAATTTTATGATTAATTGATGGTTGAACTGTTTTTATATGAAATCATGTTATGCTTATTGATTACTTTGATTATTAATTTTGATTTTGATCATAACATTTTTTTAAATTTTTTTGCTATTTAATAGTTAATTTTTGAAATTATTTCAAAATATTAATTATTCAAAATAAGCGTAACAATTTTTTTTTAATTGTCATGCATTTATATATGTTTAGATTCAATATGTGCATTATGATATGTTCATTCAATTTTTTTTTTTTTTTTTGAAAAAACCTTCCTATTTTGGAAATTAATAATTAATTATTGAGTTAAATTCAATTAAGTAATTATTTTAATTTAGCAAAATTATTCCCTCTTTCCTCCTCCTCAACAAGACTTGTTATTTTTATATGTTTTATGTGTTTTTCGATAGTTTCTATTTGGTTTATTTTTAGTATATTTTTTGTATCTAAGTTTTGAGTTGTTAGTTTGATTTATGGTTATTTTGTGTTTATTTAAGTTCGGTTTATTTTCTAGATATAAGCCACGAGCTATTAGTTTTATGTCTTTTTATGTTTCTCTCTAGTTTACAATTGGTATTTTAATATCATTGTAACTCTATCCTTTTCATTAATGCAATTTTTATTTTATTAAAATTTCTTTTTGCATTTTGACAAAGGAGGAGAAATATTTGAGTTTGAATTAAAATTTTTATTCATAGTTTTTTTATGTTATTTTACATAATTTTGTTTGTGCATGCATTATAACATTGTAAGTGCTGCTAGTTTTGTCATATTTTTTATATGTGATAAAAAATATTGTTTTGCTTACTTTGTTTAAATGTGTATATATGTGATACGTGGCAAGATGAACTGAAACTTTCTTAGATTTAGTCTATCTTTATTTTTATTGTTTTAGTTCTTGGTCTTTTATTTCCTTTAGAGCTAAGCTCTATATGATCATGTGAAATATATACTATATTTGTGATGTGTTAAGTGCTACTAATTATTTTTTTTTATATGTTTGAAATTATTTCCTTCCATGTTGCCTAGCATTAATGTTAATGGTCATGTTACTATGTTTTTAACACATTTTTCATGTTAGGCCATGTTTTTATTTCCCTCATGATATATTTTATATTGTTTCTATTTTTGTCAAGGGGAATAACTTATAAATTTAGATTTCTTATCATGTGCAAAAAGGGGAGTAATAAATAAATATATTAAATATTTTAATTGATATCTTTTTCAAAAGATATATTTTTTTATTTTTTATAATAAAGTGGGGGAGATTCTTATAATTTCATTTTTCTTTAAATTAATCCTCACTCCATTGATATTCTTCATTATTTATTTTCCTTACTCCTTAAATTCATTATCTTTATAATATGCATAAATTCAAAGGGAGTATAATTTATTGACTTTAATAAAATTCAAAACATCACACACTTACACTTTATATTATTTTCTCAAACTCAATATAAGTTTGTCAAAATCAAAAAGGGGAGATTGTTGACCTTAACAATAATCAATCTTGATTCTGATCTTAGCAAACTTAATTTTGAGCATTTAATGTTCTTTGTTTAAGTGTGATAATAAGCACAGGTACAATATTACTCTCAATGAAAGTCAAGTCATAATTTAGCTCAACAGAGGGTTGCAACTAAAGCGAGGTTGCCATGGTGACAAATGCTGAGGCCTATGACTGAAGTAAGGATGTCATGGTGACAAATGTTGAGCACTACGACTGAAGCAAGGCTACTATGGTGACACTCAGTATAGGGCTGCGACTAAAGCGTTACTTCCATAGTGACATCAAACTTCACAAAAATCCAATGGACATATTTTTAAAATTATTGAAGGAAAAAGATGTTGGAGGGCTGTGACTAAAGCAAGGCTACCATGGTGACAAAAAGCAAAGGGCTGTGACTGAAGCCTTACTTCTATGATGACAACAAATATCCAATGGACATATTTTTAAAATTTTTGAAAAAAATAGTTGGAGACATAATCATTGGCTTCAACAATTATATTTTTGAAGTTTAATCTATATATATGAAGTCTAAAGTTATGATAACAAGAACAACACATTACATTACTCTTTAATTATCAAAAACTCTTTAAGCATTCATTAAGCTTCATTTTTTTTCTTTATATTGATATTCTTTGTATTTATTAACTCTTATGAGAGTTGGTTGTGTGATAGAAATAGGGCTTTATCTTCATCTAATTCTTGGGATAGATTAGAAGGGAAGTAAGGTACATTTCTAGTGGAATTGGTTTAAGTGTTTAGCCATTAAAACACTTGGGAATTGGTTTAAGAGTAAGCCTACAAACTCCTTTTTATTTGGTTGAAGAGATAGCCTTAAAACTCTTGTTTGTGTAAGGTTGAAGAGTGAGTCTCAAACTCTTGTAATCTCAATCTTGTGAATAAGATTGTGGGTATTGAAATATCCTAACATGGGGATAAGTTAGGTGGAGATGTAGAATTGTTGAAAATCTGAACTCTTTAAATTTTTATGTTCATTGTTCTTTCTACTTTATTCTCTTTCAATTCATAATCATTCCTTAAATTCATTTTAATTTTTTAAAATCCTTCATTAGCCTTATTCACCCTCGTCCCCTCTAAGGCACTTTCAGTTGGTGTTGTCAAGTTGATGACATTGAGTTAGTGCTTGTTTTAAAAGGAAGTTCTTGCTTTTATAGCAGTTAATAACGATTGCAGATAGTTGTTAGCTAATAATGATGAACTATTTAATAAAATTTTGTTAGCTGTCACTGTTAATATGTCAAATGTTCATTAAGGTATAATTTATTTGAAATATAATTTCATATGTTTTTATAATTTTTTTTAGTTATGTAAATTATTTTAAAAAATATATAGTGATGAATAATAATTTATTGTTTATTTATTTACATATTATTAAAATAATTAATAGAAATTATTTAAAAATGATTTTTAAAATGTAAATATTATTGTACAATTTTTGCTAAAAAATAATTATAGGTATAAATATTATAATGATTTAAGTATTAATTATAACTTAAAATAATATTGATTTAATTATAAACTTCTAAAATTAATTACATACATTTAGTTTAAATTAAATAAAGTTATTTGTTATTAGTTATTAGTTATTTTTAATAAGGGTAAAGTAGTCTAAAGAAAAAATAAATACAAATCAACTATCAGCTGATGAGAAAAATCTCCAAAATAGAGCTTATCATATTTGCAACTGTTTTAAATAAAAATAGTTATCAGCTGTTGATTTTGGAGTTTTACCCAACACATAAATTATAGATTATTGAGGAAAATTCTCTATTAGTTATGCCTCATTTAACTGTCACGACCCAAACCAGGAATCATGACCGATGTTAAGGAATGAAAATTTTTTAGAATCTGGAACCCGTAGCAAGCCTTAAAAATAAAAAAACACATGCAATAAATAAATAAAAATACGCCAAAATTATAATTTAAATCAATATAAAAATAAATACTTAAATGTCATATCATAAAAAAAATATTTATACAATATTTTAATACATAAATTTCAAAATCCAAAACAATACACTACTGATACAATAATGTTACTACTGCAATTTTCTAGAATACAATAGGAGCTCAGATAATAAAATTACGTAGTCTAGCTAAGGCTAAAGAAGACTAGCTTAAAGCACTATTAGTGAGGTCTGAAGAAAAATCTTTTGAAAAAAATATTGAGGGGAGTCAGACCTCACTGAGTGAACTTAAATTCATATTCATTCAAGCATCAGTGTATGTGTGTGTGTGTGTGTATATATATATATATATATATATATATATATATATATATATATATATATATATATATATATATATAGACACACACACATTTCACACAAATGCTAAAATCTGCTTTTATATATAATAAATGCATAAAACATTTATTTAAATGAATGATCAAATAGAACCCTAGAAATTCGCAACCTCAATCAAAATATCTAACTAGCTATCATGCTCACTTAATTCCAAAGTAATTCTCTTATTCCATTTTGGAGAGTAGACTGGCCCCGAGATACTAAGTCAATTGAGCTCCCACAGTCTCATTGTCAATGTGATTGGCCTCGAGACATTAGGTCAACCGAGCTCCCACAATCACACTACCCAATCACTGAAATTCTCAATAAATCGATCAATCAAATTTTACCTCAAATGATTTCATAAGCTCAATTCTAAGATCTATCACACTGGTACGTACACAGCCCCAGTACAACCCACTAGGTAGCACGTTTTATTGATATCCTTCAATAAAATCGTATATTTAATTGAAAATAATAAAATGCACAATTTAAAATATAATGGCATCTAATGAAGAAAAATATACCAATTATATACTGAAAGTATACCAAAAGAATATTGAAAATATACTAAATGTATACTAAACATATACTATGCCACAAAAATACCCAAATAAATCATGAATATACCAAAAATATATTAGGTATATATTGAAAATTACAACATGCATATATATTGCATATTTATCGAAATATACCAATTATATATGCTGAATATATGTTAAAATATATTGTATCAATTTAACATATGTATGTCACATATATACAAAATTCATACTAAAAGCATACTAAACATATATGTCACATACATAGCATATATACCAAAATGTACTAAAAGTACACTAAAAATATACTAAATCATTTAATTAAAACAATTCATGTTTAAATGTATTATGAAAATATGAAAATTCATATACATGCATTCTATATGCAATGCATATATAAAATAATAACTTATAAGTTTACGCTCCTCGAGGCTAACTCAACGAACTTAGTTTGATAGACTTTGATCTCGGTGTAACTAGAAAAATAAATAATAATAAATTTAGAATATAATCATAACTTAAACTTCTAAGAATTCTAAAGGAATCTCGATCTAGGAATTAAAACTTAATTAAAAATCAAAAACTCAATATCAATTTGATGTCACGTTTTACGAGAATTCTACCAAAAATTCGACAATCTTCTCTGTAAAACAGACATCTCTCTACTAAAAAGTAGAGTTTATCCTGTAAGAAAACATACTTTTAAATAACACAAAACTCAACACCTCGGGTTGGAACTTCAAACTATATAAATTTCCAACTGAAGTTCACAATTCACCAATAATCAATATTAAATAATAAATATAATAAAAATCCTTAAATTCCATAAATATCCATAAAATACCAAAATATAATATATTTAAACATAAAAAACATTTAATATAATTATTTTCACATTAACTAAATAAAATCTCAAATAAATTATATAATATTAATAAAAAAACCGATTTTCAATTATTTAACATAAAATAGTGAAATTCAAATTAATTACTTAAATAGGTTATATATATAATAAAAATGTTTAAAAATGTATTTAATCACAAAAATAGTATATAAAATCATTATTTGAATATATTTTCAAAAATTAGTATTAATTAGTTAAAAATAGTAAATAATTTGTAAAAATTATTTTACTACCATTTATTATTCCATAATTATTTAAAACATGTTATTTAACTATAATTTCAATGAAAACACACAATTTACCTATAAATCCAAAATCACATAATACAAAAATATTATTAAAAAATTATACAAAATATCTAAAAATTATTTTCTTACTACCAAAATTAATAACTTAAATTAACAATACTAATTTAACCAAAATTTCATCCAAAATAAAAAAAAAATAACATAATTAATAAAAATTCATTTTTTAATTATTAAAATATTAAAAAATACCCATAATTCAAAATAATTCAAAAAAATAAACAAAAAATATATTTAGGGAGCTTAAGTTGCATATAACAACATTACTTAAGGGAATTTTCAAGAATCAAACAAGAACAAGCTTTAAAAAAAAAAAAAAAAAAAAAAAAAAAAAAAAAAAAAAAAACCTAAAATGGACATAAACTAAAACTTGAGATAACTCACAATCCGGACATCGTAAAGTCAAAATGACTTGACAATTGAGAAGCACGCATTGAGAGGAGTCTAAGGAGCCCAAAAATGCAAGCTAAATCCACCAAAAATTCACCGACGCTACAGTAACTATCCTACGGTTTCTTATAAAATTTGGCAATCGGAGCTCCTTGGAGGCGACAGGAAAGGAGACGAGGAAGGTGGTGAGCTTAGTGGTGGTTCGTGGAGGCATGTTGGTGAAGCTTTAGGAGTCGGCAATGGCAGAAGGCATGAGAAGGAGAAGAAGAAGAAGAAGAAGAAAAAAGAAAAAAAATGGGGAATGTGAGGTTTGACCCGATTTGACCTGCTTTTGTCTTTTGTCTTTATATATATATATATATATATATATATATATATACACACACACACACACAACACATAGACACACATGCACACTATGCATATAATATAACAACAACAACAACAACAATAATAATAATGATATATTTAATATATTTTAAATAATAACACTTCCCAATAAATTATTTTATGTAATAAAAATATTTAACGTAAAATAAATAAATACTAGTCACAAATAATTAAAATATAATAATATTATTAAACAAATAAATAATACTTAACAATAAACTAACTTTTAAATCTCAATAAAATAATCATAATAAATAGAAATTTAAAATATTATTAATATTGTAAATTTCAAAATATATTTTAATAATTTAAAAATATTGGGTCAGTACATTAACATCCCTTAATAATGTTAGAAGGATAGTCTTAGAATTATTCAATGAAAATAAAGAACATGTTAATTTTTCCTACTTCTTGTTCTACATCTTATAGTTCTTTTATTCCTTCTACTTTTACTACTAGTCAAGTTCAAGATGAACAAATAAAAATTAATATGAGTGATCATGTCTTGATTTAAAGATATAAAGACCTCGAGGATTGTCCGGTTTATCTTCTAAACTTAAGTTTGGTGATGGTTAAACAAGTAAAGATTTTCTTGTCCTTGATTGGTGAACCAACACAAAATACATTTTTGGTCCTTGCAATTGCTAAATAAAAATTTTCAAGTCTTGTGTCAACAGTTGCTATGGAACAAATATTTAGTGTGGGAGGAAGTACTTTAGATGAAACTCAATTTTCAATGGCTCCCTAGTCATTGGAGGTATAAATATGTATTAATGATTGGACTAAAGTGGCATTAGGGCAACAAATTGAGAGAAGAAAATGAAGATTTGTTCGACTTCGCAACTGAATGAGGAACTTCAACTTCCAACATAGGTAGTGATTAAATTTAGAAGGTAAAAGGGTAAATAATTTATTACCAAAAAAAAGTAAATAGACTTTAATTCCTCTAAATCCCAAAAAGATATGTAGACAACTTAATTTTTGGTAAGCAAATTTAATTTAAACTCTTTAATTTTTTGTTTACTTTATTTTTCTAATACAATTTATTATTTCAAATTCTTTAATTTTTTATTTTCAAGCCTACATATAAACGGTAAACTAATTTAATAATATCCTTTAATATTATTTTTAATTCAAACTCCTTGATTTTTTTAAATTTTAAGTGAACTATAATTTTTTATTTTTTTAGAATTAATTTTAATTCAAACCTTATTAAAATTAATTTAATTTATTTTTTAATTTTTATCTCAACTTCAAAGCAATTTAATTATCCTTTAAATTAATTTTATTTTATTTTATACTATGAATAATATTAGTTTTAAATTAAAAGTAAATTATTTAATTTAAAAATATTATTTAATAAAACATGAATTGGCAGAACCGAAAATCAAAATTGGAACACGCCAGTTTGAGGCTTTAGTTCCAATTCAATGGAACTGTGAACTGTAAATTTAAACTGAAACTGGCAGTTGATGAACTGTTGCTAGTCTGGTGATTGGGCCAGATGCTCTGAGTCTAGGAAATCTTTGGCAAGCTATTTTAATTTTCTCGGAGACTCTCTTCTTAGCTAGAAAATCAAAGAAGCAAAGTGTAGCATCAAGAAGTTCAGGTGCCGCTAAAAACTGGGCTATGGCTTCAAAATGTAAAATCACCTAGATGCTTTTTCTTTTAGATGATTTTCAAGTGAAGTATCAGAAATCTGTATTGTGATAATATTTCAGCTATCCACATTTCAAACAATACAATCTTCATGAAAAAAAAAAAAATAGATATATTGTTATTTTGTTAGAGAAAAGTTGCAGAGCAAAGTTATTAGGGTTATACATTGAAGGACTTTCGGTTAGATTTGATGCGGGACGTTTTAAGGGTGCATGAAAGTCGTACATGACTGGGTGAATTTTCTACATAGTTGTGCCTGAGAGCGGAAGTTTTGAATTTAAGGAGAATAAGATGTATACGACCTTGTGTCATATTAACATGATTGTGCGTTTTAGAAACATTTTTTTTAGAACTATGCGTTACGGAAACTTTACATTAATTGTTTTTGGATTTTTTTTTTTAATTTTGTTATTGGAGATAATTATTTAATTAGTGATAATTTTTTATTTATCTAGAGTTTTTATTTTATTTTTATTTTGATTTCCTATTTTAATTAGAATTTTATATAGAGTTAGTAATTTGTATTCCCTATAAATATGTATTTTCTATAAATATGTAATTTAGGATTTTGTTTAAGAAGGCTTATGTCATTTATATTCAAAATTAAACTTAAGCTTTTTGCTTGTTTATCTTTGGGTTTCTGAATTGAAACTTGTTTTTACAAATCTCTCGGTTGAAATTTATTTATTTATGTTCAGTAATCAATCGTATATTGTTTATTCATGTTATACGTTGCGTTTGACATTTACAATTTGATGTGTAAAAATATTAAATATTTTAATATGTTAAAATAATTTAAAAATTCCTCAAACTCAATATATTTCAACACTACATGATTTATTCTTATTTTTTATTCAATCTAAAATCCTATATTTTTTAGTGTAAGACAGAAAAAAGTTGTTTAGGAATTAAATTATATTTGTTAAAAAATAGTGTTAATAAGTAATTTAATTAATAAAAAGTTCAGAATACTTAATTATTACAAAAATGTATCCCTCAATTAATGTTATTATAATTTAAAAAAATTATGGCAATATACATTTTATGCTGATTCACTATTAGTTTTATAAATAATTTAATGAGTTAGTAACATTTTTTTATAATAAAGTGTGGAGCTCATCTTGCACATATATACATTGTAGTAGTTTTTTAGGTGAAGCGTGAGATTGTTTTGTTATTTTTTCAAACTCTCTGTTTTTCACATTATAAAATGAAGAGATAAAAGTAGTAATTTTGGACAGGCAAAATTGACAGTTGACACTTTGACAAAAACAAAAAAAAAAAGGCTTACAAAATTACCAACAGTGACAAAAGATAATCCCTAGTTTTAATTACCAAGACTTCCAATGTTCCGAAATACCCGCATTTTCTTTTCCTCTTCTATCTTCTCTTGAGAGTACAATAAAATTGAAGACATAGAGATCTATTGTGGCTGCAATGTTAATTAGTTAAAGAATGAGGCTTTGCTCAGAGTGAGGCGGATGGGTTCTCTTGTAGGTTGGTTTCCTCCTCTCTCTGAACGCCAGCGGGGCCTATGATTTAACATTATTTATTATGAGTCTGCAATGTAATCAAATTCAGAAGTTTCTGTGAACCACATTAATGCTTCACATTAGCTGTTGACAATGGGCATTCTGTAATACGTCTAGTCCCAACCTGAATTTTTTTCCTGCTACATAATGGCAAAACAGGCCAAATTTCCTGCTACATAATGGCAAAACTAGCTGAAAAAATCAGTCATTGAGTTTCTTTTAACAAAGTCATCAGGGAAACATTTGGGAAATAGTTACATTGTTGACTGAACCTATAGTTTGACTTGATTTAGATCCACTTTCTTCAATTGCATCACTGTTTTTAACTGAGAATGCTGGTCTTTTAGGACTAACAATAGTGTCATTTTCATTTTTGAGCATGGAATAAACTTCCAGGATTGATGGTCTATCTACTGGACTTTCCTGAACACATAACAACCCTACCTGTAGGCATCTCGGGAGTTTACAAGCTGACAATGAGTCGTCTAATATCGGATCCATAAACTCCTTGCCATTGTCGACAAGCCAGAATTCGTATGCCTGTAGATAGCATATTATAATAATATTTCTGGGTAGTGAAAATTGATACAAATTTTAAAATTAAGGAATGAAGCAAGTAGTCTTACATACTCCAAAAGGTTCAGATTTCCGCACGGGCCATAGAAACATGTATTCTTCTTGCCACTTATAATCTGTAGAAGCAGAACTCCAAAGCTGTAAACATCATATTTTGTGGAGTAAATGCCCCGTCTGACATATTCTGGAGGCACATAGCCACTGCATTTTATTGGTATGAACAAAAAAAGATGGTTAGGCATGTAGTTCCTGCAGGGTCCAGGATCAAAAGAATTTTTATAAGAATCAACTTGCTTACTATGTTCCAACAATCTGGCCTGTATTGGCTTCATTGTTTTCCTTTTGGAAAATTCTTGCCATGCCGAAATCGGAAATCCGTGGCTTCATCTTCATATCCAACAGAATGTTGCTGGCCTTAATGTCTCTGTGAATTATTGTCAAATTTGAGTATTCTTGGAGATACATAATGCCTTGAGCAATCCCTTCAATGATATCGACGCGTTTTTCCCAGTTCAAGGTTAATCTTCTAGTCTGATCTAAATTAACAGAAACAGAATTAAGGTATTAAGTTAGGAACATGCTTTTTTATGTTCTCAAATTAAGCAAAAAATTCAGAAAGAATCAAGCTTAACAAATAGGTAGAAATCAAGGCTTTTATTTGGCATGTACTCATAGATCAACATTTTCTCTTCCCTTTCTGTGCAAAATCCCAGAAGCCTTACTAGATTAACATGCTGCAGCTTTGCCGTCAGTTTAACCTCATTCTTGAACTCTTTATATCCTTGATGTGAAGTTTTCGAAAGTCGTTTCACTGCTATTTCCTGTCCTCTTGGAAGTTTACCCTGGCAAAGCCAACATAAAACTTATAATTGGTTTTTAAGTAACAGTTTCTTTTTTTTTTTTTTTTTTCCCAAGTGTTCAGTATTCACATGAGCTCCAACTACTCTGGAGAGTTCGAGCGGAGCAAGCTTTATAAAGGGGGTTAAAATTTTATCAGTGTCTGGTTTTCTATATACAAGACTCCAACTTAAGACATTTCAAGAATCCAAACTTCTTGCCACTTGGATGAATTTTCTTTTGCACAAGAAAGAATTGCTACACATTGATGAAGATTAATTATCCAAAATGTCATATATTTGGAATCAGTATTAGCAATTTAAACTGATATATGCATCCAATCCAATTCTGCACATCCTATCATCCCTACACCAACCAATGAACACAAAAAGTTTGTCAAGAGCCTCGCCTTGTAAACAGGTCCATATCCACCTTCTCCAAGCTTGCTTTCACAACAAAAGTTACGTGTAGCCTTTTTTATTTCAAAAAAGGTGAAAACTTGCATATTAGGATCATTCTGGTCTGCATATTCATTCACAGCAGTCATAGGTTGTCCTCCTTCGGAACTTGATACTTCGCCAAAATCTTCTTCCCCTGAACCATGAGAAAAAAAAAAACAAAAAAACTGAAATCTGTAACATAGTTATTAAATCCGAAGTTCGAAAATTTCTACCTTTTGACATGAGTGTTCTGCTTCTTAGACAGTATGATACAGAGGCAACAACTAACAGAACGATAACTATTGTAACCGGAACTAAAATTACATTCCAGAATTTCTTCTTCTTTCTGTCATCTTTTCCAACACCATAAGCTGTAAAGTTCATCCCAATAATCAGATGCCTTAGAAAACACTAAAATTAGCGTAGATTTTCTTGATGAATGATTTTCTACCTGCATGAGAAAGCTTCCAGTTATCATCATTTGAGAGTTGAAAGGTGTAGTAGCCGAGCAGTCCCTTCGACTTGGCATAAGAAACTTTGGTCCTAATAGCCTCAACATCATCAAAATTTATCCAGGTTGTTCCGATTGTGAAGTAATTCACTGCATATGTAGCATTGTAAGTTGAAGTAGCTCCATAACCATAATCGGAGATAAACGATTTCACCATTTTATAGCCTATTGAACTCGTCGTATCTGGTCTACTGGCTGGTGAACCAATGGACTGATCATTCGGATTCACAAGTTTCCATGCGTATCCATGATAAGGCAAGCCCAGCACCAGCTTGCTTGGTGGCAGTCCTCTTCGTAACCATGCCTTTATACCAAAATCAGTATTGACACTGCTTGAAGGATCGTACAAAGAAGCATGGTTGCCTGTTACATTCTCTTTCGCGGGCAAATGATAGTCAAATGCTATGATATTAGCCCAATCTAAGTTTCGCTGAATGGATTCAACTGGAAAACCAATGTCACCAATTACCGGCAAGCGATTAATAGACATGGTGAGGATTAACTGAGGCTCACTTGTGTTTCTAGACTCAGAATTTACAGCATCTCGCCATTCTTTTAATAGAATACCAATGTTTTCCATATCAAAGCTTGTGTCAGGCCAAAGCCAGGAGAGGTCTAGGCCACGAAAGCCGTATTGCCTGGCTGTTTTTATGGAAGATTTGATGAAAGACTCCCTGAAAGAAGGCTGGCTCACCATTGTAGAAAAGGCGGAGTAGTTTCTGTAAGCAAGGCCGATCGAAAGAAGCGTAATAATTGATGGGTTCTTCTGTTTAACGGTGGCAGTAAAGGTTGAGACATTTTGTTCAGTAGAGAAGGGAAAGGAGAGTTGATAAGTGGAATTGTTGATGGCTGCAAAAGCATAATACAAGTGAGTAAAAAGTGCAGACTTTACAGTTGAAGCAGGAAGGCTGGCAGAAGAATCATAACAAGCAGCTCTGATCCAGGATTCTGCTGCTAACAAGTTAAGATTATTGAGAATGAATTGAAAGATTATTAGAGTAATGATTTTGGTATTCATAAGGGAAGAAAGGAGGCTAAATGGCTAACAGCATTCGGTGTTGAAAAGTTGAATAAGTGATATCTTATGACACTGATTGTTGATTTTAGATTCTTGCTTATAGTAATACATCCAACTATTTTGGACAAATAATAGATACTTTAAATACTTTATATTTCAATTAAAAAATATTTTAATCCAATTACAACATCTTTCCAAAAATATCTTGAACTGCAAAATTTGAATCATGTTATTGTCAATTGAAAAGAATCAAATAATCTCTTATTGTGCAGTCCATCAATATTTAAATAATATAATATTTCTATTTACCATATATATATATATTTTTTCTACAAATATAAATATATAAAAAAAAATTAACTGATGGTTATAATTAAATAATAATTAATCTAATAGTATTTATTCTACTATACCAAAATAAGAGTCTAATATGTTAACAAGTTAACAAGTCATAATTAATTTACAAATTGTAACATGATCAAAATTTAATTTTTAATAAAATGAAAATATAATTTTGTAGAAACTTTTTAAAAATTTGATAATTTAAATGGGTGATTTTTGAAGAATAAAATTTAGAGAAAATTCAAGGGAAATATTTTTTTATTATATTCAAAGAAGGGTTACATCCTTTTATATATACATACAGGAATCCTAATCACAACCTAATTAGGAATAGAATAACATCTTAAATAGAATAGAATTTTATTCCTAATTGTATATAAATAATTTACTTCCTAATATATACAATAAAAATATTGTCTTCCCTCAACACTCCCCCTCAAGTTGGTGAATGTATGTCAATCATTCTCAACTTGCCAAATGAGTTGTAGAACATTTTTCCAGATACAGCCTTTGTGAGAATGTCAGCTAGTTGAGTCTGAGATGAAACATATGGAAGATCAATTGTCCCTTGGTTCAGATGATCTTTTATGAAATGTCTGTCAACCTCTACATGCTTAGTTCGATCATGTTGAACTGGATTGTTTGCAATTGCTATGGCTACCTTGTTATCACAATGTAACAACATAGGCTTTGGATGTTTTAATCCCAGATCCTGAACAATTCGTCTTACCCAGAGCAACTCACATACTCCATGAGCCATTCCTCTAAACTCAGCTTCAGCACTTGACTTTGCTACAACTTTCTGTTTCTTGCTTCTCCAAGTGACTAAATTATTTCCAACAAATGTGAAGTACCCGAACGTTGATTTTCGATCAATCTGATCTCCAGCCCAATCAGCATCAGTATAGCCTGTAATTTCATAATCCTTATTCCTCCCAAAGAATAACCCTTTACTCGGATAAGACTTTAGATATCTTAATATTCAGTATACTGCATTCATATGTTCTTTACTCAGAGAATGCATGAACTGACTTACAATACTTACTGCATAAGCAATGTCTGGCCGAGTATGAGATAGGTAAATCAGCCTTCCCACCAACCTTTGATATTGATCTCTATCAGTTAGAACTTGATTTTCCAGGATTGAAAGTCCATGATTGACTTCAATGGGAGTCTCGGCTGGCTTAAAATCAAGCATCCTTGTCTCTGTCAGTAGATCCATTACATACTTTCGTTGGTAAAGAGAAATTCCTTGAGCTGATCTTGCAACTTCAATTCTTAAAAAATACTTCAAGTTACCCAAATCCTTAAGTTCAAACTCGGATGCTAACTATCTTTGCAAGTTTGTTGTCTCACTCGGATCATTTCGGGTGACCACCATATCATCAACATATACAATCAGCGTGGTGACTTTACCTAACTTATGTTTGATGAATAGTGTGTGATCAGCATCACTTTGCTTATATCCGAGCTTCCTCATGAAGGTTGAGAGTCATCCAAGCCATGCTCGAGGCGATTTCTTGAGTCCATACAATGCTCTCTTTAATTTTCATACTCGATTAGTACATTTAGTTCCGAGTGGTGGATCCATATATACTTCTTCATCTATGGTTTCATTCAAAAATACATTCTTTATATCAAATTATCGAAGCGGCCAGTCTAGGTTGGCAGCTAAGGAAATAAGGACTCGGATGGTGTTCATTTTTGCTACTGGAGCAAATGTATATTCATAGTCGATTCCATACTTCTGAGTGTACCCCTTTGCTACCAACCGAGCTTTATATCGATTTATGCTTCCATCTGGATTGAGTTTGACAGTGAATATCCACCTACACCCCACCGTTTTCTTTCCTTCCGGAAGAGGAACGAGATTCCACGTCTGGTTCTTTTGTAGTGCCTCCATTTCATCATTCATAGCTTTCTTCCAATCCGGATCATCTAAGGCTTCCTGCACATTACTCGGAATAGATACAGTATATAATTGATTTACAATAAGTGCATGTGAGTTAGAAAAATGGTTGGTTGATATGAAGTTGTTGATAGGGTATTTAGCTTTAGTATGAAGGTCCGGATCATATTGTCTTTTCGGAACCCCTCTATTGATTCTAGAAGGGTAACGAGGTTCAATATTTAAAGGAGACAAGTTTACCTTATTATACACTGCATCCGGAGTTTCTTCAGCTTCTGGTGTGGGTTGGGAAGATGTACTATCTTGATTATTCGGATTTTCTTCGATGATCTGTTCGGGTAAGATGCTTGAAGATGTACTATCTTGATTACTCGGATTTTCTTCGATGATCTGTCAGGGTAAGATGCTCGGCTGTCCGGGTGAGATGCTTGTACTTGAAACATCAGATGTTTATCCGTGTAAGATGCTCGGCTATCTGGGTAAGATGCTCGGAATAACATTTTGGAGATTCGGATTCGGAACACTCAGAATGCTATCTTCAAGCTCAAAGAGGTTTGGATTTTTCTCCCCCTGAAGAGAGCACTCGGAGTGGGAGAAGAAAGGAGAATTTTCATAAAACTGAACATCCCGAGTGATATACATCTTCTTTGTATTCGGATCATAACACTGATATCCCTTTTGTAAATTCGCATAGCCAACAAAGATACACTGGATAGCTCGAGGGTCTAATTTACCGAGTGTCTGATGAACATATGCCGAGCATCCAAAAACTCGGGGTTCGAGATTATTGAAGGGTGGAGATATAACAAGTTCATGAAGTTTCTGAAGAGGAGTCTTAAAATCGAGTACTCGTGATGGTGTCTGGTTTATGAGGTACGCAGCGGATCTAACAGCTTCTCCCCAGTATTCTCGAGGAACATTCATGTCAAATAAAGATGCTCGGACAACTTCCAATAACTGCCGGTTCTTCCGTTCGGCTATACCATTCTATTGGGGAGTGCCGGCATAAGATGTTTGGTGGCGAATGCCCTTCTGGAGGCAGAAATCATTGAGAATTGAGTTAACATACTCCCCACCATTGTCAGACTACAGGACTCAAATTTTACTCTGGTATTGTGTAGCCACCATGTTGTACAAGTCCTGAAACTTAGAGTACACATCTCCTTTATTGAAAAGTAGAGATACCCAGGTCATCTGGGTACATTCTGGCATGTATCAATAAACGTTACAAAATATCGAGCACCAAATAGAGTAGGAATCCGAGCAAGTCCCCATACATCAGAATGAATGGTTATAAATAGAATTGAATTTTTATTATAACTCGGTACATAAGAAATTCGGTGGCCTTTTGCCAATTCACAAACATCACACTTGAATTCTGAGTTTATGGTATGCAAAAATAAATTCAGTTTTATTTGTCTAAGATAATGAAAAGAGAGATGACCAAGACAACGATGCCATAAGATTACTTGGTCTTTACTTGAACAACTTCTACCAACCTTATTAACTTGACTTGATTTCTGACTTGAATCATCATGCAACTCAAGATAGTACAACTTTCCACGTTTAACACCAGAGCCAAGAATCTGGCGTGTTGTAATGTCCTGAAATACACAATAATTAGGCTAAAATTTGACAGTGCAATTCAAGGTTTCAATGATTTGACTAACATATAGTAGATTACAAGAAAGAGATGGAACAACAAGAACTGTATCTAAACTAAGAGAGTTAGAGTTAGATATTGATCCCTCATGAGTGACTGGTGCTATGCCTCCATTAGCAGTTAGAATATTTTGTTGGGTTGATGGACGAATAGAGGTAAGATGGTGAATGGAGTTTGTCATATGATCAGTAGCACCTGTATCAATAATCCATGTATTATTTCGAGTAAGATTTGCCATATCTGGAGTGGTATCACGATCACCACTTGGTTCAGTAGAAGTAGCAATTGTAGCCTTGCCGAGCTTCTTACGAGGCTTTCTATCCCACCATTCTGGATATCCCATAATTTCATAGCACCATTCTTTGGAGTGTCCAACTTCGCCATAATGAGTATAGGTGTATGTGATGGGCTTGCTCGAAATTTTTCCTTTGAACTGGGGATGAGTATGAGCTGCTACAAGTACAGAGTGGTCCGACAGTATCTTTGGCTCTTCCATCATATGTCGCTGGTTGTGATCTCGCCGGACATATGTATAACTGGACTCGAGATCATGAGGTGGATCCTTCCGGAGTATTTCACTCCGAGCATTATTAAATTCCGAATCAAGCCGGGCTAGGAAAATATGTGTTCTAAGCCGGGTAATATGCTTCTGGAGTGATTCTACTCCATTAACATCCTCCCCTTGTGCACACGTCCGGGCATCGATTTCTTGAAATATTCCAATCAGTTCATTATAGTATGCGGGTAATGCCTTACCATTCTAGCGTGTAGTGAATGATTTCCGATTCAATTCAAATAACTCAGTTTCGTCAGATCCATCATAGAAGGTTTTTGAGACAGCATCCCATATCTCCTTTGTTGTTGGAAGACAGATGAATCTCTGCATCAATGTCGGACTCATGGAGTCAATCAATAAACTTTTTACTTGATTATTATCAAGTCGCCAAGTTTCCAACGCTTTATCTCCTGCTGGTGGCTTTGGCGTAGTGCCATTAAGAAAGCTAGATTTATTTCTAGCTCCAATTCGCATCTCCATGATCTGTGACTATAGTTCGTATCATCAAGAATAATTCCTGTGGGAAAGGGAGAATTATTTTGAAGGGTTTGAATAAAATTGGGTGTTCCATGGGATATGATGGATGTGTTTTCGGTGGTTATGATTTTGAAGATTTAAAGAATTCAAAGGAAGAAAAAATACGATTTCAATAATTCAATAAAAAAAATTTGATTTCAATGGATATGCTTTGATACCATAAAAAATAAAATTTAAAAAAAAGAGAGAAAATTCAAGGGAAATATTTTTTCATTATATTTAAAGAAGGATTACACCCCTTTATATATATATATACAAGAATCCTAATCACAACCTAATTAGGAATAGAATAACATCATAAATATAATAGAACTTTATTCCTAATTGTATACAAATATTTACTTCCTAATATATACAATAAAATATTTTTCTTCCTCAACAATTTTATCCATTCAGATAAATATAACTCCCCTCCTACAAACAAGGTAGAAAATCTCAATTGGTTTGATTAATAAATGACACCAAACTACCAATATTTTCTGTTAAGTTATAAGAAATTTAAATTATTTAAATAAAATCTTAAATTTAAATTTTATATATAAAAAAATAAATATTAAAAAATGTTTATTCTCTCATAGATTCATCCAATTTAAATTTTAAATTAATTCAAACTTTTATAATTACCATTACATAAACATCATATCATCATATTAAAGAAATGGATAATGATAAATAAGTGCACCAAACTCTTTTATCAATGTGCAGAAGAGGATGGTCCCAAAAAGACTTTGGCCGAAGAGTCAATTTCCATGTCAGCCAAACTATATATATATATATATATATATATATATGTATATATATATATAACAACCACCACATGAATAATTTTTTTTTTAACTCATAATAATAATAATAATAATAAACAACCACGCATATGAATAATTTTTTTTAAAACTCATAATAATAATAAAATTATTAAACATGTACTTTAATATTATTTAATAATATTGTTATTAAATAAAATTTTAAAAATTAATAAAATTTATTTATTTATATAACAATTTAATATTAACTTAATATATTTTTCTTTTTCCTTTTATTAAAATTTTTTAGACCTGTTATAATAAATAAATTATTAACATTTACTTTAATATTATTATTATTATTGCCGTTGTTATTGTTGTTGCTATTATTATTATCATTATTAAAAAATATTTCAAAATAATAAAAATATTATTTATTTATATAATAATATGATATTAACTTAATATAATTATATTCATTGTAATTTTAATAAAACTTTTATTTAAATAATTATATAATACTCTTTTAAAATTTTTTATGATTAATATTTTTCTCAACTCTAGAATTAATTTTATATAAAAATTATTATGGCTATAATTAATCATAAAAAATAAAAATTATTAGTTATTTTTAATAAAAACTTAAAAAATAAAAAATATATTTTCTTTATATAATAATTTAAATATTATAAACTCATTAAACCTATAATTTATTACAACTTCAATAAATTTTTTATTTAAACAGTGACATTTTATTTCTTCAATATCTTTAATGTTAATATTTTATTCACTTATAATGTAATTTAATGTAATTATTTTAATTTCAACTAATAAATAAATAATTAATTAATATAATTTTAACTATTTTTATTAAATTTTTAAAAATATTTAAAAACGATAATTATACTTTTTTTTTTATAGAAATACTATTCTTAAATAAATTATATGTTCTATATTTTAAAACATGATTACAAATATAAGATAAAAAAATTATTATTTTATTTTAATTTACTTAATAAATTTAATTTAATAATTTTTTAAAAATAATAAGACTATTGTTTTATTTGGATATTAATCTAAATTTTAAATTTTGATGGTATTACATTATAACATCATGATTTATTTAAATTTTAATAAATTTTCTATTTGAACAACTATATGATATTCTTTTAATATTTTTATCTAAATAAAAATAATAATATAATTGTAAAAATTTAATAGATTTATAATATAGTAATTTATTAATTTTATGCAAATTTTCTATTCAAACACAATAATCTTTCAATGTTTTTTTACGTTCATATTTTCATAATTACTTATTTTATAAAATTTATTAATTTTTAATTTTAATTATTTTTTTATTAAATTTCATGTAATAAAACTTATAAAATTATGTTTTCTAATTTGATTTATATTAGATAAAATATAAGTATACATAGTTAAAATAGAAATATATATATATATTTATTAAAATTATTATTAAAATAAAAATATTAAAAATTTATTGGAGTGTTTACTCCCTTTATTGGTATATTTAACGGGTCAAATTTTACTTTATTTTATAATATAAATCTCCCAACTACTAGCAGTTGAGTCAAAATTTACTTCCTTTATTTTATAATATAAATCTCCCAACGACTAGTAGTTAGGTCAAAATGTCACCCACATACCTCGCCGCCCTTCCATTATTTACTTATTGATATCAATGATCAAAGTGAAAAATATCATCCACAATTTTTACTATTAAAATCACAATTCAAACCAACATCTGTGTAATTAAGTGGCAAAAAACTTGAATTCTTTTAGATAATCTCTCTAATTCAAGTCTTACGTAACAAAATATATTAAAAGAGTTTTATTTTTTTTATGAATCAATTTCACTCGAATATGAAATAGTTGAAATGAATATTAGTTTAAAAAAATATATATCACAAGTCAAAATGAAATGGAAAAATATGAATATTCTTTTCAAATAATTTACGTTTTGTTCAACAATCAACAAGCCTATTCAAATACATGCTAGTCCTCATCTTCCAACTACTGAAATTGTTTCATCATTAACAGAACAATTTTCCATTGGCGATGCAAGATCAAATTTGCCCCTTTCATCATTTTTCGTTGAAAAAGCAGGCCTTTTTGGAATTTTGAGAACTGCAGTTTCATTTTTTTAGCATTGAAGCAACTTCTAACATGGATGGCCTATCATTAGGATCTTGCTGTACACATAGCAGAGCTATATGCAAGCATGACATTAATTTACATGGAGATAATGAATCATCAAGCCACGGGTCCATGATCTCCATCCCAATGTCATCTTTCCACAATTCATATGCCTGTAATCAGTAAATATATATGGACTATCACCATCTTTTTGACTAATTTGTTTAGAGAAAAGGGTTATTGAAGAAAACATACATATTCTAAAAGGCTCAAGTTTTCTTCTAAACCACACAAGCAGACATTCTTCCTGCCACTTATAATTTGCAGTAGTAGAACTCCAAAGCTTTAAACATCTAACTTGGTTGAATGTAAAACTTTCTTAATATAATCTGGAGGAACAAAGCCTCTGCATTGAAAAATTTAACGCAACCAAGCGATCAGAATCTGGTAATTAAAGCGATTTAATTCTTGATTCCGAGTGCACTTACAATGTTCCAACGGTCCTCTCCGTGTTTGCTTCTTGTGCATCTTCAGTAAATATTATAGCCATACCAAAATCTGATATCTTAGCCTTCATTTCATTATCAAGTAAAATATTGCTGGCTTTCAAGTCTCGATGGATAATTGTCAGCCTTGAATACTCCTGAAGATACAGGAGGCCTTGAGTAACCCCTTCAATGATTTCCCGTTTTGTCCAATCCAACGTATATCTTCTGATCTAATTCAGATCAGAGAAGAAACAGAGAGTAGAATGAGCTGACAGAGGAAAAATTCTACTGGGAATTGGGAAACAGTATAATTTGTTGAAGCGTAAAAGAATTCAGACCAAAAAGATAACAATCCAAGCTTCTGTTCGGCATATACTCATAGATCAACATCTGTTCTTTTCTGTCAATGCAAAATCCCAAAACTGACTAGACTTACGCGTTGTAGTTTTGCAGTAAGCATAACCTCATTCTTGAACTCCTCGAATCCTTGAGTAGAGGCCTTTGAAAGCTTTTTCACTGCTATTTCTTGTCCTCCTGGCAACATGCCCTGCCAAAACAAAATTTTTTCATGATTACTGCAGCTTGAAAGGCTGAATGCCTGAAGTGATATATATATATATATATATATATATATATATAATTCTTAGCAAAATATGTAATTCAAAAGAATCTAACGGATAATTTACTTTATGAACAGGACCATATCCACCCTCCCCAAGCTTATTCTCAATTGAAAAACTGTCGGTAGCTTTTTCAATGTCAGCAAATTGTAAGCTGTCAAATTATGAGAATTGCTATTAAAATCTCCAGCAGCTGCTACCTTGTTCTTTTTCAACTTTGATGCTCCACGAAAAGAAGTGTCAATTGCATGTATAAGGAATATATTTATACACATTGTTTACAAATATTTATTATATACAGATAGAAGATATACCCTTTGATCTGAGCTTTCTCTTTCGTCCATAATATAATATAAAAGCTATCAGTAAGATAGCTGAAGCAGCTATTGTTGTTAAGATGATTACTAATAATGGTAGTTTCTTTTCTTTTAATTCTTCTATTTGAGCTGAAAAAAATGGAATAAAAATAAGAAATTAGTATATAGTTTAGCCAATATCCGGACATTGGCCTGGACACAATTCATGAACTGGCGATTCACGGTTCTAGGGTCAATAAAACTGAACTAAAATCGGAAATAGAGTTAGTTCAGAGTCAGTTTAAGGACCGACCGATTACAATTTTAAATCGGTTTGATTTGATATGATTTTTTTTATGGTATAAAGTTGAAATAAAAATTTATTATAATATTTTAAAAAGTTATTTTTTAGTTAAAAATAAAATCTAAAATCTAAAAAATTATATTTTACCTTGACTAGTTAATTTTAGATTAAAAAAATTAAAAAAATAGAAAAAAATTATTTTATGTTAATTTTTATATAATATTGGTTGAAATAAAATTTTGGGAAAATAGTAATTTTGAATAATCAACTCAACAAAAACTGTCTCAAATAGCTCTAAGACTTATATATTTATAGGGTGACACAAACCTAATAACCCTAATCCTAATTTTAATTAGAAAATAAAATAAAGACAATTCTAACTAAGGTAGGAAATCAAATCCCTAATAATATAAGAAAATCAAATTCTAATCAATGCTAAATTAAAATAAAAAATCAAATAATAATAATAATAGTAATAATAATAATAATAATAATAATAATAATAATAATAATAATAATAATAATAATATTTGCTATTAATTTTTTTGCAAACTCATTTCAAGGTTTGTTGCTCCGTATCATTCCCTCTAACGTAGAGAAAATTTACCCTCGAATTTTGCCCAAATATTGAGAAACAAATTTGCTATACATCATTATAAATTTATCTTCAACTTGTAATTCCTTCAAAATAGAAATTAAAGGAATATAAGAATAAAAAAATTTATCAATGTCAATTAAGTCAATATATTCAACATCGCCTTCATCCTCTTCATCAAATTTTGGCTCATCTCCAATAAATATATCTTCATCCTCACCATCATCAGTATCATAGAATAAGCTCTCTTCATAATACTCTCTCGACATAATTAATAAGGATCAGTTCAACTTTAATACTAACTAATGTAGCGGAAGCTTTAAAGAAATAAAATAAAAGAACAAAGGGATAAATGTTGCAAGTTGTTGAATCGTGCATGATTGACCATCTAACAACCTTCTATAACCTATTGATTTGCACACAAGCACCAAGAAATAGGCATCCAAGAATTCGTTGATTCACAAGAATGAAGAATTTGGGAAAATAATAATTCTAAATAATCAACTCAACAAAAACTGTCTCACATAGCCCTAAGACTTACATATTTATAGGGTGACACAAACCTACCAACCCTAACCCTAATTTTAATTAGGAAATAAAATAAAGACAATTCTAACTAAGGTAGGAAATCAAATCCCTAATAATATAGGAAAATCAAATTCTAATCAATGCTAAATTAAAATAAAAAACCAAATAATAATAATAATAATAATAATAATAATAATAATAATAATAATAATAATATTAATATTATTATTATTATTATTATTATTATTATTATTATTATTATTATTATTAAATGTTTTGCAAACTCATTACAAGTCTTGTTGCTCCACATCATTACTAGTATCAAAGCCTAGGGGGTTGAGTGATTGTTATAGTAATTGTTTGCAAAGTAAACATAATGTCCACAGGGTAGTTTTCCCACCGAGTCCTTTGGTCATAGGTGGTCCCGGTTGTACGTCCTGGAGAGACTGTAAATCCATTGGTTTAGCCAATGAGTTTTTAGGTGTATTTCCCATCTTGTTGTCATTGTTTTTACCATGTATCCAATTCTTGGAAGAAGCACTTCTTATTCCTCTTCCTATACTTCCTTTTCTACCAAAGCTTAAAAGAATATAGTTAGTAGTAATGAAATCACTATTGAAGACTTTGATAAATGCATTGATGATTTTAAACTTAAAGATTATAGTAAAGATCATGTCTATAAGACACCTAGATTGAACCTCTTCAAGTCTGATTATGTTATCAAGACTGAAAAAAGAGATATCCAATTATCTAAGTCCCAAGATCTCATAAGCTCTTCTCCCTTGCCTCTCTAGAAAAACATAAAGCAAAAGGTTTTTATTATGTTCATATAGGTCTTGTTCAGGTAAGAATAAAGCCCCTTAACAGAGAAGGTCTTAATACCTCCATTCTTATAGCTCTGCGAGATATGAGATTTAAGAACTTCTAGGATTCTCTTCTAGGAACTATAGAATCTAATCTGAAAAGAGTCCTAGAGGAGGGTGAATAGGACTATCAAATAAAAATGAGAAATTAAAAGAATTCTTTGCAAGAATTCTTTGCAAGAATTAAATTGAAGTTGAGAATAAAGAATTAAGAACACAAAGATTTAAGGAGTTCGGATTCAACAACAATCCTATGTCTCTACCTAACTTATCCCCAAGTTATAATTTTTAATCACCCATAATCTTATTCATAGGATTGAGATTATACAAGATTTTTATGGCTCACTCTTATAACCTTACAACATGAGTTTTCAAGGCTCACTCAAAAAATCAAAACCCAAGTGTTTCAATAAATAACACTTAAACCAATTCCTTTAGAAATAAATCTCACTTTATTTCTAATCTAACCCAAGATTTAAGATGAAGAGAAATTCTATTTCTAACACACACCTAACTCTCATAAGTGTTATACAAACAAAGAATTATTTAAGAGAATTTGATAGCTCAATGAAAGCTTAAGAAATAATGAATGATAAATAAGTTTCTTAACTTCTATTCAGCTCTAGAGGCATTTATACTAAAAAATATGGCAGTTGGAGGTGCAAATGATGTGTCCAACGTCTATATTTTGAATTATTGAGACTGATGCTGTCAGACAGCTATTAATGGATTAAAACCGTAATTGGGTCCTCAAGATGTTTGAATTTATCCATACTTTATTCACAAAAGCTGTAGATATTTAAATTATCTTTCCATATCAATTTGAATAACTTAAATTGGATTTTTTTAGCTCAAGATATGTCCAAAATACTAAGGGTTGTGCAATTTGTAATGCAGACTACGGTTAGATAGCTATACCCAAATTAAAGCCATGATTTGCTCTTGAAGAAATTTGAATTTGCCCATACTTTCTTCATAAAAACTGTAGATATATAAATTATCTTTCCATATCATTTTGAATCACCTAAATTTGACTTCTTTATCTTAGGATATGTCCAAATTACTAAGGGTTGTGCAATCTGAAATGTAGAATATTGTCAGACAGCTATACACAAGTTGAAGCCGTAGTATGCTCCTGAATAAATTTGAATTTGCCCATATTTTCTTCATGAAAGTTGTAGATATATGACTTATATTTTTATAAAATTTTGAATCACCTTAATTGGACTTCTATAACTCAAGATATGTCCAAAATACTAAGAGGTGTATAGTCTGAGATGGCAGACATAAATGTGAATTTCAACTCAAAATTTGCCTAACCAAATGAACTTGGATTTTGACAAATAAGCCCAATTCAGAAATTTCAAGATGTCTACTTCAAATTTTAAGCAGCTCATTTTCTCCTTTAAGAGCTCTAAAGATGTCAAAAGCCTTCTTGAATTTTAGAGGTTCAATTTGCCCGAAAAGTCACTATTTATCCAAAAGTGTATATGCTTGGTATATGTATTGTATATAATTCCCTACACACTTAATTGAAATTATTAGTATAAAAATTGTTTGTCAAAGTCCAAAATTTGGATTTTGATCATGCAAATGGTCAACATAGTCTTTATAAAAGACCTATAACATTTTATTGTTATCCTAACTTTATTGTTTTTCTCAATGATACAAATTTATTAAAGTCCCTAGTTTTACAGATCCAAACCTATAATTATCATATGGATGATGGATCTATTCTAGTTGTATTAATTTTTAAAGTCCATTATAAAGTCATGATGTCTACTTTTAATACAAAAAGTTTGTTTCATAGTAAAAAGGGTGAAACTTTACTTCTTCAAACAAATATGACTAAAGCCAATGTAGTTATCCTAAAACCTATACAATGGAACTAGATAACACTCCCTAAAGAATGGATCCTTGAAGGAGCCATAAAACCAAAAGCCCAGAAAGAAGAAGAAACATGTCACGACCCAAAACAGGGGGCCATGATCAGCGCTAGGGAACAAGAATTCTTTCGAATCCGAAACCCATAGCAAGCCTCAAAAGAAAAGCATGCAATAAAAATAAAATAAAATAATATTATTCAGTAGAAATTAAGTCTCAAATAATAAAATAAATTCTTAACTTCGTTTAATAATATAAAATCACATCGCATATCATAAAATAAAATCTTTTAATACAATTCTTCAGAGAAACACTCTGAATTAAAATATTATACATGCATAAATAAAAATACAAGTCTCGACAAAGTCAAATACAACTACTGCTGCAATGTCTAGAGTACAAAATAAAACTCAAGTAAGTAATTTACATAATAAAATTAGAGCGGAAGAAATCCTGCGGACAGGTTTACTGCTGAGGTATGAAGTTGAGGACTCTCCTATAAAAACATCAACGAAGGGGAGTCAGACCTCACTGAGTGAATTATTATAATATATATACACGCATAGCTAAATGTCAAATGCAGACACCCAAAAGTATATATAATAAATATATATACAGGCAAATACATACAAATGCAAAGAAAATAATTTTTATAATGATACTGAAAATTGTCAGTTATGAAGGATCAAATAGAACCCTATATAATCGCAATCTCAATACCAATAGAAAGTACTATAGCTATATAGGCTCACTTAATTCCAAGTAAATTCACTTAATCCATATGGACAGTAGACTGACCCTGAGACACTAAGTCGATCGAGCTCCAGCAGTCTAACTGTTAGTGTGATTAGCCCCGAGACACTTGGTCAACCGAGCTCCAGCAATCACACCCTCAATCACATCAATCTCAATCATAATCACCACAATTAATTTTCACTTAGCTCTAATCTATCACATTGGTACGTACACGGTCCAATTACTACCCACTAGGAAGCACGTTCTATCAATATCCTTCATTTATATTAAAACATACATTCAGAAAAATAAATGATGCATAATGACATTTAAAATAAACAAATAAACCATATATATACCAAAAATATACCTAAAATAAACTAAGTATATTTCACATATATATATATATATATATATATATATATATATATATGTATAATAAATTCAATTAAATCATGTAATATACTCAAAATCAACCAATAATATACTTAACATAATTTGAAAATAAATCACAAAGAAAACATGCATTTATTTTAAAATATAACAATAATATACTAAAAATATACCTAAGCATTTAATAAAGCAATCATGCAAAAATTTACATTTAAAACATATAATTTATAAAACATGCAACATAAAGCAATGCATATATAGGATAATAACTCATAGTTGTGCGCTCCTCGAGACGGGTCCGACGGGCCTAGTCCACTATGCCTCAATCTCGGCGTAACTAACAATAAAATAATAACATAAAAATCAGAATAATTCTAACTTATACTTCTAGAGACTCAATCTAGAATTCTAAACACAGATAGATAATTGGAATCAGACATGATGTCACATTTTACGAGAATTCTACTGAAAATTCAACAGAATCTCCTCTGTAAAATAGACATCTCTCTACTTAAAAAGTAGAGCCGATCCTACAAGTAAAATATACTTCGAATAAAATTCTCACAATTACTCGGTCGGAACCCCAAACTACAAATTCTCCCGACCGAGGTCCACAATTCACAACAAAATACAATACAATATATTAAAATTCAATAAATATAAAAAATTCCCTTTAAGTACCAAAATATAGCAATTTAAATATTAGAAACACTCCAAAATAATTATTTTACCGATAATTACTTAAAAACCTTAATAGTAATATAATATTATTAAAAATCAATATTTCTCGATAATTCACAAATATAAATAAAAATTCATTTTAAAAATCCAAATTGCTCAATTAGTCCAAAAATATATTAAAAATTACTAAAAATCCATTTATTTACAAAAATAGTATATTATATTTAATTTGAAAATAATTTTCAAAAAAATAGTATTAATTAGTTAAAATTAGTAAATAATTTGTAAAAAATCATTTTTATGCCTCAAATAATGTTTAAAACCAATTAAATTTAATATTTAACTAAAATTACTACCAAATTACCAAAATACCCCTAATATATAAAAATTCACATAATATACTAAAAATACTCAAAAATTCAATAAAAATTATATAAATACTCAAAAATTATTTTCTCAACATATTATTCACTAAAATCCATAAATACACTTAATTAACCAATTATTTCTAATTAAATATACATTTAACCTATATTTTCAAAATTGATATAAACTAAATATAATTATAAAAATTACACAAAAATCACAAAAATTATAATTTCAATTCTAAAATTAATATTAACCACCAAAAACACCAAAAATCAAAATTTCATAATTTTTTTAATTAATTTATGAAAATTATAAAATAATAATAAAATAATAAAAAATTCACAAAAATTAAAATAAATTCCAAAAATTACACAAAAATTATGGAATGAAGATTAAGCTAAGTGGAACAATATGTGTTAAGGCACGTCTCATGAATCACAAGATATCAAGTTAAAAAAATTCGAAAATCAAAAATGGCCAAAATGAAGAAATTGATCACCACTGAAATCTAGGTCAAACCAAGTGAAACAAAACATAGAAACACACTCACTGGCAAGAAAGCATGAGAATGGAACTAGCAGTGTCGAAAATGGTGGCCGAAATTATAATATCCCGTGTTTTTAAAATATTTTTACACTGTACCGGGATATGCAGTGTTAATAAATTTTGAATATATATATGATATTTTTACGAGTTAATATGTATTTAAAACCTATTTTAATTATTGTGTATTATTTACAGTGCTTTATGTAAAATTTTCTCGGGACTTGCATTTTCGGGGAAATTTTCACGTAAATAATTTATTATTAATTATTCTAAATATATTTTCGGACTTGCATGAACTCATATGTATTTTTAAAATATTAAACACCGTGTATATATGTAATTATTTATTAATTAGGGTTTAATATTACCCTAATATTTTATTAATTATTTATTATTTTTATTGTTATTTAATTATTTTTATTTAGTATAAATTATTAAAATATTAAATTTTATGTGTGTGGTGTATATTTAATGTGTGTGATTTAATATTATTTTAATATATAGTATAATCTATATATATATACACATTATATATTAAAAAAAATCAAACTTTGGAAAATTACAAAACTGCCCCCGACTACTCCTTCTTCCCCGATCACCTTCCCTTCGCCGTCCGGACTCCTGCCATGCCGTTCCCTTGCCATGAGAGTGCCTTCCGGTGTGCCACCATCTTCCCCAGCCTTCCTCGCCGCCTGTGGTAGCCATTTCCGGCGCCTGGAAGCCATTTTTGGCCAGAGAAGCCGAAAGTCGATCCATCGTCGATCACGTCGATTCCGGCCATCCGTTTCGACACCGCTGGTCTCTTTCTTCTCCTTGAGCTCCGGTGAGTGTGATTCTAGCTTTGTTTTGAGCTTAAATGGTCTAGAATTGCTTAGGTTTCGAATTTTCAATTTCGGCCTATTAGGGTTTTTGATTTTTTTGAGCTTATAATTGATTGATTCATGAAAACTCCCTTCACAAATCTTGATCCTAGTAGCTTAATATACATGTATGAATTTTTGTGGAATTTTTGGAGATTTTTTGGATTTTTGGGTATTTTTGAATATTTTAATATTATTTTCTAATTTTTGGAAATTAATTATTTAAATTATGAAATTTTGTTTTATGGTTAAATTAGGTGTTGAAATGAATTATAGGAATTTATTTGGAATTTTTATGAATTTCTAAGTATTTATTTTGAATTATTTGAGTTTATGTAATTTTGGGAAAATTAGGTTAAATGTGTTTTTATTTGAAATTAATTGGTTAATTGATTTTAATTATTGATATTATTGATAAATATGTTGAGAAAATTAATTTTGGATAATTGTATAATTTTTGGTGAATTTTTGAAGTAATTTTAGTATATTTATATATATAGGGGCATTTTGGTAATTTTACACAAATTTGGCTAAAAATGTAATTTAATTGGTTTTAATAGTTATTTAAGGTATAAAAATGATTTCTACAAATTATTTGGTATTTTTAACTAATTAAAACTATTTTTCGTAAATTATTTTCAATTATATATATATATAATATACGGTTTTTCTAATAAAATGAGTTTTTATCGGTTTTTACTGTGTTTAAAGGTTAATTATGTAATTTCTACTTATAAAATGAATTTCTATGTTATAAGGGTATTTTTGGTATTTCTGGAATTGTTCCGTGTTTGTGGACCCCGATCGGTGGACTGTAGTTTGGAGTCCGACCGTGGGATTTTGATTGTGCTTTGTGTAGTTTTTTGAAGTGTATTTCCTTGCAGGGTCGGCTCTACTCTTTTGAGTAGAGAGATGTCCATTTTACAAGGGAGGTTCTGCCGGATTTTCGATAGAATTCTCGTAAAACGTGATATCCGGTCGAATCCTAATTTCTGATTCTGTGTTTAATACTCTAGATCGAATTCTAGGATTTCTGTTAGGTTTATTATGATGTCGGTTATTTATTGTTTGTTTAGTTGCGCCGAGACCGAGGGCTAGTGGACCAGGCCCGTCGGACCCGTCTCGTGGAGCGCACTAGGTGAGTTACTATACTACATATATATGCTTTAGGATGCATGATTTAGAAATATATATTCTATTTTGATTAAAATGCATAAATAATGTGATTTGTATTTAAGTATATTTTTGGTTTATTTTTGGTATATATTAAATTATATGCATGTTTTGTAAATAAAATATTTTAAAATGTTTTTAAATATATTTCCAACTTAAGTTATAATTTGATTGAATTCATTTGACATATATATACTCGAAATATAGGTTTACTTTTGGTATATTTCCGGTATATATATGGTTTATGTTGTTATTTTATTGAACTTCATGCATCATTTATTTTTGTGAATGAATGATTTATATTATTAATGAAGGATATCAATAGAACGTGCTACCTAGTGGGCAACACTAGGACCGAGTACGTACCGGTATGCCTATAGTATTTAGGCTATATTACTAACTTATTTGTGGATATTGATTGGAATTGATTTATTTGATGTGTGAGATATGGTTTGAGGGTGTGATTTCTAGAGCTCGGTTGACCAAGTGTCTCGGGGCCAATCACACTGGCAGTCAGACTGCTGGAGCTCGGTTGACTTAGTGTCTCGGGGCCAGTCTACTGTTCAAATGGATTAAGTGGATATATTTTGGAATAAGTGAGCCTGTGTGGCTAGAGTGTTGTCTAACACTATCTGAGGTTTTCGATATTATAGGGTTCTATTTGATCCTTCATAAAAGATGATTTTCAGATAAAATATATAAAAATGATTTTACTGCATCTGTGTGTATTTGCCTGTATATATACATATTAGATATATACCGTTGACTGTATGCATTGTCATTTAGTATGCATGTATATATATTATAGTAATTCACTTAGTGAGGTCTGACTCCCCTCCGTTGACTATTTTTCAGGAGAGTCAACATCTTCAGACCTCAGTAGCAGGTCGATATGCCGGATTTCTTCCGCCCCGGCTTCTTTGTGTAAATTATTTACTTGAGTCTTATTTTTATAATCTAGACACTGCAGTAGTTGTGAATTAAAGTGTGGGATTTCTTGTATTTTATTTAAAGAGATGTATTATATTGAAACTGGATTTGTATTTAAAGATACATATGTGATGAGTTGAGAATTGATTTAAATCCAATGATGAGAATGTTATTATTATATTTATGATTTTTATTTCCGCTGCATATATTACTATTATTGTTATTATTGCATGTTTTATTTTATTTTTAGGCTTGCTACGGGTTCCGGATTCGAAAGAATTCCCGTTCCCTAGTGCCGGTCATGGCCCCTATTTTGGGTCGTGACAAAGTTGGTATCAGAGCAGAGTTCTGTGCCAGGGCTTAGTTGTGTGAGTTCTGGCCCTAGTTTTAAAGTTGTGCTTTCTGTTGAACTACTGCAGTGAATTAGGTTTGAGTACGTCTTGATAAGTATTCCTTGCTTAGTTTTCAGCGTTATTCCTCCGTTGTCTGTTTTGTCTGAATCTTTCCGTTTGTCTTTTCAGTATGAGGAGGCGAGCGCGTGTCACTCCACCGATCGTTGAGGCCGAGGATGATGAGTCTTTTCAGGATGAGGTTTTACCTCATGAGCAGCCAGTTAGACGTAGAGGTGGTGGCAGAGGTAGACCTCGAGGAGTGGTAGGTCGCCATACGCAGAGAGAGTTACAGGACGAGGAGCCTGTAGAGCCTGAGTTTGATGTTCCTGTTCCTCCAGTTGTTGAGCCTGTTCAGCCTGCCTATCAGCAGGGTATGTCTAACCCTGAGGCAACTTTGTTCTATGCCCGAGTTGGCAGGATTGCATTTGATGGTACTTCTGATCCGTTAGATTTTCTGCATGCAATCGAGACTAGGACTCGGACTGCTCATACCGAGTACCAGCGGATCATGATCGTTGAGTTGTCTGTTAAGGGACCAGCCTTAGATTGGTTCATTCAGATGATCCAGCCCTATATGATGACGATGACATGGGCTCAGTTTAGAGAGCGATTTATGAGGAGATTCTGTCCAGAGCCTCTTCGTTTGAGCTATCGTCTTCGACTGACCAGCATTTCTCGTGGAGATCGATCTGTAGAGGAGTATACCCGAGAGTTTCTTCGTCTGGGTAGATATGCTGAGGATCTGATGCGAGATCAGTATTTCGCAGTCACTACATATGTTACTGGTTTAGGTTCTGCTTTTGCTGGTATGCCTACAACAGGTCTTACTCTGGAGGTCTTACTCTGGAGTCTATGATCGAGTTAGCCAAGGAGATTGAGCTGAGGCTAGTTAGGCAGGGAGCGATGCCTGATTATTACTAGCTAGGAGTCCAGTCGAGTGGATTGCAGGCTACTCCGTATTCGAGTTTTCATGTTGGATCGAGTAGTCAGCAGTGAGGTCCGACTCAGCAGAGTCAGAGACAGCAGTAGTGAGTGCATCAAAGCAGTAGACATGGCCGTGGAGGTCAGCGTAGATCGTTCAGATTTGGGTCAGGTGCTTTGAGCAGCAACAGTGGTCGTAGTTCTGGATCAGCGGCCAGTGTTTGCCAGACTTACGGTAGAGTCCATCAGGGACCGTGTTATCTGACACCACTGACATGCTTCAGATGCAGGCAGACAGGACATTTTGCCAGATCGTGTCCTTATTCTAGGTATCAGCAGCAGCAGATTCCGTGATTCCCATAGCAATCGATTGCTAGTGCTGCACCCGTGCCATTTCAGTTACCACCAGCCCAGCATCAGAGTTCTACTCAGTTTGTTCCACAGCAGAGTCGTGGTAGAGGTACTAGAGGAGGTGCCAGAGGTGTTGGCCAGGCTTCTACCAGTCAGCAGGGAGGTCGAGGTCAGGCCAGAGTCTTCCATCTCACTCAGCAGGATGCTCAGGCATCTAATGCAGTTGTGGCAGGTATTATTTCTATTTGTTACCTGGATGCTTGGGTTTTGTTTGATCCGGGTGCCACGCATTCATTCATTTCTCCTGTTTTTGCTTCTAAATCTTGTTGGCAAGCTTCGAGGATGGCTTTTCCTTTGTCCGTTGCCACTCCTCTGAGCGATTCCTTGGACACTGATATTGTTCTTTCTGGTTGTCCAGTTCTCGTGGGAGATAGAGAATTATCCACTGATTTGATTCTATTGGATGTGATGGAGTTTAATGTTATTTTCAGAATGGATTGGTTATCTCAGCACTTTGTTGTGGTAGATTGCAGGAATAAGGAGGTGACTTTTAGAATTCCTGGTGAAGAAGATTTTAAGTTTCTTGGTGATAGGAGTTCAGCACCTCAGAATCTTATTTCTGTTATTACGGCTCGGAAGTTGTTGAAGAAAGGTTGTCAGGGATATTTGGCATTGGTCAGGGATACGTCAGTGGAGAAGTTATCACTCACAGATGTTCCTGTTGCTTGTGAGTTTCCTGATGTTTTTCCTGAGGAGTTGCCAGGTTTACCATCTCATAGAGAGATTAAGTTCTTTATAGATGTGGTACCAGGTACTACTCCTATATCTATGCCACCCTATCGAATGGCTCCTGTAGAGTTGAAAGAGTTGAAGGAACAGTTGCAAGAGTTATTGGATAAAGGTTTCATCAGACCTAGTGTTTCTCCTTGGGGTGCACCAGTCTTGTTTGTGAAGAAGAAGGATGGTACCCTGAGACTGTGCATTGACTACAGAGAGCTGAATAAGGTGACAATGAAGAACAAGTATCCTCTCCCAAGGATTGATGATTTGTTTGACCAACTACAGGGTGCACAGTTCTTTTCTAAGGTTGACTTGAGGTCGGGTTATCATCAGCTGCGGATTAGTGAATCTGATATTCCTAAGACAGCGTTCCGCACTAGATATGGCCATTATGAGTTTCTGGTGATGTCTTTTGGTTTGACTAATGCACCAGCAGCTTTTATGGACTTGATGAATAGGGTATTCAGACCGTATATGGATCAGTTTGTAGTAGTCTTCATTGATGATATACTGGTATATTCGAGGAGTATGGAAGAGCATGTATATCATTTGAGGATTGTATTACAGACATTGAGAGATCATCAGCTTTATGCTAAATTCTTGAAGTGTGATTTCTGGATGGAGAGTGTTTCTTTTCTTGGACATGTGGTGTCTAAAGAAGGTATTCAGGTTGATCCACAGAAGATTGAGGCAGTGTCTAAATGGCCTAGACCTACTTCTGTTACAGAGATTCAGAGTTTTTTGGGTTTAGCCGGGTATTATAGGCAGTTTGTGCAGGATTTTTCCAAGATAGCAGCCCCTATGACTCGCTTGACTCAGAAGAATGTTAGATTCGAGTGGTCAGAAGCTTGTGAGAACAGTTTTTAGTTATTGAAGGAGAAGTTGACCACAACACCAGTGTTAGCTTTGCCTAATAGTGTGGATAAGTTCACAGTTTACTGTGATGCTTCTAGAATTGGTCTTAGTTGTGTATTGATGCAGAATGGAAGGGTGATAGCCTATGCTTCGAGGCAGTTGAAGAAGCATGAGCAGAACTATCCTACACATGATCTTGAGATGGCTGTAGTGATTTTTGCTTTGAAGATCTGAAGACATTATTTATACGGGGTGACTTGTGAGATATTCACTGATCACAAGAGCCTTAAGTACATTTTTCAGCAGCGAGATTTGAATTTGAGGCATAGAAGATGGTTAGAATTGTTGAAGGATTATGATTGTGAGATCTTATATCATCCGGGTAAAGCTAATGTAGTAGCAGATGCCTTGAGTAGGAAGTCCTGAGGTAGTCTTGCTCACATCAGTATTGAGAGGAGACCATTGATCCAGGAGTTGCATCTGTTGGTGGATCAAGGTCTGATGATGAAGATTAGTAGATCAGGTGGACTGCTAGCTCAGTTTAAAGTATGATCTGTACTGAGGGATAGGATTAAAGCAGCCTAGAGCCGAGATCCCATTCTAGAAGAGCTTACAGAGAATGTTCGAGTAGGGAAGTTCACTGATTTCACACTCGATGATGATGGTGTGTTATGGATCAGTGGTAGACTGTGTGTTCCTGATGTGGATGATTTGAGAGAGGAGATTTTAGAGGAAGCACATTCTATAGCCTACAGTGTTCATCCAGGTGTTACTAAGATGTACCACAGTATCAGAGACTTATACTGGTAGGATGGATTGAAGAAGGATGTCGCTGATTATGTTGCTAAGTGCTTGACGTGTCAGCAAGTGAAAGCCGAACATCAGAAGCCTTCTAGGAAGCTTCAACCTCTTCCTATTCCCGAGTGGAAGTGGGAAAGGATAGCTATGGATTTTATGGTCGGTTTACCTCGTTCGAAGGATGGATACGATTCCATCTGGGTGATTGTAGACAGGTTGACGAAGTCTGCACATTTCTTGCCTGTGAAAGCCACCTATTCTATTGCTAGATTGGTGAAGTTGTATGTGAAGCATATTGTGTGCCTTCATGGAGTACCTGTGTCTATTGTGTCAGATAGAGGTTCGGTGTTTACTTCTCATTTTTGGCAGAAGTTGCAGGAAGCGATGGACACTAGGTTGGACTTCAGTATTGCTTTTCATCCTCAGATAGATGGCCAGTCTGAGAGGACGATCCAGACACTGGAAGATATGTTGAGGATGTGTGTCTTGGATTTGGGAGGTAGCTGGGATGATCATTTGTTGCTTGTTGAGTTTGCATATAATAACAGCTACCATAGCAGTATTAGCATGGCACCGTATGAGGCTTTGTATGGAAGGAAGTGTAGATCCCTGTTGAGTTGGGATGAAATTGGTGAGAGAGTTTTGACTGGACCTGAGATGGTTCAGGATGCTGCAGAGAAAGTCGTCGTGATTAAACGAAGATTAGAGACCGCAGTTAGCAGACATAAGAGTTATGCGGATCCTAGGCACAGAGATGTGGAGTTTCAGGTTGGAGATTTTATTTTTCTGAAAGTATCTCCGATGAAGGGTGTGATGAGATTTAGCAGGAAGGGTAAGTTAACACCGAGATACATTGGACCGTTTGAGATTCTGGAGAGAGTTGGCACTGTTGCATATCGGTTGGATTTGCCTCCGAGTATGTCACAAGTGCATCCAGTATTTCATATCTCGATGTTGAGGAAGTATATCTCAGATTCTTCACACGTGTTGCAGCCCGACAGTGTAGAAGTGAGTGAAGATTTAACGTTTGTGGAAGAACCTGTGGCGATCGTTGATTATCAAGTTCAACAGTTGCGATCGAAGCAGATTCCGATGGTTAAGGTTCTATGGCGTAGCGATAGAGTTGAGGAGCATACATGGGAGACTGAAGCTGAGATGCGAGTTTCTTACCCGTATCTCTTTCCTTCTTGATCTTGTTTTCTGAAATTCGGGGACGAATTCTTGTAAGGGGGGAAAACTGTAATATCCCGTGTTTTTAAAATATTTTTACACTGTACCGGGATATGCAGTGTTAATAAATTTTGAATATATATATGATATTTTTACGAGTTAATATGTATTTAAAACCTATTTTAATTATTGTGTATTATTTACAGTGCTTTACGTAAAATTTTCCCGGGACTTGCATTTTCAGGGAAATTTTCACTTAAATAATTTATTATTAATTATTCTAAATATATTTTCGGACTTGCATGAACTCATACGTATTTTTAAAATATTAAACACCGTGTATATATGTAATTATTTATTAATTAGGGTTTAATATTACCCTAATATTTTATTAATTATTTATTAGTTTTATTGTTATTTAATTATTTTTATTTAGTATAAATTATTAAAATATTAAATTTTATGTGTGTGGTGTATATTTAATGTGTGTGATTTAATATTATTTTAATATATAGTATAATCTATATATATATATACACATTATATATAAAAAAAAATCAAACTTTGGAAAATTACAAAACCGCCCCCGACTACTCCTTCTTCCCCGATCACCTTCCCTTCACCGTCTGGACGCCTGCCGTGCCGTTCCCTTGCCGTGAGAGTGCTGTCCAGTGTGCCACCATCTTCCCCAGCCTTCCTCGCCGCCTGTGGTAGCCATTTCCGGTGCTTGGAAGCCATTTTTGGCCGGAGAAGCCGAAAGTCGATCCATCGTCGATCATGTCGATTCCGGCCATCCTTTTCGACACCGCTGGTCTCTTTATTCTCCTTGAGCTCTGGTGAGTGTGATTCTAGCTTTGGTTTGAGCTTAAATGGTCTAGAATTGCTTAGGTTTCGAATTTTCAATTTCGGCCTATTAGGGTTTTTGATTTTTTTGAGCTTCGAATTGATTGATTCATGAAAACTCCCTTCACAAATGTTGATCCTAGTAGCTTAATCTACATGTATGAATTTTTGTGGAATTTTTGGAGATTTTTTGGATTTTTGGGTATTTTTGAATATTTTAATATTATTTTCTAATTTTTGGAAATTAATTATTTAAATTATGAAATTTTGTTTTATGGTTAAATTAGGTGTTGAAATGAATTATATGAATTTATTTGGAATTTTTATGAATTTCTAAGTATTTATTTTGAATTATTTGAGTTTATGTAATTTTGGGAAAATTAGGTTAAATGTGTTTTTATTTGAAATTAATTGGTTAATTGATTTTAATTATTGATATTATTGATAAATATGTTGAGAAAATTAATTTTGGATAATTGTATAATTTTTGGTGAATTTTTGAAGTAATTTTAGTATATTTATATATATAGGGGCATTTTGGTAATTTTACACAAATTTGGCTAAAAATGTAATTTAATTGGTTTTAATAGTTATTTAAGGTATAAAAATGATTTCTACAAATTATTTGGTATTTTTAACTAATTAAAACTATTTTTCGTAAATTATTTTCAATTATATATATATAATATACGGTTTTTCTAATAAAATGAGTTTTTATCGGTTTTTACTGTGTTTAAAGGTTAATTATGTAATTTCTACTTATAAAATGAATTTCTATGTTATAAGGGTATTTTTGGTATTTCTGGAATTGTTCCGTGTTTGTGGACCCCGATCGGTGGACTGTAGTTTGGAGTCCGACCGTGGGATTTTGATTGTGCTTTGTGTAGTTTTTCGAAGTGTATTTCCTTGCAGGGTCGGCTCTACTCTTTTGAGTAGAGAGATGTCCATTTTACAGGGGAGGTTCTGTCGGATTTTTGATAGAATTCTCGTAAAACGTGATATCCGGTCGAACCCTAATTTCTGATTCTGTGTTTAATACTCTAGATCGAATTCTAGGATTTCTGTTAGGTTTATTATGATGTCGGTTATTTATTGTTTGTTTAGTTGCGCCGAGATCGAGGGCTAGTGGACCAGGCCCGTCGGACCCGTCTCGTGGAGCGCACTAGGTGAGTTACTATACTATATATATATATGCTTTAGGATGCATGATTTAGAAATATATATTCTATTTTGATTAAAATGCATAAATAATGTGATTTGTATTTAAGTATATTTTTGGTTTATTTTTGGTATATATTAAATTATATGCATGTTTTGTAAATAAAATATTTTAAAATGTTTTTAAATATATTTCCAACTTAAGTTATAATTTGATTGAATTCATTTGACATATATATACTCGAAATATAGGTTTACTTTTGGTATATTTCCGGTATATATATGGTTTATGTTGTTATTTTATTGAACTTCATGCATCATTTATTTTTGTGAATGAATGATTTATATTATTAATGAAGGATATCAATAGAACGTGCTACCTAGTGGGCAACACTAGGACCGAGTACGTACCGGTACGCCTATAGTATTTAGGCTATATTACTAACTTATTTGTGGATATTGATTGGAATTGATTTATTTGATGTGTGAGATATGGTTTGAGGGTGTGATTGCTAGAGCTCGGTTGACCAAGTGTCTCGGGGCCAATCACACTGGCAGTCAGACTGCTGGAGCTCGGTTGACTTAGTGTCTCGGGGCCAGTCTACTGTCCAAATGGATTAAGTGGATATATTTTGGAATAAGTGAGCCTGTGTGGCTAGAGTGTTGTCTAACACTATCTGAGGTTTTCGATATTATAGGGTTCTATTTGATCCTTCATAAAAGATGATTTTCAGATAAAATATATAAAAATGATTTTACTGCATCTGTGTGTATTTGCCTGTATATATACATATTAGATATATACCGTTGACTGTATGCATTGTCATTTAGTATGCATGTATATATATTATAGTAATTCACTTAGTGAGGTCTGACTCCCCTCCGTTGACTATTTTTCAGGAGAGTCAACATCTTCAGACCTCAGTAGCAGGTCGATACGCCGGATTTCTTCCGCCCCGGCTTCTTTTTGTAAATTATTTACTTGAGTCTTATTTTTATAATATAGACACTGCAGTAGTTGTGAATTAAAGTGTGCGATTTCATGTATTTTATTTAAAGAGATGTATTATATTGAAACTGGATTTGTATTTAAAGATACATATGTGATTAGTTGAGAATTGATTTAAATCCAGTGATGAGAATGTTATTATTATATTTATGATTTTTATTTCCGCTGCATATATTACTGTTATTGTTATTATTGCATGTTTTATTTTATTTTTAGGCTTGCTACGGGTTCCGGATTCGAAAGAATTCCCGTTCCCTAGCGCCCGTCATGGCCCCTGTTTTGGGTCGTGACAGAAATCGATTTGAACGGTGGTGGTTGTCACGACCCAAAACAGGGGTCATGATCGGCGCTAGGGGAACGAGAATTCTTTCGAATCTGGAATCCGTAGCAAGCCTTAAAATAAAATAAAAACATGCAATAGTAATAATAACAACACAATTAAGTAAAATATTATGCAGCGGAATAAAATCATAATATCAAAATAATATTTCCACCAAATGCAATTAAATCAATATCCTCATCTCTTATATAAATAAACTTTTAGTACAAATCCAGTTCAAATATAATACAACACCCTTTAACAATTTTACAACTACTGCAGTGTCTAAATTAATAAAATAAAACTCAAGTGAGCATTTTACATAATGAAGTCGAGGCGAAAGAAATCCGACGTACAGGCCTGCTACTGAGGTCTGATGAAGAGGACTCTCCTGAAAAAAAATCAACGGAGGGGAGTCAGACCTCACTGAGTGAATTACTATAATATATATACATGCATACTAAATGTCGATGCACACAGTCAATAGTATATATAATAAATATATATACAAACAAATACACACGGATGTAATAAAAATCATTTTATATATTTTTATTGAAAATCACAGTTTATGAAGGATCAAATAGAACCTAAGAAAATCGCAACCTCGAAACAGTGTTAGACAACACTCTAGCCATACAGGCTCACTTATTCCAAATATATTCACTTATTCCATTTAGATAGTAGACCGGCCCCGAGACACTAAGTCAACCGAGCTCCAGCAGTCTGACTATCAGTGTGATTGGCCCGAGACACTTGGTCAACCGAGCTCCTGCAATCACACTCCCAAATCCTTTCTCACACATCAAATAATCAAATTTAATCAATATCCTCAAAGAGGTTAGTAATATAGCCTAAATACTATCGGCGTACCGGTACGTACTCGGTCCTAGTGCTGCCCACTAGGTAGCACATTCTATTGATATCCTCCATTGAAATATAAAACATACATTCATAAAAATAAATGATGCATGAATTTAAATATAATAGCAAAAATAACCATATATATACTAGAAATATACCAAAAGTAAACCAAGTATATTTCGAGTATGTATACGTCAAATAAATCCAATTAAATTACAAAATAAACTAGAAATGTATTTGAAAACATTTTAAACATAATTCGTTAATAAAACATGCATATAGTTTAAAATATACAAAAATTAACCAAAAGTAAACTAAAATAAACTCAAGTACTAATTAATACCATTATGCATTTTTAGTCAAAATAAAACATAGATTTCTAAAATCATGCACCCTAGAGCATATATATATAGAATAGTAACTCATAAATTATTACGCTCCTCGAGATGGGTCCGATGGACCTGGTCACTAGGCCTCGGTCTCGGCGCAACTAAACAAACAAAAATGACAAGAATCAGAAAAAAATCTAATAGAAGTTCTAAAGACTCGATCTAGAATACTAGAGATAGAATTAAAATGGGAATTCGACCGGACATCACGTTTTACGAGAATTCTACCAAAAATTTAACAGAACCTACCCTGTAAAACAGACATCTCTCTACTCAAAGAGTAGAGCCGGCCCTGCAAGGAAACGCACTTCGAAAATAATCACAAAATACAACCAAAATCCCTCGATCGGACTCCAAACTACAAATCACCGATCGAGGTCCACAATTCATGGAATATTTACAAAAATGCTGAAATTACCCTTATATACCAAAAATACATTTTATAAGTAGAAATTACGTAATTAACCCTAAAACACAGTAAAAACCGATAAAAAACTCATTTTATTAGAAAAATCGTATATTATATATATAATTGAAAATAATTTACGAAAAATAATTTTAATTAGTTAAAAATACTAAATAATTTGTAGAAATCATTTTTATGCCCTAATTAACTATTAAAACCGATTTAATTACATTTTTAGCCAATTTAGGGTAAAATTAGCAAAATACCCCTATATATATAAATATACTAAAATTAATCCAAAAATTCACCAAAAATAATATAATTACTCAAAATTAATTTTCTCAACAAATATTTCAATAATACCAATAAATATACTTAATTAACCAATTAATTTCAATTAAACACACAATTAACCCTCTTTTCTCAAAATTACATAAACTAAATAAATTCAAAATAAATACATAAAAATTCACAAAAATTGCAAATAAATTTTCTATAATTCATTTCAACACCTATATTTACTATAAAACACAATTTAATAATTTAATTAATTAATTTTCAAAAATTAGAAAAATAATAATAAAAATAATCAAAAATACCCAAAAATCAAAATAAATTCCAAAAATTCCACAAAAATTCACACATGAAGATTAAGCTAAGGGGAGCAACATTTGTTAAGGAATTTTTCATGAATCCCAAAGGAAAAGCTCAAAAAAAAAAAAATCGAAATGTCAAAATGGCCGAAATTGAAAAATTGAGAAACAGAAAAATTGAGGGAGTTAGAGCTCAAACCGAAGCTTGAATCAAGCTCACTGAAGCTTGAGGAGCTCAAGGACACCGAAAACGTGAAGAATAATGGCCGGAGGAGGAAGAACGACGAGAAGCTTGAGTTTCGACAACTCAAGCTATTTCCGGCCAAAACTCGACGGGAAAGGGAGTTGTTGGCGGCAGGGAATGGCTGAGGACGAAGGTAGCATGCCAAAAGGCACTTTGAACGGCGGTGAAGGTGACTGTAATATCCCGTGTTTTTAAATATTTTTATATTGCATCGGGATATGCAGTGTTAATTAATTTTTGTATATAATATGATATTTTATGAGTTTGTTATTTAATTAAAGCTAATTTTAAGTGTTTTATATTATTTTAAGTACTTTACGTAAAATTTTCCTGAGACTTGCATTTTCAAAAAAATTGACACGTAAATTATTTATTATTAATTATTTTAAATAGATTTCCGGACTTGCATGAGCTCATATGTATTTTTAAAGTACTAAATAACGTATATATATGTATTTTATTTATTTAACTAGGGTTTAATTAATTACCCTAATATTTATTTTATTTATTTTATTATTTATCAATTAGTTTTAATACTAATTAAAATAATTATTTTTAGTGTATAAATTATTTATTATTAAATTATATGTGTGTAGTGTATATTAATGTGTGTGAGTTTATATTATTTTAATATATAGTGTAAAAGTATATATATATTATATATATATATATAATATATATATATATATATATATATATATATATATATATATATATATATATATATATATATATACATATACATATATTATTTAAACAAAAAATAAAGTTTGAGTTATTTACGGTTGTGCCATCGCTTACTTCTCCTTCTTCCCCGATCGATTTCAGCCCTCACCACCGCCTGCCATCCTGTTTTCTCACCGTTGATGTGCCGTTCAGCATGCCACCTCCTTCCCCAGCCTTTCCCGCCGTCAGCAGCTCCCTATTCCATCATGGTTTGGTCGGAATAAGCTCGGGAAGCCGAAACTTGAGCCACCGTCGTTCATGGCGTTTTCGGCCACCATTTTCGACACCGCCGATCTCTTTCTTCTCCTTGAGCTCCGGTGAGTGTGACTCCAAGCTTTGTTTCACTTAAAATGGTCTAGATTTGCTTAGGTTTTGATTTTTGCAATTCGGCCTATTAGGGTTTTCGAATTTTTTTGAGCTTTAATTGATTGATTCATGAAAAATTTCTTCACAAATGTTGTTCCTCTTATCTTAGTATTCATGTGTGAATTTTTGTAGAATTTTTAGAAATTATTTTGATTTTTTGGGTATTTTTGAATATTTTATTATTATTTTCTAATTTTTGAAATCAATTAATTAAATTAATGAAATTGTGTTTTGTGATAATTATAGGTGTTGAAATGAATTATAGAAATTTATTTGGAATTTTTATGAATTTCTATGTATTTATTTTGAATTTAATTAGTTTATGAAATTTGAGAAAATAGGGTTAATTGTGTTTTTAATTGAAATTAATTAGTTAATTGAGTTTAATTATTGATATTATTGATAAATATGTTGAGAAAACTTAATTTTGTGCAATTATATTATTTTTGGTGAATTTTTGGATTAATTTTAGGTATATTTATATATATAGGGGTATTTTGGTAATTTTACCCTAAGTTGGCTAAAATGTAATTTAATTGGTTTTAATAGTTATGTAGGGTATGAAAATGATTTCTACAAATTATTTAGTATTTTTAACTAATTAAAACTATTTTTCGTAAATTATTTTCAATTATATATATAATATATGATTTTTCTAATAAAATTAGTTTTTATACGGTTTTTAATGTGTTTTAGGGTTAATTACGTAATTTCTACTTATAAAATGTATTTTTAGGATACAAGGGTATTTTTGGTATTTCTATAATAATTCTGTGATTGTGGACCTCAGTTAGTAAACTGTAGTTTGGAGTCCGACCAAGGGGTTGTGATTGTGATTCTGTGTCTATTTTTTGAAGTGTGTTTCTTTGCAGGGCTGGCTCTACTCTTTGAGTAGAGAGATGTCCATTTTACAAGGAGGTTCTGCCAGATTTTTAGTAGAATTCTCGTAAAACGTGATATCCGGTCGAACCCTAATTCTGATTCTGTGTCTAATATTCTAGATCGAGTTTCTAGGATTTTTTGTTAGGTTTATTCTGATGTCTGTTATTTTTATTTGTTTAGTTGCGTCGAGACCGAGGCCTAGTGGACCAGGCCCATTGGACCCATCTCGAGGAGCACACTAAGTGTGAGTTGCTATTTTATATATATGTATTTTTAGGGTGCATGATTTTAGAAACGTATGGTTTATTTTAATAAAGTATGCATAAATGATTTAAGTATTACTTAGGTTTACTTTGGTATATTTTTGGTATATTTTCAAATTATATGCATGTTTTATTAATAAATTATTCTTAAAAATATTTTTATGTATATCCTTGGTATATTCTTAGTTTATTTTGTAATTATATTGGATTTATTTAACGCATATATACTCGAAATATACCTGGTTTACTTTTGGTATATTTCTAGTATATATATGGTTTATGTTGTTGTTCATTTCAAATTACATGCATCATTTATTTTTTTTACGAATGTATGCTTTATATTTCAATGAAGGATATCGATAGAACGTGCTACCTAGTGGGCAACACTAGGACCGAGTACGTACTGGTACGCTTATAGCATTTAGGCTATATTACTAACCATTTTGTGGATATTGATTGGATATGATTATTTGATATGTGATATGATTTGGGGAGTGTGATTGCTGGAGCTCGGTTGACCAAGTGTCTCGGGGCCAATCACACTGACAGTGAGACTGTTGGAGCTCGGTCCACTTAGTGTCTCGAGGCCAGTCTACTGTCTAAATGGAATAAGTGAATATTTTGGAATAAGTGAGCCTGTGGGCTAGAGTGTTGTCTAACACTGTTTTGAGGTTGCGATTTTCTAGGGTTTTATTTGATCCTTTATAAACGGTGATTTTCAATAAATATATAAAATAATTTTATTGCATCTGTGTGTAATTGCTTGTATACATACATACTATACATATATATTTGACTGTATGCAATGACATTTAGTATGCATGTATATATATTATAGTAATTCACTCAGTGAGGTCTGACTCCCCTCCGTTGACTATTTTTCAGGAGAGTCATCGTCTTCAGACCTCAGTAGCAGGCCCTGTACGCTAGATTTCTTCCGCTCCGGCTTCTTTATTTAAATTGCTTATCTGAGTTTTATTTTATAATCTAGACACTGCCTAGTAGTCGTAAACTTGTTAAAAGATATTGTATTATATTTGTGTGAGATATGTATTTTAAGAATTGAACTGGATTTGTATTAAAAAAGTTTATTTATATATGAGTTAAGGATTTGATTTAAATCCCGTGGTGGATTATTATTTTTATATTTAATGATTTTATTCCGTTGCATAATATTTTTCTTAATTGTGTTGTTATTATTTCTATTGCATGTTTTATTTTATTTTAGGCTTGCTACGGGTTCCGGATTCGAAAGAATTCTCATTCCCTAGCGCCGGTCATGGCCCCCTGTTTTGGGCTCGTGACAGTGAGGGTCGCGTCCAGAGAAGAAGAAGAGGAGGAGGGGCACGGGTGTAAATAAGGTAAAGTTTAATAAATTTGTATATATATATATATATATATATATATATATATATATATATATATATATAATACACATTTAATTATCATTAAACTATATAATATAGTATAATTTAATGAAAATAAACCCTAATTTAGTTTAAATACGTATACATGCATGCATATGTATATATTTCAATACGACCCTTAAAAATCATGCATGAACTAATGCAATTTCATAAATCTATTTAAAATAATTAATATTACATAATTTACATGTCAATTTCCTTGAAAATACAATTCCTGAGAAAATTTTACGTAAGGTACTTAAAATAATATAAAACAATTAAAATTAGTTTTAAACAAATAACAAACTCATAAAATATCAAAGATATATATACCAAAAATTATTAACACTGCATATCCCGTTCAGTATAAAAATATTTAAAAACACGGGATATTACAGTCTTCCCCCCTTACAAGAATTTGTCCCCGAATTCCAGAAAAGAAAATTACAAGATCAAGAAGGGAAGAGATACGGGTAAGAAACTCGCATCTCAGCTTTAGTCTCCCACGTATGCTCCTCAACTCTGTTGCTACGCCACAGAACCTTGACCATCGGAATCTACTTCGACCGCAATTGTCGAACTTTATAATCGACGATCGCCATAGGTTCTTCCACAAATGTCAAATCTTCACTCACTTCTACACCGTCGGGCTGCAACACGTGTGAAGGGTCTGAGATATACTTCCTCAGCATCGAGATATGAAATACCGGATGCACCTGTGACATACTCGAAGGAAAATCCAACCGATATGCAACAGTGCTGTAATATCCCGTGTTTTTTTTAAAATATTTTTACACAGTACCGGGATATGCAGTGTTAATAATTTCTGTACTTTATATGATATTTTTACGAGTTGATATGTATTTAGACCTATTTTAATTATTGTGTATTATTTTCAGTGCTTTACGTAAAATTTTCCCGGGGACTTGCATTTTCGAGGAAATTTTCACGTAAACAATGTATTACTAATTATTTTAAATATATTTTCGGACTTGCATGAACTCATACGTATTTTTAAATACTAAATAAAGCCTACGTGTGTGTATATTTATTTTAATTAGGGTTTAATACATAAAACCCTAATATTGTATTATTTATTTATTATTATTTAATTATTTTATTTATTATTAAATTATTAAAATTTATTTTTTTATTATTATTTTATTAATATTTAATTATTTTATTTTATTTTATTTTATTTTATTTTATTTTTTTTCTTTTTCTTTTTTTTTTTCCTTTTTCTTTCTTTTTCTTTTTCTTCTTCTTCTTCTTCTCTCCTTCCACGCCCGACACCCGACCACCATCCCTCACCGTCTGCAACTCCGGCCACCAACCGTCGGTGTGCCTCCCAGCTTGCCACCCAGCCCGTTCCCAGCCGTCCTCCGCCGCCTCCAGCTCCCTTCCCCGGCGCCGGCAGCTTCATTTTCCTCTTTTGGCCGAAAGTTGATCCATCATCGTTCTCTCCCTCCTCCGGCCACCGTTTTCGACACCGCCGGTCTCTTTCTTCTCCTTGAGGTCCGGTGAGTGTGATTCTAGCTTTGGTTTGAGCTAAAATGGTTTAGATTTGCTTAGGTTTTGATTTTTCTATTTCGGTCACATTAGGGTTTTTGATTTTTTTGAGCTTCAAAATTGATTGATTCATGGAAACTCCCTTCACAAATATTGTTCCTAGTAGCTCAATCTACATGTATGAATTTTTATGGAATTTTTGGAGATTTTTTGGATTTTTGGGTATTTTGAATATTTTAATATTATTTTCTAATTTTTCGGAAATTAATTATTTAAATTATGAAATTGGAGTTTATGGTTGAATTGGGTGTTGAAATGAATTATAGGAATTTATTTGGAATTTTTATGAATTTCTAAGTATTTATTTTTAATTATTGAAGTTTATGTTAATTTGAGAAATTAGGTTAAATGTGTTTTTATTTGAAATTAATTGGTTAATTGAGTTTAATTATTATATTATTGATATAAAAATGTTGAGAAAATTAATTTTGGATAATTGTATAATTTTTGGTGAATTTTTGAAGTAATGTAAGTATATTTATATATATAGGGGGTATTTTGGTAATTTTACCCTAAATTGGCTAAAAATGTAATTTAATTGGTTTTAATAGTTATTTAAGGTATAAAAATGATCTCTACAAATTATTTGGTATTTTTAACTAAATAAAACTATTTTTCGTGAATTATTTTCAATTATATATATAATATACGGGTTTTTCTAATAAAATGAATTTTTATCGGGTTTTTACAGTGTTTTTAAGGTTAATTATGTAATTTCCACCTATGAAATGTATTTTTGTGATTTAAGGATATTTTTGGTATATCTGAATTATTCTGTGTTTGTGGACCCCGGTCGGTAGACTGTAGTCTAGAGTCCGACCGAGGGGTTGTGAATGAGATGTGGTGTTTATTTTCGAAGTGTATTTCTTTGCAGGGTCGGCTCTACTCTTTTGAGTAGAGAGATGTCCGTTTTACAGGGGAGGTTCTGCCAGATTTTCGATAGAATTCTCGTAAAACGTGATATCCAGTCGAACCCTAAATTCCGATTCTGTGTTTAATACTCTAGATTGAATTCTAGGATTTCTATTAGGATTATTCTGATGTCGATTATTTATTTCTTGTTTAGTTGCGCCGAGACCGAGGGCTAGTGGACCAGGCCCGTCGGACCTGTCTCGTGGAGCGCATTAGGTGAGTTACTGTACTATATATACATGCTTAGGATGCATGATTTAGAAATATATGTTTTACTTTGATTAAAATGCATAAATAATGTGATTTGTATTTAAGTATATTTTTGGTTTATTTTTGGTATATAATAAATTATATACATGTTTTATTAATAAAATATATTTAACATGTTTTTAAATATATTTTTAAATTTAATTTATGATTTGATTGGATTTATTTGACATATATATACTCGAAATATACCTGGTTTAGTTTTGGTATATTTTCAGTATATATATGGTTTATGTTGTATTTTATTGAACTTCATGCATCATTTATTTTTGAGAATGAATGATTTATATTATTAATGAAGGATATTGAGAGAACGTGCTACCTAGTGGGCAGCACTAGGACCGAGTACGTACCGGTACGCCTATAGTATTTAGGCTACATACTAAATTATTTGTGGATATTGATTTGATTATGATTATTGATATGTGTGAGATGTGGTTTGGGGTGTGATTGCTGCAGCTCGGTTGACCAAGTGTCTCGGGGCCAATCACACTGGCAGTCAGACTGCTGGAGCTCGGTTGACTTAGTGTCTCGGGGCCAGTCTACTGTCTAAATGGATTAAGTGGATATATTTGGATAAGTGAGCCTGTATGGCCAGAGTGTTGTTTAACACTATTTTTGAGGTTGCGATATTCTAGGGTTCTATGTGATCCTTCATAAACTGTGATTTTCAGATAAAGTATATAAAAATGATTTTACTGCATCTGTGTGAATTTGCCTGTATATATACATATTAGATATGTTTTATTGACTGTATGCATTATCATTTAGTGTGTATGTATATATATTATAGTAATTCACTCAGTGAGGTCTGACTCCCCTCCGTTGACTATTTTTCAGGAGAGTCAACTTCTTCAGACCTCAGTAGCAGGTCGATACGCCGGATTTCTTCCGCCCCGGCTTCTTTATGTAAACTTTCTACTTGAGTCTTATTTATTTTATCTAGACACTGCAGTAGTTGTGAATTAAAGTATTGGATTTCATGTATTTTATTTAAAGAGATGTATTATGTTGAAACTGGATTTGTATTAAAGAGATTATATATCTATGAGATGAGATTTGATTTAAATCCAGTTGATGTGGATAATATCATGATATTATGATTTTTATTTCCGCTGCATAATATAATATATTAAATTGTTATTATTGTTATTGCATGATTTATTTTATTTTAGGCTTGCTATGGGTTCCAGATTCGAAAGAATTCCCATTCCCTAGCGCCGGTCATGGCCCCTGTTTTGGGTCGTGAAAAAGTTGGTATCAGAGCGGAGTTCTGTGTCAGGGCTTAGTTGTGTGAGTTGTGGCCCTAGTTTTTGAGTTGTGTTTTCTGTTGGACTACTGCAGTGTATTAGGTTCGAGTATGTCTTGATAAGTATTCCTTGCTGTAGTTTTCAGCATTATTCCTCTGTTGTCTGTTTTGTCTGAATTTTTTCGTTTGTCTTTTCAGTATGAGGAGGCGAGCGCGTGTCGCTCCACCAGTCATTGAGGCCGAGGATGATGAGTCTTTTCAGGACGAGGTTTTACCTCCTGAGCCGCCAGTTAGGCGTAGAGGTCGTGGTAGAGGTGGACCTCGAGGAGCGGCAGGTCGCCGTAGGCAGAGAGAGTTACAGGACGAGGAGCCTGTTGAGCCTGAGTTTGATGTTCCTGTTCCTCCTGTTGTTCAGCCTGTTCAGCCTGCCTATCAGCAGGGTATGTCTGACCCTGAGGCAGCTTTGTTCTATGCCCGAGGTTGGCAGGATTGCTTTCGATGGTACTTCTGATCCTTTAGACTTTCTGCATGCGATTGAGACGAGGACTCGGACTGCTCATACCGAGTACCAGCGAATCATGATTGTTTGAGTTGTCTGTTGACGGACCAGCCTTGGATTGGTTTATTCAGATGATCCAGCCCTATATGATGACGATGACATGGGCTCAGTTTCGAGAGCGATTCATGAGGAGATTTTGTCCAGAGCCTCTTCGTTTGAGTTATCATCTCCGTTTGACCAATATTTCTCGTGGAGATCGATCAGTAGAGGAGTATACCCGAGAGTTTCTTCGTCTGGGTAGATATGCTGAGGATCTGATACGAGATCAGTATTTCGCGGTTACTACGTATGTTACCTGGTTTGGGTTCAGCTTTTGCTGGTATGCCTACAGCAGGTCTTACTCTGGAGTCTGTGATTGAGCTAGCTAAGGAGATTGAGCTGAGGTTAGTTAGGCAGGGAGCGATGCCTGATTACTACCAGTTAGGAGTTCAGTCGAGTGGATTGCAGGCTACTCCGTATTCGAGTTTTCATGTTGGTTCGAGTAGTCAGCAGCGAGGTCCGACTCAGCAGAGTTAGAGACAGCAGCAGCGAGTGCATCGGAGCAGTAGACATGGCCGTGGAGGTCAGCGGTAGATCATTCAGATTCGGGTCAGGTGCTGTCGAGCAGCAGTAGTGGTCGTAGTTCTGGATCAGCTGCCAGCGTTTATCAGACTTGTGGTAGAGTCCATCAGGGGACCGTGTTATTTGACACCACTGACATGCTTCAGATGCGGGCAGACAGGACATTTTGCCAGATCGTGTCCTTATTCTGGGTATCAGCGAGCAGCAGATTCCGTGATTCCCACAGCAGTCGATTGCTAGTGCAGCACCCGTGCCATTTCAGTTACCACCAAGCCCAGCATCAGAGTTCTACTCAGTTTGTTCCACAGCAGGGTCGTGGTAGAGGTACTAGAGGAGGTGCCAGAGGTGTTGGCCAGGCTTCTACCAGTCAGCAGGGAGGTCGAGGTCAGGCCAGAATCTTCCATTTGACTCAGCAGGATGCTCAGGCATCTAATACAGTCGTGGCAGGTATTGTTTCTGTTTGTTACCTGGATGCATGGGTTTTGTTTGATCCGGGTGCCACGCATTCGTTTGTTTCTCCTGTTTTTGCTTCTAAATCTTGTTAGCAAGCTTCGAGGATGGCTTTTCCTTTGTTTGTTGCCACTCCCTCTGAGCGATTCCTTGGACACCGATATTGTTCTTTCTGGTTGTCCAGTTCTCGTGGGAGATAGAGAATTACCCCGCTGATTAATTTTGTTGGATGTGATGGAGTTTTGATGTTATTCTGGGAATGGATTGGTTATCTCAGCACTTCGCCGTGGTAGATTGCAGGAATAAGGAGGTGACTTTCAGAATTCCTGGTGAAGAAGATTTTAAGTTTGTTGGTGATAGGAGTTCAGCACCTCAGAATCTTATTTCTGTTATTACGGCTAGGAAGTTGTTGAAGAAAGGTTGTCAGGGGTTTTTTGGCATTGGTTAGGGACACGTCAGTGGAGAAGTTGTCACTCACAGATGTTCCTGTTGCTTGTGAGTTTCCTGATGCTTTTCCCCGAGGAGTTGCCAGGTTTACCACCTCATAGAGAGATTGAGTTCTGTATTGATGTGGTTCCAGGTACTACTCCTATATCTATGCCACCCTATCGTATGGCTCCTGCAGAGTTGAAAGAGTTGAAGGAGTAGTTGCAAGAGTTGTTGGATAAAGGTTTTATTAGACCTAGTGTTTCTCCTTGGGGTGCACCAGTCTTGTTTGTGAAGAAGAAGGATGGTACCCTGAGACTGTGCATTGACTATAGAGAGCTGAATAAGGTGACAGTGAAGAACAAGTATCCTCTCCCCGAGGATAGATGATTTGTTTGATCAGCTCCAGGGTGCACAATTCTTTTCGAAGGTTGACTTGAGGTCGGGTTATCATCAGCTGCGGATTAGTGAATCTGATATTCCTAAGACAGCGTTCCACACTCGATATGGCCATTAGGAGTTTCTGGTGATGTCTTTTGGTTTGACTAATGCACCAGCAGCTTTTATGGATCTGATGAACAGAGTATTCAGACCGTATGTGGATCAGTTTGTAGTAGTCTTCATTGATGATATACTGGTATATTCGAGAAGTATGGAAGAGCATGTATATCATTTGAGGATTGTACTACAGACACTGAGAGATCATCAGCTTTATGCTAAATTCTCGAAAGTGTGATTTCTGGATAGAGAGTGTTTCTTTTCTTGGACACGTAGTGTCTAAAGAAGGTATTCAAGTTGATCCACAGAAGGTTGAGGCAGTATCTGAATGGCCTAGACCTACTTCTGTTACGGAGATTCGGAGTTTTCTGGGTTTAGCCGGGTATTATAGACGGTTTGTGCAGGATTTTTCTAGGATTGCAGCCCCTATGACTCGCTTGACTCAGAAGAATGTTAGATTTGAGTGGTCAGAAGCTTGTGAGAATAGTTTTCAGTTGTTGAAGGAGAAGTTGACCACTAGCACCAGTATTAGCTTTGCCTAATAGTATGGATAAGTTCACAGTTTACTGTGATGCCTCTAGAATTGGTCTTGGTTGTGTGTTGATGCAGAATGGAAGGGTGATAGCCTATGCTTCGAGGCAGTTGATGAAGCATGAGCAGAACTATCCTACACATGATCTTGAGATGGCTACAGTGATCTTTGCTTTGAAGATTTGGAGGCATTATTTGTACGGGGTGACTTGTGAGATATTTACTGATCACAAGATCCTTAAGTACATTTTTCAGCAGAGAGATTTGAATCTGAGGCAGAGAAGATGGTTGGAATTGTTGAAGGATTATGATTGGAGATTCTTTACCATCCGGGTAAAGCTAATGTTGTAGCAGATGCCTTGAGTAGGAAGTCCTCAGGTAGTCTTGCTCACATCAGTGTTGAGAGGAGACCATTGATCCAAGAGTTGCATTTGTTGGTGGATCAAGGTCTGATGATGAAGATTAGTAGATCAGGTGGACTGTTAGCTCAGTTTAAAGTGCGATCTATACTGAGGGATAGGATTTAAAGCAGCTCAGAGTCGAGATCCTATTCTGGAAGAGCTTGCAGAGAATGTTCGAGCAGGGAAGTTCACTGATTTCACACTTGATGATGATGGTGTGTTGTGGATCAGTGGTAGATTGTGTGTTCCTGATGTGGATGATTTGAGAGAAGAGATCCTAGAGGAAGCACATTCTACAGCTTACAGCGTTCATCCAGGTGTCACTAAGATGTACCACAGTATCAGAGATTTATACTGGTGGGATGGATTGAAGAAAGATGTCGCTGATTATGTTGCTAAGTGTTTGACGTGGTCAGCAAGTGAAAGACAAACATCAGAAGCCTTCTGGGAAGCTTCAGCCTCTTCCTATTCCCGAGTGGAAGTGGGAAAGGATAGCTATGGATTTTGTGGTCAGTTTACCTCGTTCGAAGGATGGATACGATTCCATCTGGGTGATTGTAGACAGATTGACGAAGTCTGCACATTTCTTGCCTGTGAAAGCCACATATTCAGTTGCTAGATTGGCGATGTTGTACGTGAAGCATATTGTGTGCCTTCATGGAGTACCTGTGTCCATTGTGTCAGATAGAGGTTCGGTGTTTACTTCTCGTTTTTGGCAGAAGTTGTAGGAAGCAATGGGCACTAGGTTGGATTTCAGTACTGCTTTTCATCCTCAGACAGATGGCCAATCTGAGAGGATGATCCAGACACTGGAAGATATGTTGAGGATGTGTGTCTTGGATTTGGGAGGTAGCTGGGATGATCATTTGTCGCTTGTTGAGTTTGCATATAATAACAGCTACCATAGTAGTATTGGTATGGCACCGTATGAGGCGTTATATGGAAGGAAGTGTAGATCCCCGTTGAGTTGGGATGAGATTGGTGAGAGAGCTTTGACTGGACCTGAGATGGTTCAGGAAGCTACAGAGAAAGTCACCGTGATTAAGCATAGATTAGAGACCACAGTAAGTAGACAGAAGAGTTATGCGGATCTTAGGCGTAGAGATGTGGAGTTTCAGGTTGGAGATTATGTTTTTCTGAAGGTATCTCCGATGAAGGGTGTGATGAGATTTGGCAGGAAGGGTAAGTTAGCACCGAGATACATTGGACCGTTTGAGATTCTGGAGAGAGTTGGCACTGTTGCATATCGGTTGGATTTGCCTCCGAGTATGTCACAAGTGCATCCAGTATTTCATATCTCGATGTTGAGGAAGTATATCTCAGATTCTTCACACGTGTTGCAGCCCGACAGTGTAGAAGTGAGTGAAGATTTGACGTTTGTGGAAGAACCTGTGACGGTCGTAGATTATCAAGTTCGACAGTTGAGATCGAAGCAGATTCCGATGGTCAAGGTTCTGTGGCGCAGTGACAGAGTTGAGGAGCATACGTGGGAGACTGAAGCTGAGATGCGAGCTTCTTACCCGTATCTCTTTCCTTCTTGATCTTGTTTTCTGGAATTCGGGGACAAATTCTTGTAAGGGGGGAAGACTGTAATATCCCGTGTTTTTTTTAAAATATTTTTTACACAGTACCGGGATATGCAGTGGGTTAATAATTTATGTACTTTATATGATATTTTTACGAGTTGATATGTATTTTAGACCTATTTTAATTACTGTGTATTATTTTCAGTGCTTTACGTAAAATTTTCCCTGGACTTGCATTTTCGGGGAAATTTTCACGTAAACAATGTATTACTAATTATTTTAAATATATTTTCGAACTTGCATGAACTCATACGTATTTTTAAATACTAAATAAAGCCTACGTGTGTGTATATTTATTTAATTAGGGTTTAATACATAAAACCCTAATATTGTATTATTTATTTATTATTATTTAATTATTTTATTTATTATTAAATTATTAAAATTTATTTTTTTTTATTATTTTATTAATATTTAATTATTTTATTTTATTTTATTTTATTTTCTTTTCTTTTTCTTTTTTTTTCCTTTTTCTTTCTTTTTCTTTTTCTTTTTCTTTCTTTTTCTTTCTTTTTCTTTTTCTTTTTCTTCTTCTTCTTTCTTTCCACGCCCGACGCCCGACCACCATCCCTCACCGTCTGCAACTCCGGCCACCAACCGTCGGTGTGCCCTCCCAGCTTGCCACCCGTCGTTCCCAGTCGTCCTCCACCACCTCCAGCTCCCTTCCCCGGCGCTGGCAGCTTCATTTTCCCTCTTTTGGCCGAAAGTTGATCCATCGCCGTTTCTCCCTCCTCCGGCCACCGTTTTCGACATCGCTGGTCTCTTTCTTCTCGTTGAGGTCCGGTGAGTGTGATTCTAGCTTTGGTTTAAGCTAAAATGGTTTAGATTTGCTTAGGTTTTGATTTTTCTATTTCGGTCACATTAGGGTTTTTGATTTTTTTGAGCTTCGAATTGATTGATTCATGGAAACTCCCTTCAAAAATGTTGTTCCTAGTAGCTCAATCTACATGTATGAATTTTTGTGGAATTTTGGAGATTGTTTGGATTTTTGGGTATTTTTGAATATTTTAATATTATTTTCTAATTTCGGAAATTAATTATTTAAATTATGAAATTGGAGTTTATGGTTGAATTGGGTGTTGAAATGAATTATAGGAATTTATTTGGAATTTTTATGAATTTCTAAGTATTTATTTTTAATTATTGAAGTTTATGTAATTTTGAGAAATTAGGTTAAATGTGTTTTTATTTGAAATTAATTGGTTAATTGAGTTTAATTATTAATATTATTGATAAAAATGTTGAGAAAAATTAATTTTGGATAATTTTGTAATTTTTGGTGAATTTTTGAAGTAATTTAAGTATATTTATATATATAGGGTATTTTGGTAATTTTACCCTAAATTGGCTAAAAATGTAATTTAATTGGTTTTAATAGTTATTTAAGGTATAAAAATGATCTCTACAAATTATTTGGTATTTTTAACTAAATAAAACTATTTTTCATGAATTATTTTCAATTATATATATTAATATACGGTTTTTCTAATAAAATGAATTTTTATCGGTTTTTACAGTGTTTTAAGGTTAATTATGTAATTTCCACCTATGAAATGTATTTCTGTGATTTAAGGATATTTTTAGTATATCTGAATTATTCTGTGTTTGTGGACCCCGGTCGGTAGACTGTAGTCTGGAGTCCGACCGAGGGGTTGTGAATGAGATGTGGTGTTTATTTTCGAAGTGTATTTCTTTGCAGGGTCGGCTTTACTCTTTTAAGTAGAGAGATGTCCATTTTACAGGGGAGGTTCTGCCGGATTTTTGGTAGATTCTCGTAAAACGTGATATCCAGTCGAACCCTAAATTCCGATTCTGTGTTTAATACTCTAGATTGAATTCTAGGATTTCTATTAGGATTATTCTGATGTCGATTATTTATTTCTTGTTTAGTTGCGCCGAGACCGAGGGCTAGTGGACCAGGCCCGTCGGACCTGTCTCGTGGAGCGCATTAGGTGAGTTACTGTACTATATATACATGCTTAGGATGCATGATTTAGAAATATATGTTTTACTTTGATTAAAATGCATAAATAATGTGATTTGTATTTAAGTATATTTTTGGTTTATTTTTGGTATATAATAAATTATATACATGTTTTATTAATAAAATATATTTAACATGTTTTTAAATATATTTTTAAATTTAATTTATGATTTGATTGGATTTATTTGACATATAATACTCGAAATATACCTGGTTTACTTTTGGTATATTTCCGGTATATATATGGTTTATGTTGTATTTTATTGAACTTCATGCATCATTTATTTTTGAGAATGAATGATTTATATTATTAATGAAGGATATCGATAGAAACGTGCTACCTAGTGGGCAGCACTAGGACCGAGTACGTACCGGTACGCCTATAGTATTTAGGCTACATACTAAATTATTTGTGGATATTGATTTGATTATGATTATTGATATGTGTGAGATGTGGTTTGGGGTGTGATTGCTGGAGCTCGGTTGACCAAGTGTCTCGGGGCCAATCACACTGGCAGTCAGACTGCTGGAGCTCGGTTGACTTAGTGTCTCGGGGCCAGTCTACTGTCTAAATGGATTAAGTGGATATATTTGGATAAGTGAGCCTGTATGGCCAGAGTGTTGTTTAACACTATTTTTTGAGGTTGCGATATTCTAGGGTTCTATGTGATCCTTCATAAACTGTGATTTTCAGATAAAGTATATAAAAATGATTTACTGCATCTGTGTGAATTTGCCTGTATATATACATATTAGATATGTTTTATTGACTGTATGCATTATCATTTAGTGTGTATGTATATATATTATAGTAATTCACTCAGTGAGGTCTGACTCCCCTCCGTTGACTCTTTTTCAGGAGAGTCAACTTCTTCAGACCTCAGTAGCAGGTCGATACGCCGGATTTCTTCCGCCCCGGCTTCTTTATGTAAACTGTCTACTTGAGTCTTATTTATTTTATCTAGACACTGCAGTAGTTGTGAATTAAAGTATTGGATTTCATGTATTTTATTTAAAGAGATGTATTATGTTGAAACTGGATTTGTATTAAAGAGATTATATATCTATGAGATGAGATTTGATTTAAATCCAGTTGATATGGATAATATCATGATATTATGATTTTTATTTCGCTGCATAATATATATATTAAATTGTTATTATTGTTATTGCATGATTTATTTTATTTTAGGCTTGCTACGGGTTCCGGATTCGAAAGAATTCCCATTCCCTAGCGCCGGTCATGGCCCCTGTTTTGGGTCGTGACAAGTGCCAACTCTCTCCAGAATCTCAAACGGTCCGATATATCTCGGTGCTAAACTTACCCTTCTTGCCAAATCTCATAACACCCTTCATTGGAGACACCTTCAGAAAATAAAATCTCTAACCTGAAACTCCATATCTCTATGCCTAGGATCCGCATAACTCTTTTGTCTGCTAACTGCGGTCTCTAATCTGCGCTTAATCATGGCGACTTTCTCTGCAGCATCCTGAACCATCTTAGGTCTAGTCAAAGCTCTCTCACCAATCTCATCCCAACTCAGAGGGGATCTATACTTCCTTCTATACAACACCTCATACGGTTGCCATGCCAATACTGCTATGGTAGCTGTTATTATATGCAAACTCAACGAGTGGCAAATGATCATCCCAGCTACCTCCCAAATCCATAACACACATCCTCAACATATTCTCTAGTGTCTGGATCATCCTCTCAGACTGACCATTTGTCTAAGGATGAAAAGGCAGTACTGAAATCCAACCTAGTGCCCATCGCTTCTTGCAACTTCTACCAAAAATGAGAGGTAAACACTGACCCTCTATCTAACACAATGGACACAGGTACTCCATGAAGGCACACAATATGCTTCACGTATAGCTTCGCCAATCTAGCTACAGAATAGGTGGCTCTCACAGGCAAGAAATGTGCAGACTTCATCAACCTGTCTACAATCGCCCAGATGGAATCGTATCCATCCTTAGAATGGGGTAAACCAACCAAAAAATCCATAGCTATCCTTTCCCACTTCCACTCAGGAATAGGAAGAGGCTGAAGCTTCCTAGAAGGCTTCTGATGTTCAGCTTTCACTTGCTGACACGTCAGGCACTTAGCAACATAATCAGCGACATCCTTCTTCAATTCCGTCCACCAATATAAATCTCTGATACTGTGGTACATCTTAGTGAAACCCGGATGTACTCTATAAGCTGTAGAATGTGCTTCCTCTAGGATCTCTTCTCTCAAATCATCCACATCAGGAATACACAATCTACCACTGATCCACAATACACCATCATCATCGAGTGTGAAATCAGTGAACTTCCCTGCTCGAACATTCTCTGCAAGCTCTTCTAGAATAGGATCTCGACTTTGAGCTGCTTTAATCCTATCCCTCATTATAGATCGTACCTTAAACTAAGCTAGCAGTCCACCTGATCTATTGATCTTCATCATCAGATCTTGATCCACTAACAGATGCAACTCCTGGATCAACGGTCTCCTCTCAACACTGATGTGAGCCAGACTGCCTGAGGACTTTCTACTCAAGGCATCTGCTACCACATTAGCCTTGCCTGGATGATATAAAATCTCACAGTCATAATCTTTCAACAATTCTAACCATCTCCTCTGCCTCAGATTCAGATCTCTCTGCTGGAAAACGTACTTAAGGCTCTTGTGATCAGTAAATATCTCACAAGTCACCCCGTACAGATAATGTCTCCAAATCTTAAGAGCAATGATCACTGCAGCCATTTCAAGGTCATGTGTAGGATAGTTCTGCTCATGCTTCTTCAACTGCCTCGAAGCGTAGGCTATTACCCTTCCATTCTGCATCAGCACACAACCAAGGCCAACTCTAGAGACATCACAATAAACTTTGAACTTGTCCACACTATTAGGCAAAGCAACACTGGAGCTGTGGTCAATTTCTCCTTCAACAACTGAAAACTATTCTCACAAGCTTCAAACCACTCAAATCTAACATTCTTCTGAGTCAAGCGAGTTATAGGGGCTGCAATTCTGGAAAAATCCTGCACAAACCGCCTATAATACCCGGCTAAACCCATAAAACTACGAATCTCAGTAATAGAAGTCGATTTAGACCACTCAGACACTGCCTCAATCTTCTGTGGATCAACCTGGATACCTTCTTTAGAAACCACGTGTCCAAGAAAAGAAACACTCTCCATCCAGAAAATCACACTTCGAGAATTTAACATAAAGCTGATGATCTCTAAGTGTCTGTAGTACAGTCCTCAAGTGATATACATGCTCCTCCATACTCCTAGAATAAACCAGTATATCATCAATGAAGACTACCACAAACTGATCCACATACAGTCTGAATACCTTGTTCATCAGGTCCATAAAAGCTGTTGGTGCATTAGTCAAACCAAAAGACATCACCATAAACTCATAGTGGCCATATCGAGTGCGGAATGGCATTTTAGGAACATTGGCTTCACTAATCCGTAGCTAATGATAACCCGACCTCATATCAATCTTGGAAAAGAACTGTGCACCATGTAGCTGGTCAAATAAGTCATCTATCCTTGGGAGAGGATACTTATTCTTCACTGTCACCTTATTCAGCTCTCTATAGTCAATGCACAGTCTCAGGGTACCATCCTTCTTCTTCACAAACAGGACTGGTGCACCCCAAGGAGAAATAATGGGTTTGATGAAACCCTTATCCAATAACTCTTGCAACTGCTCCTTCAACTCTTTCAACTCTGCAGGAGCCCATTCCGTAGGGTGGCATAGATATAGGAGTAGTACCTGGAACCACATCTATATAGAACTCAATCTCTCTATGAGGTGGTAAACCTGGAAACTCCTCAGGAAAAACATCAGGAAATTCACAGGCAATAGGAACATCTGTGAGTGACAACTTCTCCACTAAAGTATCCCTGACCAATGCCAAATATTCCTGACATCCTTTCCTTAGTAACTTCCTAGCCGTAATAGCAGAAATAAGATTATGAGGTGCAGAACTCCTATCACCCATAAATTTAAATTCTTCTTCATCAGGAATTCTGAAAGTCACCTCTTTATTTCGATAATCCACCACGACATAGTGCTGAGATAACCAATCCATACCCAGAATAACATCAAACTCCATCACATCCAACAGGATCAAATTAGTGGGTAATTCTCTACCTCCCATGAGAACTGGACAACCAGAAAGAATAATATCATTGTCCAAAGAATCGCTCAGAGGAGTGGCAACAGACAAAGGAAAAGCCATCCTCGAAGCTTGCCAACAAGACTTAGAAGCAAAACTAGGAGAAATAAACGAATGTGTGGCACCCGAATCAAACAAAACCCATGCATCCAGGTAACAGACAAAAACAATACCTGCCACGATTGCATTAGATGCCTGAGCATCCTGCTGAGTAAGGTGAAAGACTCTGGCCTGTCCTCGACCTCCCTGTTGATTGGTAGAAGCCTGGCCAACACCTTAGGCACCTCCTTTAGCACCTCTACCATGACCCTGCTGGGGAACAAGCTGAGTGGAACTCTGATGCTGGCTAGAGGCAACTGAAATGGTACGGGTGTAGTGCTAGCAATCGACTGCTGTGGAAATCACGGAATCTGTAACTGCTGATACCCTGGAATAAGGACATGATCTGGCATAATATCCTGTCTGCTCACATCTGAATCATGGTAATGGTGTCAAATAACATGGTCCCTGATGGAATCTACCGTAGGTCTGGCATACACTGGCAGCTGATCCGCAACTGTGACCACTACTGCTGCTCGAAGCACCTGACCCAAATCTGAACGGTCTACGCTGACCTCCACAGCCATATCTACTGCTTCGATGCACTCATTGCTACTGTCTCTGACTCTGCTGAGTCGAACCTCTTTGCTGACTACTCGAACCAACATGAAAACTAGAGTACGAAGTAGCCTGCAATCCACTCGATAGAACTCCCAACTGGTAATAATTAGGCATCGCTCCTTGCCTAACTAATATAAGCTCAATCTCCTTGACCAACTCAATCACAGACTCCAGAGTAAGGCCTGCTGTAGGCATACCAGCAAATGCTGAACCCAATCCGATGACGTAGGTAGTGACTGTGAAATACTGATCTCGCATCAAATCCTCTGCATATCTACCCAGCCGGAGAAACTCTTAGGTGTACTCCTCTACTGATCGATCACCACGAGAAATGCTGGTTAGTCAGAGACGATAGCTCATACGAAGAGGCTTTGGACAAAATCTCCTCATAAACTGCTCTCAAAATTGGGCCCAGGTCATCGTCAGCATATAGGGCTGAATCATTTTAATAACCAGTCCATGGTTGGTCCCTCAATAGACAGCTCGACGATCATAATCCGCTGATACTTGGTGTGAGCAGTCCGATTTCGAGTCCTCAATCACATACAGAAAGTCTAAACGGATCGGAAGCCCCATCAAAGGCAATCCTACCAACTCTGGCATAGAACAGAGTTGCCTCAGGGTCAGACATACCCTGTTGATAGGCAAGCTGAACAGGGCTGAACAACTAGAGGCACAGGAACATCCTCAAACTCAGGCTCTACAGGCTCCTCATCCTGTATCTCTCTCTGCCTACGATGACCTGCCGTTCCTCGAGGTCTACCTCTGCCACAACCTCTGCGTCTAACTGGCTGCTCAGGAGGTAAAACCTCATCCTGAAAAGATTCATCATCCTCGGCCTCAACGACCGGTGGAGCGACACGCACTCGCCTCCTCATTCTGAAAAGATAACAGAACGATTCAGACAAAATAGACAATGGAGGAATAACGCAGAAAAAATTAAAGTAAGGAATACTTATTAAGACATACTCGAACCTAATTCACTACAGTAGTTTCAAAAGAAAACACAACTTTGAAAACTAGGCCACGACTCACACAACTAAGCCCTGACACAGAACTCCGCTCTGATACCAACTTTGTCACGACCCAAAACAGGGGCCATGACCGGCACTAGGGAACGAAAATTCTTTCGAATCCAAAACCCGTAGCAAGCCTTAAAATAAAATAAAAACATGCAATAGTAATAATAACAACACAATTAAGTAAAATATTATGCAGCGGGATAAAATCATAAATATCAAAATAATATTTCCACCAAATGCAATTAAATCAATATCCTCATCTCATATATAAATAAACTTTTAATACAAATCCAGTTCAAATATAATACAACACCCTTAACAATTTTACAACTACTGCAGTGTCTAGATTAATAAAATAAAACTCAAAGTGAGCAGTTTACATAATGAAGCCGAGCAAAAGAAATCCGACGTACATGCCTGCTACTGAGGTCTGATGAAGAGGACTCTCCTGAAAAAAATCAACGGAGGGGAGTCAGACCTCACTGATTGAATTACTATAATATATATACATGCATACTAAATGTCGATGCACACAGTCAATAGTATATATAATATATATATCTAAGCAAATACACACGGATGCAATAAAAATCATTTTATATATTTTTATTGAAAATCACAGTTTATTAAGGATCAAATAGAACCGTAGAAAATCGCAACCTCAAAACAATGTTAGACAACACTCTAGCCATACAGGCTCACTTATTCAAAATATATTCACTTATTCCATTTAGACAGTAGACTGGCCCCGAGATATTAAGTCAACCGAGCTCTAGCAGTCTGACTGTCAGTGTGATTGGCCCCGAGACACTTGGTCAACCGAGCTCCAGCAATCACACTCCCAAATCCTTTCTCACACATCAAATAATAAAATTTAATCAATATCCTCAAAGAGGTTAGTAATATAGCCTAAATACTATAGGCGTACCGGTACGTACTCGGTCCTAGTGCTGCCCACTAGGTAGCACGTTCTATCGATATCCTCTATTGAAATATAAAACATACATTCATAAAAACAAATTATGCATAAATTTAAATATAATAGCAACAATAACCATATATATACTAGAAATATACCAAAAGTAAACCAAGTATATTTCGAGTATGTATACGTCAAATAAATCCAATAAATTACAAAATAAACTAGAAATGTATTTGAAAACATTTTAAACATAATTTGTTAATAAAACATGCATATAGTTTAAAATATACAAAAATAAACCAAAAGTAAATTAAAATAAACTCAAGTACTAATTAATACCATTATGCATTTTTAGTCAAAATAAAACATAGATTTCTAAAATCATGCACCTTAGAGCATATATATATAGAATAGTAACTCATAAATTATTGCGCTCCTCGAGATGGGTCCGATGTGCCTGGTCCACTAGGCCTCGGTCTCTGGCGCAACTAAACAAACAAAAATGATAGGAATCATAACAAATCTAACAGAAGTTCTAAAGACTCGATCTAGAATACTAGAGACAGAATAAAATGGGAATTCGACCGAACATCACGTTTTACGAGCATTCTATCAAAAATTCTACAGAACCTCCCCTGTAAAATGGACATCTCTCTCCTCAAAGAGTGTAGCTGGCCCCTACAAGGAAACACACTTCGAAAATAATCACAAAATACAATCAAAATCCCTCGGTCGGACTCCAAACTACAAATCACCGACCGAGGTCCACAATTCATGGAATATTTACAAAATTCCGAAAATACCCTTATATACCAAAATACATTTTATAAATAGAAATTACGTAATTAACCCTAAAACACAGTAAAAATTGATAAAAACTCATTTTATTAGAAAATCGTATATTATATATATAATTGAAAATAATTTACGAAAAATAGTTTTAATTAGTTAAAAATACTAAATAATTTGTAGAAATCATTTTTATGCCCTAATTAACTATTAAAACCGATTTAATTACATTTTTAGCCAATTTAGGGTAAAATTACCAAAATACCCCTATATATATAAATATACTAAAATTAATCCAAAAATTCACCAAAAATAATATAATTACTCAAAATTAATTTTCTCAACATATATTTCAATAATACCAATAAATATACTTAATTAACCAATTAATTTCAATTAAACACATAATTAACCCTATTTTCTCAAAATTACATAAACTAAATAAATTCAAATAAATACATAAAAATTCATAAAAATTCCAAATAAATTTTATAATTCATTTCAACACCTATATTTACTATAAAAACACAATTTCATAATTTAAATTAATTAATTTTCGAAAATTAGAAAATAATAATAAAATAATCAAAAAATACCCAAAAATCAAAATAAATTCCAAAAATTCCACAAAAATTCACACATGAATATTAAAACTAAGGGAACAACATTGTTAAGGAATTTTTCATGAATCACAAAGGAAAAGCTCAAAAAAATCAAAATGGCCAAAATTGAAAAATCAAGAAAGAGAAGAATTGAGGGAGTTAAAGGTCAAACCGAAGCTTGAATCAAGATCACTGAAACTTGAGGAGCTCAAGGACACTAGAAACGTGAAGAATATGGCCGGAGGAGGAAGAACGACGAGAAGCTTGAGTTTCAGCAACTCAAGCTATTTCCGGCCAAACTCGACGGGAAAAGGAGCTGCTGGTGGCGGGGAATCGCTGAGGACTAAGGTGGCACATCGAGAGGCACTCTGAACAGCGGCGAACGGAGTTATAGGCGGTGATGGTGAGGGTTGTGTCCGGAGAAGAAGAAGAGGAGGGAG